>JALPQD010000936.1:0-17275 GCA_023101885.1 Typhlomys cinereus | reverse complement strand
GTGTGGCCAATCAAGGCTAATTAGGACCAGAGCTTCTAATTAGCACCTTCAGTGACACATGTGTGGCCCATCAAGGCTAATTAGGACCAAGTGCATCTAATTAGCAATTTCAGTGACACAGGTGTGGCCAATGAAGGGAAATTGGGACCTGTGCATATAATTAGCACTTGCAGTGACACAGGTATGGACATCAAGGCTAATAGGGATCAGGTGCGTCTAATTAGCAATTTCAGAGACACAGGTGTGGCCAATCAAGGCTATATAGGACCAGGTGCTTCTAATTACCAAATTTAGTGACATAGGTGTGGCCAAACAAGCCTAATTTGGACCAGGTGTTCTAATTACCATTTTCAGTCTCACAGGTGTGGACAATCAAGGCTAATTGTGACCAGGTATTCGTGAAAAGTGACAATCAAGCATAATTAGGACCAGGTGTTTCTAATTAGCAATGTCAGTGACACAGGTGGGGACAATCAAGGCTATTTAGGACCAGGTATTCTAACTAGCAATTTCAGTGACACAGGTGTGGACAATAAAGGCTAATTAGACCAGGTTTTTCTAATTAGCAATTTCAGTGACACAGGTGTGGACAATCAAGGCTGATTAGGACCTCGTGCATCTAATTAGCAATTTCAGTCACACAGGTATGGCCAATCAAGGCTAATTTGGACGAAGTGTTTCTAATTAGTGACAATCAAAGCTAATTAGGAACAGGTGTTTCTCATTATCAATTCCAGTGACACACATGGGACATCCAAGGCTAAGTAGGAACAGGTTTTTTAATTAGCAATGTCACTGACACAGGTGGGGACAATCAAGGCTATTAAGACCAGGTGTTTCTAATTAGCGACAATCAAAGCTAATGAGGAACAGGTGTTTCTCATTACCAATTCCAGTGACACAAATGGGGACATCCAAGGCTAAGCAGGAAGAGTTTTTTCTAATTAGCGATTTCAGTGACACAGGTGTGGCCAATCAAGGCTAATTTGTACGAAGTGTTTCTAATTAGCAATTTCAGGGACACAGATATGGACAATCAAGGCTACTATGACCATGTGTTTCTAATTAGCACAATCAAAGTTAATTAGGAACAGGTTTTTCTCATTATCAATTCAAGTGACACACATGGGGACATCCAAGGCTAAGCAGGAACAGTTTTTTCTACAGCAATTTCAGTGACACAGGTGTGGCCAATCAAGACTAATTAGGACCAGGTGGATCTAATTAGAAATTTCAGTGACACACGTGTGGCCATCATTGCTAATTACGACCAGGAGCTTCTAATTAGCACTTTCAGTGACACATGTGTGGCCCATCAAGGCTAATTAGGAATAAGTGCGTCTATTTAGCAATTTCAGTGACACAAGTGTGGCCAATGAAGGGAAATTGGGACCATGTGCGTCTAATTAGCAATTTCAGTGACACAGGTATGGACATCAAGGCTAATGGGGATCAGGTGCGTCTAATTAGCAATTTCAGTGACACAGGTGTGGCCAATCAAGCCTAATTTGGACCAGGTGTTTCTAATTACCATTTTCACACACAGGTGTGGACAATCAAGGCTAATTATGACCAGATATTCGAAAAAGTGACAATCAAGCCTAATTAGGACCAGTGTTTCTAATTAGCAATGTCAGTGACACAGGTGGGGAAAATCAAGACTATTTAGGACCAGGTATTTCTAACTAGCAATTTCAGTGACACACGTGTGGACAATCAAGTCTAATTAGTACCAGGTTGGTCTAATTAGCAATTTCATTGACACAGGTGTGGACAATCAAGGCTACTTAGGACCAGGTGCTTCTAATTAGCAATTTCAGTGACACAAGTGTGGCCAATCAAGGCCAGGTAGTATCAGGTGCGTCTAATTAGCACTATCAGTGACACAGGTGTGGACAATAAAGGCTAATTAGCACGAGGTTTTTTCTAATTAGCAATTTCAGTGACACAGGTGTGGACAATCAAGGTTATTTAGGACCAGGTGCAGTTAATTACCCATTTCATTGACACAGGTTTGGACAATCAAGGCTCATTAGCACCAGGTGCGTCTAACTAGCAATTTCAGAGACACAAGTGTGGCCAATCAAGGCCAGTTAGCATCAGGTGCTTCTAATTAACATATCAGTGATGCAGGTGTGGACAATAAAGGCTAATTAGGACCAGGTTTTTCTAATTAGCAATTTCAGTGACACAGGTGTGGACAACCAAGGTTATTTAGGACCAGGTGCAGTTAATTACCAATTTCATTTACACATGTGTGGACAATCAAGGGCGATTAGGACCTCGTGCATCTAATTAGCGATTTCATTGACACAAGTGTGGCCAATCAAGGCTAGTTAGTATCAGGTGCTTCTAATTAGCAATATCAATGACACAGGTGTGGACAATCAAGGCTAATTATGACCAGGTATTCGTAAAAAGCAAAAATCAAGCCTAATTAGGACCAGGTGTTTCTAATTAGCAATGTCAGTGACACATGTGGGGACAATCAAGGCTATTTAGGACCAGGTATTTCTAACTAGCAATTTCAATGACACACGTGTGGACAATCAAGTCTAATTAGGACCAGGTTGGTCTAATTAGCAATTTCACTGACACAGGTGTGGACAATCAAGGCTCATTAGGACCAGGTGCGTCTAATTAGCAATTTCAGTGACACAAGTGTGGCCAATCAAGGCCAGTTAGTATTAGGTGCGTCTAATTAGCAATATCAGTGACACAGGTGTGGACAATAAAGGCTATTAGCACGAGGTTTTTCTAATTAGCAATTTCAGTGACACAGGTGTGGACAATCAAGGTTATTTAGGACCAGGTGCAGTTAATTACCAAATTCATTGACACAGGTTTGGACAATCAAGGCTCATTAGCACCAGGTGCGTCTAACTAGCAATTTTGAGACACAAGTGTGGCCAATCAAGGCCAGTTAGTGTCAGGTGCGTCTAATTAGCAATATCAGTGACACAGGTGTGGACAATCAAGGATAATAAGGACCAGGTTTTTCTAATTAGCAATTTCAGTGACACAGGTGTGGACAATCAAGGCTAATTGGACCAAGTATTTCTAATTAGCCATTTCAGGGACACAGGTGTGCAGAATAAAGGCTGGTTACCACCAGGTGTTTCTAATTAGCGACAATCAATGCTAATTAGGACCTGGTGTTTCTAATTAGCAATTTCAGTGTCACAGGTGTGGACAATCAAGGCTAATTACGACCAGGTTTTTCTAATTATCAATTTCAGTGACACATGTGTGGACAATCAATGCTAATTAGGACCACGTGCGCCTAATTAGCAATTTCAGTGACACATGTGTCGCCACACAAGGCTAATTAGGATCATGAGCGCCTAATTCAATACAAGTGACACAGGTGTGGCCAATCTAGGCCAATTAGGACCAGGTGCTTCTAATTACCAATTTGGGTGAAGCAGGTGTGGCCAATCAAACCTAATTTTGACCAGGTGTTTCTAATTAACACTTTCAGTGACACAAATGTGGACAATCAAGGCTAATTACGACAGGTTTTCATAATTAGCGACAATCAAGGCTAATTAGGACCAGGTGTTTCTAATTAGCAATGACAGTGGCACAGGTGTGGCAATCAATTCTAATTTGGACCATGTGTTTCTTAGCTATTACATTGACAGAGGTGTGGACAATCAAGGCTGATTAGGACCTCGTGCATCTAATTAGCAATTTCAGTGACACAGGTATGGCCAATCAAGGCTAATTTGGACGAAGTGTTTCTAATTAGCAATTTCAGGGACACAGATGTGGAAAATCAAGGCTAGTTATGACCAGGTTTTTCTAATTAGCGACAATCAAAGCTAATAGGAACAGGTGTTTCTCATTATCAATTCCAGTGACACACATGGGGACATCCAAGGCTAAGCAGGAACAGGTTTTTTAATTAGCAATTTCAGTGACACAGGTGTGGCCAATCAAGGCTAATTAGGACCAGGTGCTTCTAATTAGCCATTTCAGTGACACGGGTGTGGCCAATCAAGGCTAATTAGGACCAGGTTTATCTAATTAGAAATTTCAGTGACACACGTGTGGCCAATCATTGCTCATTAGGACCACGTGCTTCTAATTAACACTTTCAGTGACACATGTGTGGCCCATCAAGGCTAATTAGGACCACGTGTGTCAAATTAGCAATTTCAGTGACACAGGTGTGGCCAGTGAAGGGAAATTGGGACCATGTGCGTCTAATTAGCAATTGCAGTGACACAGGTATGGACATCAAGGCTAATGGGGATCAGGTGCGTCTAATTAGCAATTTCATTGACACAGGTGTGGCCAATCAAGCCTAATTTGGACCAGGTGTTTCTAATTACCATTTTCAGTCACACAGGTGGGACAATCAAGGCTAATTATGACCAGGTATTCGTAAAAAGTGACAATCAAGCCTAATTAGGACCAGGTGTTTTAATTAGCAATGTCAGTGACACAGGTGGGGACAATCAAGGCTATGTGGACCCAGTTATTTCTAACTAGCAATTTCAGTGACACACGTGTGGACAATCAAGTCTAATTAGTCCAGGTGCGTCTAATTAGCAATATCAGTAACACAAGTGTGGCCAATCAAGGCTAGTTAGTACAGGTGCGTCTAATTAGCAATATCAGTAACACAAGTGTGGCCAATCAAGGCCAGTTAGTATCAGGTGAGTCTAATTAGCACTATAGTGACACAGGTGTGGACAATAAAGGCTAATGAGGACCAGGTTTTTCTAATTAGCAATTTCAGTGACACAGGTGTGGACAATCAAGGCTCATTAGCACCAGGTGCGTCTAACTAGCAATTTCAGAGACACAAGTGTGGCCAATCAAGGCCAGTTAGTATCAGGTGCTTCTAATTAGCAATATCAGTGACACAGGTGTGGACAATCAAGGCTAATTTGGGCCAATTGTTTCTAATTAGCAATTACAGGGACACAGGTGTGGAGAATAAAGGCTAGTTACCACCAGGTGTTTCTAATTAGCGACAATCAAGGCTAATTAGGACCTGGTGTTTCTAATTAGCAATTTCAGTGACACAGGTGTGGCCAATCAAGGCTAATTAGGACCAGGTGCGTCTAATTTGCAATTTCAGTGACACAGGTGTGGCCAATCAAGGCTGATTCGGACCAGGTGCGTCTAATTAGCAATTGAACTGACACAGGTTTGGACAATCAAGGCTAGTTAAGACTAGGTGCGTCTAATTAGCAATTGAAGTGAAATAGATATAGACAATCAAGGCTAATTAGGACCATGTGTTTCTAATTAGCAATGTCAGTGACACAGTTGTGGCCAATCTAGGCTAATTAGAACCAGGTGCTTCTAATTACCAATTTCAGTGACACAGGTGTGGCCAATGTAACCTAATTTTGACCAGGTGTTTCTAATTAACAATTTCAGTGACACAGATGTGGAAAATCAAGGCTAATTACGACCAGGTTTTCATAATTAGAGACAATCAAGGCTAATTAGGACCAGGTGTTTCTAATTAGCAATGTCAGTGGCACAGGTGTGGCAATCAATTCTAATTTGGACCATGTATTTCTAATTAGCTATATCATTGACAAAGGTGTGGACAATCAAGGCTGATTAGGACCTCGTGCATCTAATTAGCAATTTCAGTGACACAGGTGTAGTCAATCAAGGCTAATTAGGACCACGTGCATCTAATTAGCAACTTCAGTGACACTGGTGTGGCCAATCAACGCTAATTTGGACCAGGTCTTTCTAATTAGCGACAATCAAAGCTAATTAGGAACAGGTGTTTCTCATTATCAATTCCAGTGACACACATGGGGCATCCAAGGCTAAGCAGGAACAGGTTTTTCTAATTAGCAATTTCAGTGACACAGGTGTGGCCAATCCAGGCTAATCAGGACCATGTGCTTCTAACTAGCAATTTCAGTGACACAGGTGTGGCCAATCAAGGCTAATTAGGACCAGGTGCATCTAATTAGCAATTTCAGTGACACACGTGTGGCCAATCATTGCTAATTAGGACCAGGTGCTTCTAATTAGCACTTTCAGTGACACATGTGTGGCAGATCAAGGCTAATTATGACCAAGTGCGTCTAATTAGTAATTTCTGTGACACAGGTGTGGCCAATAAAGGCCAATTAGTCACAGGTGCGTCTAATTAGCAATTTCAGTGACACAGGTGTGGACAATCAAGGCTAATTAGGACCAAGTGTTTCTAATTAACAATTGCAGAGACACAGGTATGGACAACAAAAGCTAATTCGGAACAGGTCTTTTTAATTAGCAATTTCAGTGACACAGGTGTGGCCAATCAAGGTTAATTACAACGAGGTGCTTCTAATTAGCAATTTCAGTGACACAGGTGTGGCCAATCAAGGCTCTTTAGTACCAGGTGCTTCTAATTAGCAATTTCAGTGACACAGGTGTGGCCAATTAAGCCCAATTTGGACGAAGTGTTTTCTAATTAGCAATTTCAGGGACACAGATGTGGAAAATCAAGGCTAGTTATGACCAGCTGTTTCTAATTAGCGACAATCAAAGCTAATAGGAACAGGTGTTCTCATTATCAATTCCAGTGACACACATGGGGACATCCACAGCTAAGCAGGAACAGTTTTTTCTAATTAGCAATTTCAGTGACACAGGTGTGGCCAATCAAGGCTAATTAGGACCAGGTGCTTCTAATTAGCAATTTCAGTGACACGGTGTGGCCCATCAAGGCTAATTAGGACCAGGTGCATCTAATTAGAAATTTCAGTGACACACGTGTGGCCAATCATTGCTCATTAGGACCACGTGCTTCTAATTAACACTTTCAGTGACACATGTGTTGCCCATCAAGGCTAATTAGGACCAAGTGCGTCAAATTACCAATTTCAGTGACACAGGTGTGGCCAATGAAGGGAAATTGGGACCATGTGCGTCTAATTAGCAATTGCAGTGACACAGGTATGGACATCAAGGCTAATGGGGATAAGGTGCGTCTAATTAGCAATTTCAATGACACAGGTGTGGCCAATCAAGGCTATTTGGACCAGGTGTTTCTAATTACCATTTTCAGTCACACAGGTGTGGACAATCAAGGCTAATTATGACCAGGTATTCGTAAAAAGTGACAATCAAGCCTAATTAGGACCAGGTGTTTCTAATTAGCAATGTCAGTGACACAGTGGGGACAATCAAGGCTATGTGGGACCAGGTATTTCTAACTAGCAATTTCAGTGACACACGTGTGGACAATCAAGTCTAATTAGTACCAGGTTAGTCTAATTAGCAATTTCACTGACACAGGTGTGGACAATCAAGGCTAATTAGGACCAGGTGCATCTAATTAGCAATTTCAGTGTCACAAGTGTGGCCAATCAAGGCCAGTTAGTGTCAGGTGCTTTTAATAGCAATATCAGTGACACAGGTGTGGACAATAAAGGCTAATTAGGACCAGGTTTTTCTAATTACCAATTTCAGTGACACAGGTGTGGACAATCAAGGCTAATTTGGGCCAAGTGTTTCTAATTAGCAATTAGAGGCACACAGGTGTGGAGAATAAAGGCTAGTTACCACCAGGTGTTTCTAATTAGCGACAATCAATGCTAATTAGGACATGGTGTGTTTAATTAACAATTTCAGTGACACAGGTGTGGACAATCAAGGCTAATTAGGACCAAGTGTTTCTAATTAACAATTGCAGAGACACAGATATGGACAATAAAAGCTAATTCGGACCAGGTTTTTTTAATTAGCAATTTCAGTGACACAGGTGTGAACAATCAAGGCTGATTAGGACCATGTGCATCTAATTAGCAATTTCAGTGACACAGGTGGGGCCAATCAAGGCTAATTACGACCAGGTTTTCCTAATTAGCGACAATCAAGGCTAATTAGGAACAGGTGTTTCTAATTAACAATTTCAGTGAACAGGGGTGTGGCCAATCAAGGTTAATTACGACGAGGTGCTTCTAATTAGCAATTTCAGTGACACAGGTGTGGCCAATCAAGGCTCTTTAGTACCAGGTGCTTCTAATTAGCAATTTCAGTGACACAGGTGTGGACAATCCATATAACTATGACCAGGTTGTCCTAATTAGCGACAATCAAGGCTAATTAGAACCGGGTGTTTCTAATTAGCAATTTCAGTGGCACAGTTGTTGACAATCAAGGCTTATTTGGACCAGGTGTTTCTAATCAGCAAATTCATGGAAACATGTGTGGATATTCAAGGCTAGTTACAACAAGGTGTTTCTAAATAGCGAAAATCAAGGCTAATTAGTAAAAGGTGATTCTAATTATCAATTTCAGCGACACAGGTGTGGACAACCAATGGTAAGTAGTACCAGGTTTTCCTAATTGGCAAATTCTCTGACACATGTGTGGACAATCAAGGGTGATTAGGACCTCGTGCATCTAATTAGCAATTTCATTAACACAGGGGTGGCCAATCAAGGCTAATTAGAACCAGGTGTGTCTAATTAGCAATTTCAGTGACACAGGTGTGGCCAATCAAGGCTATATTGGACCAGTTGCTTCTAATTACCAATTTCAGTGACACAGGTGTGGCCAATCAAACCTAATTTTGACCAGGTGTTTCTAATTAACAATTTCAGTGACACAGATGTGGACAATCAAGGCTAATTACAACCAGGATTTCATAATTAGTGACAATCAAGACGAATTAGGACCATGTTTCTCTAATTAGCAATGTCTGAGGCACAGGTGTGGCAATCAATTCTAATTTGGACCATGTGTTTCTAATTAGCTATTTCATTGACACAGGTGTGGACAATCAAGGCTGATTAGGACCTCGTGTGTCTAATTAGCAATTTCAGTGACACAAGAGTAGCCAGTCAAGGCTAATTAGGACCACGTGCGTCTAATTAGCAACTTCAGTGACAGTGGTGTGGCCAATCATTGCTAATTAGGGCCAGGTGCTTCTAATTAGCGACAATCAAAGCTAATTAGGAAAAGGTGTTTCTCATTATCAATTGCAGAGACACACATGGGGACAACCAAGGCTAAGCAGGAACAGATTCTCTAATTAGCAATTTCAGTGACACAGGTGTGGCCCATCAAGGCTAATTAGGACCAGGTGCATCTAATTAGAAATTTCAGTGACACACGTGTGGCCAATCATTGCTCATTAGGACCACGTGCTTCTAATTAACACTTTCAGTGACACATGTGTTGCCCATCAAGGCTAATTAGGACCAAGTGCGTCAAATTACCAATTTCAGTGACACAGGTGTGGCCAATGAAGGGAAATTGGGACCATGTGCGTCTAATTAGCAATTGCAGTGACACAGGTATGGACATCAAGGCTAATGGGGATAAGGTGCGTCTAATTAGCAATTTCAATGACACAGGTGTGGCCAATC
Source organism: Typhlomys cinereus (assembly GCA_023101885.1). Lineage (NCBI taxonomy): Eukaryota > Metazoa > Chordata > Mammalia > Rodentia > Platacanthomyidae > Typhlomys > Typhlomys cinereus. The sequence continues at coordinate 7,931 of JALPQD010000936.1, read as the reverse complement.
AAGCCTAATTTGGACCAGGTGTTTCTAATTACCATTTTCAGTCACACAGGTGTGGACAATCAAGGCTAATTATGACCAGGGTATTCGTAAAAAGTGACAATCAAGCCTAATTAGGACCAGGTGTTTCTAATTAGCAATGTCAGTGACACAGTTGGGGACAATCAAGGCTATGTGGGACCAGGTATTTCTAACTAGCAATTTCAGTGACACACGTGTGGACAATCAAGTCTAATTAGTACCAGGTTAGTCTAATTAGCAATTTCACTGACACAGGTGTGGACAATCAAGGCTAATTAGGACCAGGTGCATCTAATTAGCAATTTCAGTGTCACAAGTGTGGCCAATCAAGGCCAGTTAGTGTCAGGTGCTTTTAATTAGCAATATCAGTGACACAGGTGTGGACAATAAAGGCTAATTAGGACCAGGTTTTTCTAATTACCAATTTCAGTGACACAGGTGTGGACAATCAAGGCTAATTTGGGCCAAGTGTTTCTAATTAGCAATTAGAGGCACACAGGTGTGGAGAATAAAGGCTAGTTACCACCAGGTGTTTCTAATTAGCGACAATCAATGCTAATTAGGACATGGTGTTTGTAATTAACAATTTCAGTGACACAGGTGTGGACAATCAAGGCTAATTAGGACCAAGTGTTTCTAATTAACAATTGCAGAGACACAGATATGGACAATAAAAGCTAATTCGGACCAGGTTTTTTTAATTAGCAATTTCAGTGACACAGGTGTGAACAATCAAGGCTGATTAGGACCATGTGCATCTAATTAGCAATTTCAGTGACACAGGTGGGGCCAATCAAGGCTAATTACGACCAGGTTTTCCTAATTAGCGACAATCAAGGCTAATTAGGAACAGGTGTTTCTAATTAACAATTTCAGTGAACAGGGGTGTGGCCAATCAAGGTTAATTACGACGAGGTGCTTCTAATTAGCAATTTCAGTGACACAGGTGTGGCCAATCAAGGCTCTTTAGTACCAGGTGCTTCTAATTAGCAATTTCAGTGACACAGGTGTGGACAATCCATATAACTATGACCAGGTTGTCCTAATTAGCGACAATCAAGGCTAATTAGAACCGGGTGTTTCTAATTAGTCAAGTGGCACAGTTGTTGACAATCAAGGCTTATTTGGACCAGGTGTTTCTAATCAGCAAATTCATGGAAACATGTGTGGATATTCAAGGCTAGTTACAACAAGGTGTTTCTAAATAGCGAAAATCAAGGCTAATTAGTAAAAGGTGATTCTAATTATCAATTTCAGCGACACAGGTGTGGACAACCAATGGTAAGTAGTACCAGGTTTTCCTAATTGGCAAATTCTCTGACACATGTGTGGACAATCAAGGGTGATTAGGACCTCGTGCATCTAATTAGCAATTTCATTAACACAGGGGTGGCCAATCAAGGCTAATTAGAACCAGGTGTGTCTAATTAGCAATTTCAGTGACACAGGTGTGGCCAATCAAGGCTATATTGGACCAGTTGCTTCTAATTACCAATTTCAGTGACACAGGTGTGGCCAATCAAACCTAATTTTGACCAGGTGTTTCTAATTAACAATTTCAGTGACACAGATGTGGACAATCAAGGCTAATTACAACCAGGATTTCATAATTAGTGACAATCAAGACGAATTAGGACCATGTTTCTCTAATTAGCAATGTCTGAGGCACAGGTGTGGCAATCAATTCTAATTTGGACCATGTGTTTCTAATTAGCTATTTCATTGACACAGGTGTGGACAATCAAGGCTGATTAGGACCTCGTGTGTCTAATTAGCAATTTCAGTGACACAAGAGTAGCCAGTCAAGGCTAATTAGGACCACGTGCGTCTAATTAGCAACTTCAGTGACAGTGGTGTGGCCAATCATTGCTAATTAGGGCCAGGTGCTTCTAATTAGCGACAATCAAAGCTAATTAGGAAAAGGTGTTTCTCATTATCAATTGCAGAGACACACATGGGGACAACCAAGGCTAAGCAGGAACAGATTCTCTAATTAGCAATTTCAGTGACACAGGTGTGGCCCATCAAGGCTAATTAGGACCAGGTGCATCTAATTAGAAATTTCAGTGACACACGTGTGGCCAATCATTGCTCATTAGGACCACGTGCTTCTAATTAACACTTTCAGTGACACATGTGTTGCCCATCAAGGCTAATTAGGACCAAGTGCGTCAAATTACCAATTTCAGTGACACAGGTGTGGCCAATGAAGGGAAATTGGGACCATGTGCGTCTAATTAGCAATTGCAGTGACACAGGTATGGACATCAAGGCTAATGGGGATAAGGTGCGTCTAATTAGCAATTTCAATGACACAGGTGTCCAAAAGGCTGTGTTTTTAGGGATGTGGCCAATCAAGCCTAATTTGGACCAGGTGTTTCCAATTAACACTTTCAGTGACACGGGTGTGTACAATCAAGGCTAATTACGACCAGGTTTCGTAAAAAGCGGCAATCAAGCCTAGTTAGGACCAGGTGTTTCGAATTAGCAATGTCAGTGACACAGGTGGGGACAATCAAAGCTAGTTAGGACCATGTTTTTCTAATTAGCAATTTCACTGACACAGGGTTGGACAATCAATGCTAATTAGGACCAGGTGCGTATAATTAGCAGTTTCGTGACACAGGTGTGGCCAATAAAGGCCAATTAGTCACAGGTGCGTCTAATTACCAATTTCAGTGACACAGGTGTGGACAATCAAGGATAATTTGGAACAAGTGTTTCTAATTCACAATTGGAGAGACACAGGTATGGACAATAAAGGCTAATTCGGACCAGGTTTTTGTAATTAGCAATTTCAGTGACACAGGTGTGGACAATCAAGGCTGATTAGGACCATGTGCGTCTAATTAACAATTTCAGTGACACAGGTGGGGCCAATCAAGGCTAATTACGCCAGGTTTTCCTAATTAGGGACAATCAAGTCTAATTAGGAACAGGTGTTTCTAATTAACAATTTCAGTGAACAGAGGTGTGGCCAATCAAGGTTAATTACGACGAGGTGCTTCTAATTAGCATTTCACTGACACAGGTGTGGCCAATCAAGGCTCTTTAGTACCAGGTGCTTCTAATTACCAATTTCAGTGACACAGGTGTGGCCAATCAAGCCCAATTTGTACCAGGTGTTTTTAATTATCAATTTCAGTGACACAGGTGTGGACAATCCATATAATTATGACCAGGTTGTCCTAATTAGCGACAATCAAGGCTAATTACGACCGGGTGTTAATAATTAGCAATTTCAGTGGCACAGTTGTTGACAATCAAGGCTTATTTGGACCAGGTTTCTAATCAGCAAATTCATGGAAACATGTGTGGATATTCAAGGCTAGTTACAACAAGGTGTTTCTAATAGCGAAAATCAAGGCTAATTAGTAAAGGTGATTCTAATTATCAATTTCAGCGACACAGGTGTGGACAACCAATGGTAAGTAGTACCAGGTTTTCCTAATTGGCAAATTCTCTGACACATGTGTGGACAATCAAGGGTGATTAGGACCTCGTGCATCTAATTAGCAATTTCATTAACACAGGGTGGCCAATCAAGGCTAATTAGAACCAGGTGTGTCTAATTAGCAATTTCAGTGACACAGGTGTGGCCAATCAAGGCTATATTGGACCAGTTGCTTCTAATTACCAATTTCAGTGACACAGGTGTGGCCAATCAAACCTAATTTTGACCAGGTGTTTCTAATTAACAATTTCAGTGACACAGATGTGGACAATCAAGGCTAATTACAACCAGGATTTCATAATTAGTGACAATCAAGACGAATTAGGACCATGTTTCTCTAATTAGCAATGTCTGAGGCACAGGTGTGGCAATCAATTCTAATTTGGACCATGTGTTTCTAATTAGCTATTTCATTGACACAGGTGTGGACAATCAAGGCTGATTAGGACCTCGTGTGTCTAATTAGCAATTTCAGTGACACAAGAGTAGCCAGTCAAGGCTAATTAGGACCACGTGCGTCTAATTAGCAACTTCAGTGACAGTGGTGTGGCCAATCATTGCTAATTAGGGCCAGGTGCTTCTAATTAGCGACAATCAAAGCTAATTAGGAAAAGGTGTTTCTCATTATCAATTGCAGAGACACACATGGGGACAACCAAGGCTAAGCAGGAACAGATTCTCTAATTAGCAATTTCAGTGACACAGGTGTGGCCCATCAAGGCTAATTAGGACCAGGTGCATCTAATTAGAAATTTCAGTGACACACGTGTGGCCAATCATTGCTCATTAGGACCACGTGCTTCTAATTAACACTTTCAGTGACACATGTGTTGCCCATCAAGGCTAATTAGGACCAAGTGCGTCAAATTACCAATTTCAGTGACACAGGTGTGGCCAATGAAGGGAAATTGGGACCATGTGCGTCTAATTAGCAATTGCAGTGACACAGGTATGGACATCAAGGCTAATGGGGATAAGGTGCGTCTAATTAGCAATTTCAATGACACAGGTGTGGCCAATCAAGCCTAATTTGGACCAGGTGTTTCTAATTACCATTTTCAGTCACCAGGTGTGGACAATCAAGGCTAATTATGACCAGGTATTCGTAAAAGTGACAATCAGCCTAATTAGGACCAGGTGTTTCTAATTAGCAATGTCAGTGACACAGTTGGGGACAATCGCGTGGACCAGGTATTTCTAACTAGCAATTTCAGTGACACACGTGTGGACGTCTAATTAGTACCAGGTTAGTCTAATTAGCAATTTCACTGACACAGGTGTGGACAATCAAGGCTAATTAGGACCAGGTGCATCTAATTAGCAATTTCAGTGTCACAAGTGTGGCCAATCAAGGCCAGTTAGTGTCAGGTGCTTTTAATTAGCAATATCAGTGACACAGGTGTGGACAATAAGGCTAATTAGGACCAGGTTTTTCTAATACCAATTTCAGTGACACAGGTGTGGACAATCAGGCTAATTTGGGCCAAGTGTTTCTAATTAGCAATTAGAGGCACACAGGTGTGGAGAATAAAGGCTAGTTACCACCAGGTGTTTCTAATTAGCGACAATCAATGCTAATTAGGACATGGTGTTTGTAATTAACAATTTCAGTGACACAGGTGTGGACAATCAAGGCTAATTAGGACCAAGTGTTTCTAATTAACAATTGCAGAGACACAGATATGGACTAAAAGCTAATTCGGACCAGGTTTTTTTAATTAGCAATTTCAGTGACACAGGTGTGAACAATCAAGGCTGATTAGGACCATGTGCATCTAATTAGCAATTTCAGTGACACAGGTGGGGCCAATCAAGGCTAATTACGACCAGGTTTCCTAATTAGCGACAATCAAGGCTAATTAGGAACAGGTGTTTCTAATTAACAATTTCAGTGAACAGGGGTGTGGCCAATCAAGGTTAATTACGACGAGGTGCTTCTAATTAGCAATTTCAGTGACACAGGTGTGGCCAATCAAGGCTCTTTAGTACCAGGTGCTTCTAATTAGCAATTTCAGTGACACAGGTGTGGACAATCCATATAACTATGACCAGGTTGTCCTAATTAGCGACAATCAAGGCTAATTAGAACCGGGTGTTTCTAATTAGCAATTTCGTGGCACAGTTGTTGACAATCAAGGCTTATTTGGACCAGGTGTTTCTAATCAGCAAATTCATGGAAACATGTGTGGATATTCAAGGCTAGTTACAACAAGGTGTTTCTAAATAGCGAAAATCAAGGCTAATTAGTAAAAGGTGATTCTAATTATCAATTTCAGCGACACAGGTGTGGACAACCAATGGTAAGTAGTACCAGGTTTTCCTAATTGGCAAATTCTCTGACACATGTGTGGACAATCAAGGGTGATTAGGACCTCGTGCATCTAATTAGCAATTTCATTAACACAGGGGTGGCCAATCAAGGCTAATTAGAACCAGGTGTGTCTAATTAGCAATTTCAGTGACACAGGTGTGGCCAATCAAGGCTATATTGGACCAGTTGCTTCTAATTACCAATTTCAGTGACACAGGTGTGGCCAATCAAACCTAATTTTGACCAGGTGTTTCTAATTAACAATTTCAGTGACACAGATGTGGACAATCAAGGCTAATTACAACCAGGATTTCATAATTAGTGACAATCAGACGAATTAGGACCATGTTTCTCTAATTAGCAATGTCTGAGGCACAGGTGTGGCATCAATTCTAATTTGGACCATGGTTTCTAATTAGCTATTTCATTGACACAGGTGTGGACAATCAAGGCTGATTAGGACCTCGTGTGTCTAATTAGCATTTCAGTGACACAAGAGTAGCCAGTCAAGGCTAATTAGGACCACGTGCGTCTAATTAGCAACTTCAGTGACAGTGGTGTGGCCAATCATGCTAATTAGGGCCAGGTGCTTCTAATTAGCGACAATCAAAGCTAATTAGGAAAAGGTGTTTCTCATTATCAATTGCAGAGACACACATGGGGACAACCAAGGCTAAGCAGGAACAGATTCTCTAATTAGCAATTTCAGTGACACAGGTGTGGCCCATCAAGGCTAATTAGGACCAGGTGCATCTAATTAGAAATTTCAGTGACACACGTGTGGCCAATCATTGCTCATTAGGACCACGTGCTTCTAATTAACACTTTCAGTGACACATGTGTTGCCCATCAAGGCTAATTAGGACCAAGTGCGTCAAATTACCAATTTCAGTGACACAGGTGTGTGGCCAATGAAGGGAAATTGGGACCATGTGCGTCTAATTAGCAATTGCAGTGACACAGGTATGGACACGGCTAATGGGGATAAGGTGCGTCTAATTAGCAATTTCAATGACACAGGTGTGGCCAATCAAGCCTAATTTGGACCGTGTTTCTAATTACCATTTTCAGTCACCACAGGTGTGGACAATCAAGGCTAATTATGACCAGGTATTCGTAAAAAGTGACAATCAAGCCTAATAGGACCAGGTGTTTCTAATTAGCAATGTCAGTGACCACAGTTGGGGACAATCAAGGCTATGTGGGACCAGGTATTTCTAACTAGCAATTTCAGTGACACACGTGTGGACATCAAGTCTAATTAGTACCAGGTTAGTCTAATTAGCAATTTCACTGACACAGGTGTGGACAATCAAGGCTTAGGACCAGGTGCATCTTAATTAGCAATTTCAGTGTCACAAGTGTGGCCAATCAGGCCAGTTAGTGTCGGTGTTGCTTTTAATTAGCAATATCAGTGACACAGGTGTGGACAATAAAGGCTAATTAGGACCAGGTTTTTCTAATTACCAATTTTCAGTGACCAGGTGTGGACAATCAAGGCTAATTTGGGCCAAGGTTTCTAATTAGCAATTAGAGGCACACAGGTGTGGGAATAACGGCTAGTTACCACCAGGTGTTTCTAATTAGCGACAATCAATGCTAATTAGGACATGGTGTTTGTATAATTAACAATTTCAGTTGAACAGGTGTGGACAATCAAGGCTAATTAGGACCAAGTGTTCTAATTAACAATTGCAGAGACACAGATATGGACAATAAAAGCTAATTCGGACCAGGTTTTTTTAATTAGCAATTTCAGTGACACAGGTGTGAACAATCAAGGCTGATTAGGACCATGTGCATCTAATTAGCATTTCAGTGACACGGTGGGGCCAATCAGGCTAATTACGACCAGGTTTCCTAATTAGCGACAATCAAGGCTAATTAGGAACAGGTGTTTAACAGGTGTTTCTAATTAACAATTTCAGTGAACAGGGGTGTGGCCATCAAGTGTTAATTACGACGAGGTGCTTCTAATTAGCAATTTCAGTGACACAGGTGTGGCCAATCAAGGCTCTTTAGTACCAGGTGCTTCTATTAGCAATTTCAGTGAACAGGTGTGGACAATCCATATAACTATGACCAGGTTGTCCTAATAGCGACAATCAAGGCTAATTAGAAACGGGTGTTTCTAATTAGCAATTTCCG
>JALPQD010000935.1:210000-321907 GCA_023101885.1 Typhlomys cinereus | reverse complement strand
TCTTTGTTGTTGAGAGAGATTACGCCACATAAGGCAGTGACACAAATTTTATTCAGACCTGCTGAAAATCCTGTGTGTAATATAAGTGTTGATGGACTGAAATGTTAAATGGTTTAGCACTAAATTATTAAGTGATACCTCCCTAAGGTATCAAGCAGATAGCGAAGCAAAGCAGGCGTCTTCTCCTAGTAAGGCTAAAACAGGAGTTTAAGTGCATATTGATAAAAAAATGCACTTCAGAGTGAAAATAGTATTAGTAATATTTTTGCTGTGTGAAAATCTGGCATCCAGGATGACCTAAAAAGCGTGCTCCCTACAGAAAGAATGTTGTCGTTTCTTTTGCCTGTTATTTGTTTTAAGGAAGACAATTCCACCGTGTATAGTGGGGGTCCCCTGTGGAGTTGGAGGGGAACTCTGGAGATTAGGGAGCATTTTTGTGTCTCCGTCTCTCCGTCAGCTCTACGCGACACAAATAGAGTCTGTGCAAAAGAAGACGGAGCCAGGCAAGTGTGCCGAGCAGTGACTGATACGCGAAGAGTTTTGTGGGCTGCATACAAAGGCCAAAGCATTTCTGTCCAGGTGCAGCCGGCACCTCGGCAGCGTCAGCCATCTCCTGCCCTGTTTTCCTCGATGTCTGCTCCGCTCTGCTGAGAAGGGGACCCCAAAGCTCTCTGGGGCGACTCAGGCACCTTGATGTCCACAGTGCATGTTTTGGTGAGCCCAGGGCCTTTTGCTTGCTCGCGGTAGACTCCAGAGTACCTGGTATAATTTGCACACAGAACATGTACTTGCATGCCTGTGTGTCTGGTGTATGTGTGCCTGTGTGTCTAGCATGTATGCATGTGTGTGCATGTACGTGTGTGTTGTGTAACAGTGTCCTTCCTGAGGCCAAGGAAGAATTCTGGGAATTCTGAGGCTCACTGAATCGGGAAAGCCTGACAATTCCAAGATCTTAGCCCGTCCGCACCCTTCTGGGTCATAGAAGAAACCAGTAACAGTATGCGTGTTAAGTGCAATACACGCACAAGGCACACCACTACAGAATGCATGCACGCAGGCACATACATGCACACAGGTATGCATGTACACACACACCTGCACACACATGTGTACATACATACACACGTGCACACACATGCTCACATATACATGCACACACATTTACACACATGCACACATGTATCATGTGTTTACACACATACATATGCACACATACCTATCATATATCTATATACACATATACACACACATATTAAACATATACACACAATAAAAAATGTTAGATTCTGTCAATGGCCAACCTTATTTAGTTTGATACATATTTAAAGGAAAATCTATTCACGTCCGTCTGTCATGTTTGTTTGCATGGTAGACTTGAATACAGGGCATCCAGGTCATCCTCAAGTGACACTTTAGGCTTCCCAGCCTCCAGGTGCTGAGAAGCTGGGACAGCAGAGCTCCCTGGGATTCGAACCCAGGACTTTGCCCATGTTAGGCCAGTGGCGCTCTACCCTGCACACCGCCTGACAAACCGATTTCCTGAGCTGCCCAAACCAGTCGAACAGGGTGCAGGGCCTCAGGGAAGAGTAAATTCCTGGTCACCAGCTGCTATTCCCTGCAACAGTTTTGCCTGGGAGGTTTCAAGTCATCTAGGCCAGTCCTGGGTGTCCCCTCCGCTCAGTGCAGGCCAGATGCTCACCTCTCGCTCGGCCTTCCCCCGCAGATCGTCAGCCAGAGATGGGGAGAGCTTTGTCACGATTGGCCGTTTGTGTGGTCGCGTGTAAATGGCGGTGAATGCAGGCTTGGTTGTTCTTGCTGATGAATTCCACAGCTGGGTAGCGGTCTTTGGGGAAGGAAGGGAGCCATGCAGGATGGAGAATTCTCCCTCCGCCTTTGCGGAGCCAGTTTGGAGGAAACAGGCACCCAGGCAAACGACATTAAAGGCCAAAATGCCCGTGGCGGCCTGAGATGCGGTTTTATGCCTGCGGTCTCTGACCAAGGAAGCCATGTGGTGTTGGAGTTTCTATTTAATAAATTCCAGTAAAGCTGTTCTGGAGTCAGAAAGAGAACATGTGCCATTGAAATGATTTTCAGGGGAAGTTTTTTTTTCTTTTTCATAAACTTTCTCTTTATTATGCGGTGTACCTTTCTGCGATAGCGAAGGATAAATTGTATCACATCCCATTATAAATTGTTATTAAAATGATGTGCAGCGTGACTAGCAGGGAGCCTAAATATAACTGTAAAAACGGAAATAAAAATCTATGAATGCAATAAACCTACTTAATAAAAGTTACTTTCGCATTCAAAAACAAAATATGAAGACGGGCTTCAGATCCGAAAGTCAAAAATGAGGGAATAAATTAGCGAAGGTTGAGGGTCTTGTGGGACAGGCTAACAGAGCTCCGGGGGATTATAAAAGCTCACGCTCCTGTAATAAAAAGGAGGGAAGACTGGCCTGCAGACCACTAAAAGTTAGAATAAATGAACATAAAAGGAGATGAAAGGGGTCTGACGTGCCGGACCACTAATGTCTAAAGACTAAAGAGATGATATTAACGCACCAGAGACTGGAATTAAACGCAGAATGGATTCTAGGAGTAGATTAATAGAATATTAGAAAGGTAAATGAGTTCGGTTTCATGGTCTCAGAAAACTTTATATACCTCATTATTTTTCTAGCACTTAAGGAGAAGCAGAGAAAGACAAATTAAAATCAAGCACCGGCCTCATCCGAGAGGGTGGATGAGTCGATTACGCGCTCAATCCGTTCTTCTCCTTACCTGTATTTGACCTTCAGTAGTTGAGGACCGAGGCTGCCCCAAATTAAGACAGGAACTCCCATGATCCTTTGCTCCCCAGCAGGCCCATGTTAGTTGCAAGAGGCAATGACGTGTCTGGGAAATGGGCTGCAAAGGAGCTGACGGATGTTTCTTTGTCGCCTCCTTTCTTGCTGTCTGGTAAGTGGAATGTGGACGTGATGGCTGGTACTACAGCAACGATTTTGGGCACAGAAATAAAAACATACAGAGGGAGTCCCAAGGCAAAAGGAGCCTGCAACCTTGCCTTTGGGTGGTTGCCGTGGTGACCCAGACCTCCCTAGGACCAGACTTAAAAGACCACCCACTGCTGACTGGGTTTCTTGTCCTCAGACTCAAAATGGAGGTCAATAAAGAATGTTTCCATTATGTCTGGGCTTACAGTGAAAGTCAGGGTGCAGCATTTCAGCCTCAAGATAGAGGCAGGGAGAGGCCGGGGTACCAAGGACGTGTTGGTGGAAATGCCAGGAGATGAGCTCTGCTTGGTGCTGGAGGTGCCCAGAGAGAAAAACCTGGCCGCCATAATGGGATATCGTTCAAGTGAGTAGTGTGGAAGGAAGGCTTTGTGCTGCTGGAGATCAATGGGCTCAGCTGCTGAGTGAGGTCGGCTGCCTCATGCTAAGATCTAGGAAACGTAGAGAACACAGAGACGTGACTTTCTCTAGCTTTGGTGACATTGAGGAAGAAGGTGGGGTGCTTTGTGTTGGGAGCAAGTGTAAGCCCCCTATGCTCAGCCTACAGTGTCATGGTCACCCTGCACCTCTCCCTCTCTCCCTCTCTCTCCCTCCCTCCTTGCGTTCCTCCCTCCAAAGTTCTCTTTCTGAAATAAATGCTTTAAAAAACAGAGAAGAGATAAGTCAGGGGACAGGGAGAGGAGGGAGACGAGAGTTGGGCGACAGGTTTGTGTGAGTGAGAGAGGAGAGGGAGAGGGGGAAGGGAGAGAGAGGAGAGGTAGGGGGGAGAGAGGGAGGCGCGGAGGGGGCGAAGGGAGAAGGAGGGAGATGGGAGAGGGAGGGGGTGATCGAGGGGAGAGGGAGGGAGAGGAGAGGGAGAGAGAAGGAGGGAGGGGAGGAGTGGAAGGAGGGAGAGGGAGAGGGAGGGAGAGAGAGGGAGAAGGAGGGAGGGAGAGGAAGAGGGAGAGGGAGAGGGAGGCAGAGAGAGGGAGGGAGGGAGAAGGAGAGGGAGAGGAGAGAGGAGTGGTCACAGGGAACATATGGAGGTCAGAAGACGAGTTTTGGACATTGGTTTTTCTCCTATCATGTGGGCTTCTGGGGACTGAACGGGGGTCACCACATTTGTGAGCATGTATCCCCGCCGAGCCATCTCGCTGGCCCCGGAAATCATATTTTAACGTGGAAAGAGACAACTGCAGATTCAAGAAATGGGGTTCTCAAAAAAAAAAAACAACAAAAAAAAGCGGGGTGGGGGCCTGTGGAGGAGGGGCGGTTGTTGGGGTTCTGGTTTTGGGAGAGTTAGGGGTGGCTCATGGTGGTTACGCCTTGCATTGCAGGTCGGCCGAAAAAAGGTAATGAGTTTCGGATCCCAGATCCCAAGTATAGACGCCGGGGGGGGTCGGGCGGACTCGGGGGACGCCTGCGCTTTGGTCCTGGTAGGGTGGGTTTAGTGTGGAAAGCATGTGAATCCCAGGGCAGAAGTCAGAAGGAGGGGTGTGTGGTTGGAGGCGGTCCATGGTGGTTTTCCGAGTTCGTCCTGTTTTGGTTCTACACCAATACCAACACACCACACGCGCCACACACGCACATCAGCAACATGCACAATTGAATAAATAATAATAAAAAAAATGCGACCAAAAAAAAAAAAAAGAAATGGGGTTCTCAGAATGTGGGGGCTCAGGAAAGACGGATCTTTTTCCTTATGGTCTCATCCAGCCTGGGCTGGTCGTGCATAGCAGCCAAGCTCTGGTATCAGTGGTTTAATGTACCCCAGAGTGTTCCTGCCTGTGCTGTGAACCCCACGGACTGTAGGTGTGTAGTGGGGGAAGCTCCTCCCACTACGGGGACTCATGGGGACCCAGGGCGGAGGCGTGGTGCTGCCCAGTCACCCAATATCCACCACTCAGCATCTCCTGGGGCTTCCTCTTGGATGCGTCCATTATAACTTTTGTTTGACTCCCATTGGCTAAAGTCATCCACGTGATCATGTCCATACTGAGGTGGGTGAGGAATCACCATCCTGTTATATATAGATGGGTATGGCCACTGTCCCCTTTGTTGCAGCAACGCCCTGTGGCGATTGAATCGACCCCAGGATCCACGGGAAGAGGCAGAAAACGCGCTGGGGGAGCGGGGGCAGTGGGAAGGGAGCAATGTGGGAAGAAGAGGGAGAGAATAGGGGGGTGAAGGAGGGGGAGGGGGAGGAGCAAGAAGGGGAAGAGTGGGCGTCTGGTGGGGAAGAGGGTGGAGGCAAACTTAAAGAAATGAGAGTAAGGAGTGGGAAGAGGGGTGGGGGAGGGGAAAGGAGGAGTTTGGAACTGAGAAGGGGGGTTTGGGGGGCGGGGGGGAGGGAGAAGGAAAGCCGAGGAAGAGAAAGATGGGGAAGAAGGAGGGTGGAAGAGAAGATGTAGGAGAGGGGGAAGGGAGGTGGAAGAAGAAGAAAGTAGGGAAACGAACGATGTAGCCACCAAGAGACGAAAGCAAGAGTAACTGAAAAGACAGAAAGAAAGGCAAGAAATGGAAAGAAACCTTACAAAGCAAAGATATAGAAAGAAGGGAAAGAAAGAGAGGGAGACAGAAAATCAAGAAAGAAAGAAAATGAGAATACGAAAGAAAGACAAAGCAGGAAATTGAATGTAAGAAAGACAAGAAAGAAACAGACAGATAAAACGCAAAACTAAAGATAATCAAAAGAAGCAAATGAAGACCAATAAAGCACCGAATAACCAAGAAACTAGAGCAAAAGGAAAGAAACATAAGGACCGGGCAATGAAGGAGCGTACAACTCCCGACCTAAAAACTCCTCTCAATTCCATCCCTTCCCTCCCTCCCTCCCTTCCTTCCTCCTCCCTCCATCCTTTCCTTCCTTCCTTCCCTCACAGTTCTGGGCATCGGGCTCAGGGCCCGGTACCTTCTAGGAAGGTGTTGTGCCGTCATACCCAGAACCTCCCTCTCGTGGGTTCTCTGACCACATCCCACCAGGGCTGGACACATAGTTGTCTTCCAATAATGTCGAGATTGCTGAATTGATCTTCACTCCGTGTGCTTCCCCAAACCTCTCCTGATTTATTGGTCAAATTTTCACCCTTAATTAGTAAAAGAAAAAAAAAAGTGTTTGTGTGAGTTTATAAATTATTCACCTTCCCAAGCCTCTGGGCTCCTGAAGCACACTGTAAATAATTCACATTCCTCCTTGGATGATTTCTAACTTGCTTATGAATGTTGCCTTAGAGAGAGCAAACAAACTAAGTGAATCCACACGAGCTCTCTTTGCAAATCACTGGGAATAAGAAAAAAAGTGCTGTTCTTGGTGTGCTAAGTTGTCACTGAGAAGCTCTCAGCAGAGGGCGAAGGGCTTCTCGATGATCAGCAAGGTTTTCTGCCCAGCTGGGTCACGGCATCCGTGGGTTTACCAAGCACTGAGCGCCTACTGTGTGTGCCAGGTATGAAGAGTCAGTCTAAAGTGCTCACGTATCCTGTGGAGGTCCGGCTGTCCTTACCATCACAAGGGCTCACCCACCATCCCACGTGGACCCCTGGCTGCCAGCGCCCTTCAGTCCATTCCAGCGGGACCCGTGCTCCCGGCCCAAGGCCTGGCCGTCTTCTCTCACACCCCAGTGCAGGCCTGGGATCTCGTCGGCTCGACCTTCCCAGCACATCTAGAGTCTGACCACTTTCAACTGTCTCCGTGGAAACCACCTAAAGGCAGCATGTCCTTATCGTTGGTCTGGCCACTTGCGACACCCCAACTGGCCTCTTGTTCCTGCCCAGCTCAGCGGAGTCGACCGAAACCGTGAGCAGAGAAAGGTCTTCCCCCTCCGCTGTGTTGGTGGGGGCGCAGACCCCGTGATGGAAACATGACTCATGATTGTCTGCGCCTCTCCCAAGTCCTCTTGACTTTCTAGAATAGTCCAAGTGCCCCCTGCCTCACACCCCGCCTGGCCAGGGTGGGCCTCGGCAGAGCACCACTGCCTTGCGATGTCTGGGCTCCTGCCCTCCTCGGGGTCCGGAGCGGTCATCAGGGTGAGCACCCACAGTGTGGGGTCTTCCAATGACACTCGAGGTGGCTCTGGCGACCTTCCTGCTTCAACGCAAACCACCTTGACGTGTCTCGGAGCACGTGACTCAGGCCGCACGAGCAGAAACGAGTGCAAAGCGGAGGGTTTGTTATTTATTCCTTATTATTTATTTTTGTGGTGCTGGGAATGAACTCAGGAAGGTCCAGCTCTAAAACAGCCTGCGTGAGGCGCTCAGAGAGACATCAAACCTCTTTAATGAGCCACAGCCGCCTCTATCAAGGCAGGAAAGAGCAATTTTAGAAGACTAGAGCCAGGCTGTCGCACAGATAGTGGTGTGAACGACAGATGGTCAGGGTCGAGGGAGAGGTGGGCGACAGAGGGGCCAGGGCAAGGGGAGCTTGGGCAAGTGCGCATGCACGTGCAAATGCAGGGCGCGAGCGGGATGCGGGGTGCTGCGGGATGTGGGGCACTGCAGAAGGTGGCATGTGCTTTCCCAGGATCTGTGAGGGACCATCTGGTAATGTGTGTGTATTTCGTGAGTATCAGGCAAGCCCCATCCATCCATCCATTTAAACCCATATTCTCCTAGCCTTCCTGATTTGGTGCTTTTATTTAAGCAGAAAAAAAAGTAAGCCTGGTACGAGGAATTAGGTCAAGGTGGTAAGGTATGTAAGCTGGTTGGAATGCTCATGGGATGAGTAAATACTTTTATTTATCCATTTAAGAGAGAGAGAAGGAGAAAGAGAGAGAGGAGAGAGAGAGAAAGAAGGAAAGAGAGGGGAGAGAGGAAGAAGGGGAGAGAGAAAAGAAGGGAGAGATAAAAAGGAGGGAAAGAAGAAAGAAGAGAGAGGAGAGAGAGAAGATAGAGGGAGACAGAGAAAGGGAGAGGGAGAGAGAGAAGAGGGAGAAGAGAAAGAGGAAAGAGAGTATAGGGGATAAAGGAGAGAGAAAAAAGAAGGGAGAAGAGAGGAGAAAGAGATGGAGAGGGAGAGAGTGAGGAAAGAGGAGACAGAACGAGAACAAGGAAAGAGAAGGGAAAGAAAAGGGAGAAAGAGGAGAGAGAGAAAAAAGGAGGGAGAGAAGAGCGATGAGAGCAAGGAGAGAGATGAGAGCACAGGGGGAGAGAGATGAGAGGAGAGAGAGAGAGAGAGAGAGAGAGAGAGAGAGAGAGAGAGAGAGAAAATCAATGTTTCTCAGTCACGGGTAATTTTGTGTGTCCCTTCTCCCCTCCTCGTGGAAAGGGCATCTGGCAATGTGGGAGACACCTTTGGTGGTCACGACTAGGAAGAGCCTGAACTGGTGTCTAGTGTGTGGAGGCTGGATTCTCGCCAGACATCCTAGGGTACGGAGGGGGCTCCCACAGCTGAATCTCTGTGCTCTGAGTCTCCACTAGGCTGAGACTGGGAAGCGCTGTATGTGAGCTGTGAGTTTCTCCCTGCTCTGTGGTTTTGGAGTCTGGGAGTTGAGGGGCAGGAACTTAAGGTTCGAGAGCAGGCGGGGAGTTCTCTGACCGCCAGAGCCGTCGTTAGCAAACTCTTTCCTGCCCACCCCCATCCACCCGAACATTTTTAATGAGATGTAAGATGTGACTGGGTGGCGGAGCCCCGTCTGCAGCCACTACCTGGTGGACTTGGCGGAAGGAAGGATCCTTCACTAATTAACCCCCGCTTGCTATGCACACTCACTCTCTGAGGTCGGGTAATTAAACCAAGGTCATTTCAAGGATGGATATCAAGAAAACCGGCTGTGAGAAAGAAGCAGAGGTTTTTGGGTAGAGGACTCAGAATTCTATTTTTATCCAAGTGTAGAACTGCCCAATCATCTTTTCTTTGCTTTTAAGCAATCTAACTTTTTTTTAAAGTCAAAATCATATTGCAGGATTTTTTTTTAAAGTTAGGTTATGGCTACATCCTGTAGGTTTCAGAAATAAATGTGAAGGCACATAATTTAGGGAAGATAAGTCATTGTCAAGGAAAGCATGTAGAATTACATCGGGAATGGAAAAAACATTGTCTTTGGGGGAACAAGAGTAGTTTTAGTCACAGCCGTGCATTTTTACTTTTTATTTTCTGAAACAGGGTCTCACCTAGCCCTGTCTGGCCTACACTTGCCATATGGGTGAGGTTGCCTTGAACTCTCAGTCCTTCTGCTCTCACACCCCCAGTGCTGAGCTGACTGGTGTGTGCCGCTACGTCAGGGCTGTGGCTGGGTCTCACTCTGTGGCCCAGTCTTGTTCCTTGACGTGTGTGGCTCACGCTGTTTTTCCCCTCTGCATGTATCGTAGTAGCGGAGGTCATAGGCATTTGGAGGTTTGTGTACGGGGATTATATGGATGTGAGCTCAGACCTCAGGACATTGAGCTCGCTTGCTGTAGCCGGCCTTGTTTTCCTCTCGTACTGAGATAGGATGAACTATGAATAAAAGCCTATACTATAGAAAGCCTGTCTTAGCCTCCCTCCCTTCCACTGGGACTGAGATAAGAGGCTGCTGTGAGCTCACAAAAGACAGAAGTCTAAAGCTTCTACCCTCAACAAACATCAGTTCTTCTGGCATCTGATCATCTCGGTATCCGTTCCTGCTTCCCTTCCTTAGCAAATAGTGAAGACAGGCATCTAGGTAGATCATCTTAGGTAGATCATTGACAGGACAGGGCTCCCCTTTTTTCCTCTTTCCCTTTTTTTCTCCTCTGTTTAAACAAGATGTGCATATAATGTGCGTACCCTTCTTTCGCGGCTTCTGGCTCATGGTGTTTGATCAGAGAAATAAATCGGCTTCTCCACCGGTATTTGTGTCTGGAGCGTCTGTTGGTGGCAGACAGTCACCCCATAACAGTACCAAGTGGATCTGGATCCCGATTCCTAATCTTGCTGACAGCTCAACCAGCTAGCCTGACCCCCTTCCCAGGATGTCGGCAACCCACAAAGGCTCCTTTCTCCTATCAGCCTTCTCAGTTAAGTACGGGATGTGCTGTTAAGGTGTCTGTGTTAGCCAGTGACGGGACTCCTTTCCCCCACATTCAGAGCAAAAGCTCTGCTTGCTGGCCACTGCCCTCCCTTAATGGCCAGCAGGGGCTCACAAAGCCCATAGAGGTCGCTCCCCTCTCTCCTCTACGCCCATATTCCCAGGGATAAAAGTTCCACTTTCAGATCCTGCTTCTTCTCCTTCTGAGAATCAGTTCACCTGCCATGTAACCATGCAATTAGTAAACCTTTTCCATTCCTTGTCTGTGGCGTGGCCAATCCGCCTTTACCTTTTTTTTTTTTTTTTTTAAACCTTATAAGAGAGGGCGCAGGAAACTCATGGCACAGCCCTGGATCGTCAGAGTTAGCAATTGACCAACTCTGTGGACTGTATCAGTGAGCTGCAGCCTCATTAATTTGTCTCACGTGATGCTTAAGAGTCCATCGCCACGGCAAGCTTACGGTACTTTCTTCATGGAAGAAGACCTTGGGCCACGGGGCTGACCAACACTTTGAAGCTCAGTAGCTACATCAACAACGGTCTGGAAAAGTCCAGCTTTGTAAAAGAAGCAGCGCCACCTCGTGGTAGATTGAAGTATGACAGGTTAGTCATGGCGTTCCTGGGGGGCTTCTGCTCTGGATTCCTCTCCTTTTCCTGTCCTGGCGCCTAAAATTGCTTGCTCTGTCACAGTCACCCGGCTGTCTTCCTGTCCGACAGGAGCGTATTTGGAG
The DNA here is from genome assembly GCA_023101885.1 of Typhlomys cinereus. Classification (NCBI taxonomy): domain Eukaryota; kingdom Metazoa; phylum Chordata; class Mammalia; order Rodentia; family Platacanthomyidae; genus Typhlomys; species Typhlomys cinereus. Next base: position 311,204 of record JALPQD010000935.1, on the reverse strand, counting down.
TTGAGGTGTTACACTGAGGTTTCCATGAAGGCCAGCTGCGGTTCCCTGTTACCTCCTGCCCATGCGCCCATCAACCTGTTTTGCTAAGAGGTACTTTGCCTTCGTCATAAAGATGAAATACTTAATCTGTTAAACACATACAGAATCAGAAGCAGAACCGCGCAGCCTCTCCAATATCGCTCGCAGTTATTAAAGTCAGTTTTTATCTGGTTAAGCAGGTCATAAAGAAAGAGCAAGCTGAAATAAAGGAGCGTGCCCTTCCCTCCCGCGAGGTTTAATGCACGTTCCAATTTCTGATTAAGAATCAGTGCAAACCAGAAGGGAGAGAACAGCTTAACGGGCAGAAATCAAGCCCCGGTCTAGCTGCTGTTTGTACTGCAGTTAGGCTGGGTGACAATGAACGTCTCTCTCCCTGCCAGCGAAGCCACTTCAAACGGAAAGTTTCCCCCACCCCAAGACAAGTGTGGGTGCTTTCTTTCCATCTGTTTCTGTTTTCATGTGCATGTGCGTGGTGGGCGTATGCATGTTTGCAGTGTGTGGGTGCACACGTGTGTGTATGCATGTGCATATGGAACGGTGAGGCCGATATTAGGAACCATCCTTTCTCTCTCTCCCACATTATTCCTTTGGAGACAGGTCTCTGATCAAGCCATAGTTCCCTGGAAGGGCTAACCTGGCAGCCAGTTTGCTGGGGGGAGGGATTCCCAGTTTCTACGTTGCAAGGCTAGAACTAGAGGTGGGCCGCCCCATCCACGTGTCCTTTTGCTTGTGTGGCAGGTGTTTTAACCACAGAATCTTTCTGCAGACCCACATGCAGGTGTGGGAGTTTTCTAAGATTGTGCATTTGTTTCCTGCAACCGCCCCCGACCACGGGTGAGCTGAGGGTGTGGAAGTTACACATTTCATGTTCGTGGCTGTGATTTTTCTGCTTTTTGTGGCCTAAATATAATTCCTTGACCTGATGGTATGAGCACCATGTTGTTATTTTTTTCCTAAAGTTCGTTTACTTTATGCATCTGAATGGGACACACTGCAGTGTGATTCTACAGCGAGTCGTGCAGCCGTGTTGGGACACCTTCTGTCTCCACTTGTGTTCCTCAGCTTTGCCTCCCTGTGGGCAACACTGGAGATGGCAACTCAAAGAGCAAAGGTTGATTTCAGTGAATGTCTTTGGAGGAGGCTGTCCTCAGTTGGCTGGTTCTGAAACTTTGGGTCTGTGATGGAACAGAACTTCATGGTAATGGGGCGTGTGGTGGAGGAGGCAGAGAGAAAAGAAGAAGGGGTCAAAGATGTCCTCAGTGATCCACTTCCTCCAGCAAGGACCCACCTCTGGCATCCACCTTCCAATTGTCTTTCACTCTGTGTGTGTGTGTGTGTGTAAGACACTTGAGCATGTGTTCCTGTGAGGTTCAAGGGTGGCTTTGGGATCACCCTGGATTGCTCTACCTCGTTTATTGCTTTGCTCTGAGGTTTTCCAGGCTCTGCCTTCCAGGGCTGGAAGTGAAGGCCATTACCATTTCTGCCTGGCATTCTTTTCCTTTTTTTCCCCCACATTTTATTTTTTTCTAGTCATACAAGCTCAATAGGTATCCCCTTCTTCTCCCTCCCTCCTCCCCTTCCTTCCTCTGTTGTCCCCCATTGCACTCTCCCCCTTCTCTCCTTCCTCCTACCCCCATCCCTTCCTCCTCCTCTCTCAATGCCTCCCCTCCTCCCTCCCATCCCCTGGAGCATCTGTTTATGTGGGCACCAAATTTCCCTCTCAGTCCTCCACCCTAGTGAGGGTTTAGGAATCAGTGGCATAGCCCGGGGTCCCTTCTCGTGCTCCCTGTTAGCATGGGAACTCTATTCTGACTGTTTAATCCCTTGTCTCTAAGGATCCTACTGCCTGAAGCCTTCTCCCCTGTGATCCCTGATAGACTTTGGGGGCAGGGTCGTTAACACGGCAGCCATTATGCAGGCAAGGCAAAGTCCAATCCTGGTTGCTGTAGCCCTAACTTGTGTGGGATCTGCCTGGCATTCTTAAGTGGGATCCGTGGATACAAACTCAGGTCCTTCTGCTTGCAAGACAGAGGCTTAACCCCTGAGCCATCTCTCCAGCCCTGTCCCTTCACTTTTGAGCCCATAAATGGATCGATCTCCCACTGAAGTTTATACTCTCGTAGTCAATCGCCTCTCAGTAATGTTGCCCCTGGGCACTCAGCCTTCAGCAATGAGGTTTTGGGATATTTTTCTATCCAGACCAGCAGTGAAGCAGTTCCAGGAATGCCAGAGTTACGTGTTCCGTGCCCACCCTCTGTCCTTGCACGAGGACACACAACCTCTGGTCCACCTCAATCCAGGATCCAGCTTCGCCCTGCAGCAGCGTCGCCGGCTGTAAAGTGGGGACATTGGCGGTGGTTGGTGTGGGCTCTCAACTCGCCAGACTCGGGAACCACCCGGGGAGACAGGCTTGTGGACGGCTGACGGGACTGCATTAACTGAAGTGTGAAGACCACCCGCTGTGGGCGGTGGCACCCGGCCTTGGCTGGGATCCCCGACTGTGAAAGTGAAGACCTGGGAGCTGAGCAGCCCCTGTTTCCATCGCTCTGGGCTTCCCAAGTGTGGATGAGCCTCGGCTGTTGTTGCCTTGATTTCCCAGCCATGGCTGACGGTACCCTGGAACCCCAAGCCAGAGGAAGCCTTTCTCGTTCAAGGTGGTCTTCTCAGAGCATTTTGTCACAGTCACCTGGAAGAAGCCCACCCAAAGAGTATTCGGTCTTATCCTCACAATTAGGGTACTCAGAAGGATCCAGGGGTTTTCTAAAGTAAATCATTTGGAAGTGACATCTGGCTTCGTCTAGCAGGAGGCCATTGTGACCCTTATGTCCTCCAGCGCCTCCAGGGTCTGGTACAGAGAGATCAGTGTGCCCTGCCTCAGGAGACACAGCCATGCGGTGGTCCACAGCACGTGGCACCTGCGACCCCCTCCTGGCATTGACCAGGACTGGGTTTCTCAGTCCCTGGGGCCAGAGATGGTTTTCAGCTGGAAGTTCTTTCTCATGCATTTTCTGTCTTTAATATCACATTCATTGGACAAAGTAATGAGTTTACAACGATTTTCCATACGTGTGATGCGTGTTAATCACACACCTTCCATTACCATTTCCTCTGTATGCGTGTGTGCGCGTGCACGCAAATGATCCAGATAAAACTGAGATGGAGAGAGATATCTGTAGTACTTACATGACAGGGTCTGTAGTACTTGGTTTATGGAGTCTGAAGTACTTGCTTCCCTGAAGTACTAAATTCATTGGGTCTGTAGTACTTACCTCATAGAGTCAGTAGTACCTTCTTCACTGGGTCTGAAGTACTAGATTCCTAAGTTCAGTAGTACTTAGCTCATAGAGTCAGTAGTATTTGGTCCACTGTATCTGAAGTACTTGGTTTATGGTGTCTGAATACTTGCTTCATTGGGTCCAAAGTTCTTGCTTCACAGGGTTACAGGCTAACGATGTGAGTTAATGTTTGCCCAGGATGGCTGTTACTTCTCATGGTAACATGATTTCCCCAAGAGTATATCAAACTTCAGGTGATTGTAGCGCTATTTTTTGAACACACTCTCTTGCAAATTCCTTCCCCAGTGTAACAATACTTTATGGTCTTCCAGGTCAACATAAAGATTTAAGCCATTTAAGAAAATTAAACAAATGCCCTGTTGACCAATCTTCGCATTATTTCTCTTTTCTTTTCTTTCTGGTCACTTCAGACAGCTCTGGGAAACAATTCAGCTGAGTAGTCAGAATCTGCCTTAGAACTTTCATATTTATTTCTTTACTGCATATGTGAATGTGTATGCATGTGCGTTGTATGCGTGTGCATGTGTGTGCCTTCGTGTGTGTGCAAGTGCATGTCACAGTACACGGAGATCAGAGGACAGCTCGTAGGAATGGATCTTGGGGGCTCAAGCTCAGATTACCAAGCTTGGCGGCAAGCACTTGCGGAGCCGTCTCACCAGCCCAGAATCTAAGTTTTCTAAAAGTCAGAATTGCTGAGGTCTAATTTTTCACACAGTAAGACCCAACGTATTTTAATTTGATGAGCTCAGACAAATCCTGTAGTCAGGCAGCTACCACTGAAGCAAGTTTATAGCATTTCCATCACCCCCGAAACTTCAACTGCGCTTCATATATATAAATATATTTGCTTAAAAGCCACCAACTAAACAGATTATTTCACTGCACTGTTTTTGGCCCTCCCCATGTAAAGTATGCCCCTCCCCCACTCCTGCATTAAAGAAAAAAATATCCAGCCAAATTGGAATGGCTGTTCAATTACTCTCTGAGTTTTAAACATTTGCCAAAAGTGTTGGAGCTTAATTAAGTTAAAATATTTCAAAGGGAGCTTGGCTGTAATAATTTGTTTATAATACACGCTTCTCTTTGATCATGAATGTTCACTTTTATAGAAGCCCCGTTATCATTCTTGGGATAAGGAATAAAGCAAATTAACTTTGTGTGGGGAAAAAATACTGGGAATGAAAGAAGAGGCAGATTGATAACAGAGGAAGACACGACTCTGTGAGTGTGGGCGAGGGTGGAGGTTCTCAGTCCTAGAGGGCGAAGGGAGGGGGGTGTTGAGAGCAGGGGAGGATGCGACTTTGTGAACTAGGGTGAAGGGGCAGAAGTTAGGGGGTGTGAATTGCTTTGATAGTCCAGTCAGCTCGGTAGCAAGAGGGCTTTCAGTGTGCCCTTGTCTCTCTCTCTCTCTCTCTCTCTCTCTAATCCCTGCATGGTTCTTCTTGGATCCTGAGAAAGATAAACATCTCTGTGGGAAAATGAGTTTGGTTAATGCTGCTCTGCGCCAGGGCTGATGCATGTCAGAATAAATAATCCAAAACATTAGAAGTCATAAGTCTTGTTAAAAAAGAAGAAGAAAAATCCCAAAATAACCACTGGGCAGGGCGTCCTGAGATGGAATTGTTCAGAGCCCTGGGCCAAAGTTCTTATTGTTCAAGAGTAATATTCTTAAATGTATTCTTTATTTTCTATTTTTTTTGTGCATGCAATGTGTGTGTGTGTGTGTGTGTGTGTGTGTGTGTGTGTGTGTGTGTTCCAGAGGGCACTGTGTGTGCCTGTGGAGACCCAAGGTTGACTATGGGAATCATCCCAGATTGCTTCTACCTCCTCTTACTTTGCTCTGGGATTTCCAAGGCTCCGCCCACCAGGGTCAGACGTTTGGGCCTGGTTTTACACGTGGATGCAGGATCTAGACTCCAGTCCTTCTGCTCTGGGGGCAGAAGTTTAACCCCTGAGCTATTTCTCCGGCTCTCAGTGTCTATTTAACAATTTCATATGTGCATACAGTGTGTCTTGATCACATGCATCCCTTGCTCTCCCCCTCCCATCTCCACTGTTCAATTACCTAATTAACTTACTCTTTAGCTCTCTCTCTCTCTCTCTCTCTCTCTCTCTCTCTTTCTCTCTCTCCCCCTCTTTCCTTCCCTCTCCAAGAGGGCACTCGAGTGCCAGTGTCTGTGGAGACTCAGGGGTGATACTGGGAATCATCCTGAATGCTCTACTTCCTTATTGCTCTGGGATGTCCCAGGCTCCGCCTTCCAGGGCTGGAGCTGAAAGTTGCTATTTCTGAGTGTCTCAGGTTCTTTGCTTGCGTGGCAAAGGCTTTAACTTCTCAGAGCCTTATTTATTTATTTTTAAATAACCCACTGAGCCCTCCTCCTGCTGTCTGCATGCGCATGCGCATGGGTGTGGGGTCGCCCACCGGAGCATGAGCAGCCCACCAGCAGCCACAGCTGCTGCCAAGCACCACCAGCTCCTCGGCTAGGGTGAGACTCAGGAGACCTTCCCCAGGGACCCTTACCCTGCTTTGTACGTGTGGTCTGTGGGCTCCGAACTCAGGTCCCTTTGCTTGCAAGGCAAAGGCCCTAACCACTTAGCCATCTCATGGACCTCATTTGTAGCTTTTCTTGGTGTTTGATTTGATCCAACTCATATTTTCCATCAGTGCACAGTTCATAGTGACCTCTGCAACTGCTTTTAGAGGCGCAGTCTACTAACCCATAATTACCCGCCCATTTTCCCCTGGAGCAGCCTCAAGGGCCGAGCAAATGGGCAATGGTTAGAGACAGCAGGATTAGAACCTAAGGTTGCAGTACTGCATATGGCAGAGTGGGACCCAGCGCACTGCAGCCAGCACTGTACACGGTTGAGTAGAACCCAGCTTCCTGCAAGCAGTACTGTATATGACTGAGTAGTACCCAGCTCACTGCAGCCACCGGGCCAACCTTGCTCTGTTCCTGGTTTGGGTTTGGACCTATTTTGTTATATTTGGCTTTGCTCACAGTATTTAGAATGGAGCCCAGGGCCTTGCGCGTGCTAGGTGAGTGCTCTACCACTGTGCTACATCCCATCCCTCTTTATATGTGTGTGTGTGTGTGTGTGTGTGTGTGTGTGTGTGTGTGTGTGTGTGGTCTGAGGAGGGGTACACATGCATATGCGCTCCTTTGTATGCATGTAGGGTCAGAGGCTGAAGTTAGATGTCATTCTCGAACCCTCTCCACCTTATTTTTTAATAATGACTTTTATTTTTCAATGCTTTTATCCAATGAATTCATGCCATTTCCACCTGCCCCAGTCCCCTTCTTCTTCTTTTCCTACTACACATGAGATCTTTGGTCTTAAGACCTGTGCAATAAACTCTCCAGCATCCTGTGACAGGAGCCTGCTCACTGGGGTTCAGGGAGCAGGCTTGTCTCCCGATGTGTGTGTGTGTGTGTGTGTGTGTGCTGCGGTTCGCCTGCATGGTTGCTGATAAATCACCATCAAATGGCTTAAGGGGCTGGGGAGATGGCTCAGGGGTTAAAGCTTTTACCTCTCAAACAGAATGACCTGAGTTTGAATCCCAGATCCCACGTAAAAACGCAGGACAGAAATGGCAGCAACCTGCACTTCTGGCCCTGGAGGGTAGAACCTGGGAAACCCAGAGCGAAGCAAAAAGGAGGTAGAAGCAATCCAGGATGATTCCTGATGTTACACTTGGGCGTCCACGGGCACACACAGTACTTTGTGACACACACACACACACACACACACACACACACACACACACACACACGTGTTTTAAATAAGAAGGGAATTTAACAGAGTGGATTTATTTGTTTTGCTTGCATCATGCATGCATGCATGTGTTTGTGTGCATGTGTACTCGTGTGCTTATGCATGCATGTGGGGTGAGAGGTGCACGTGGAATGCTTCCTTAATCACGCTGCACCTTAGTTTTTGAGACAGCTCTCTCCCTGAACTCAGAGCTCACCGATTCGTCCAGGCTGGCTGGCCAGCAGCCTCCTGAAAACTCCCAGTCTCCACTCCTCAGCGTGGTGGGTCACAGACATGTGCTCCTGTGCTGTCTCTCTCCGTGGGTGCTGCTGGGACCCTCCTAGGGTTCCTCCTCCCAGGACAGTTCCTCCTCCTAGGACAGAAGCACTTCATTCCGCTGCACTTTCCTCAGCCCCAGAGTTGTATTTATTTATTTTTTAAAAAATCATTTAACATTTGGATAACTCTTTCTTAAAATTGTTTTTAGTGTATATATATATATGTATATATATGCATGTGTGTTTATGATTTTTTCCCAGATTATTATAAGCATGCATTAGCTTCATTGAAAATTTGGAAAAAAACCAGAAAACAGGAAGTATATAATATTTACTCATAATATCCCCATATGGCCATGTTTTTTTTTCTCCCACATTTTATTTTTTTTTCTTAATCATACAAGCTCAATAGGTATCCCTGTGGTCCTCTCCTTCCCTCCTCCCCTCCCCAGTCATACCCCTTTGCACTCCCCCCCTCCCCCCTTCCTTTCACCCCTGTCCCTTCCTCCTTTTCTCCCACTGCCTCCCCCTTCCTCCCTCTCATCCCCTGGAGCATCCTTTTGTGTGAATGCCCATATGGCCATTGTTAATATTTTATTTCTATTCAAGATTTTTTTCTATCTTGTTAGAAATGCACGAAACTTAATAAAATTGGCATCATACTGTTTGTTATTTTTGTGAGCTATTTTAAAAGTCAGTAGCCACAATAATTTTCCAGTGTTGTTAAATAAACCTAGAATGCTTTAAAAGCCCCCATTAGCGAATTTTGTTGCTCGTTGTGAGTCTCCCTAGTATAAATACTGCGACAGCTCAGCTTGGAGCAGGACATGCACGTCGCCCACCCTCTCAGGGCTCAGGGACCACCGTGGAAGAGGGAGCTGTGAGAGTGTCAGCCCCTGAAGGTGAGGAGGGGGTGCTGCTGGTGGTACCTTCTGGCCGTGACAGAGATGGTGCTTCTGTGGGTTCACTGCAGGGGTGTCTTTCCATGTTTTATGCATGAATATAGTGAATTTATGATATTTCCACACCTTAACCCCCAATACCATTGCCCCGACTCTTCCCTTCTTTTCCCCTGCCCGTCTCCCTCCTGTTTTTCAAGTCTTCACCCATGTGCGGCCCGGCGGGTTTCATCTGGTTGGCCATTGATGGCGTGTGCCGGCGTGCTCGGTGGAGCACGAATCTTATATCAGTGGGTAGACCGTTGAGAAAAGCACCCTCCAGTTCCCGTGCAGGTTGTTTCTTGCTGTGTTGGGAAGCACACTGTACAACAGAAAGTAAACCGTGCAAAGGAAAGAGAAGCAACCCACGCGTGGACCCCGGCTCTGCGGTCAGTACCCAGCCATGTGCTCCCAGACACGCCTACACGTAACATCGCCTCGAGAAAAGTACCAGCTCAAGGTCGCGACTGGATTCTGGCCAAGTCCATATCCAGCAGCATCAGGTTGTGTGACTAGAGGGTGGTGTTCTTCAGCTGCGTAGAGCTCCAAGGAGACACGCGTGCACTCGCATCGCATGTCGAGTAGCCACACAAGGCCAAGGCATGGAAGGAATAAGTAATGAGCTAATTGGTAAGTGATTGTCATGGTTTGAACGGGAGGTCCCCCCTCCATCTCATGTGTTAGCATCTCAGAGTGTTAGTGCTTCCAAGGCTGTGGCACCTTGGGAGGTGGAGCTTTGCTGGAGACAGGCAGGTATGGGGCGGGTCTGGAGGTGTGGTGGAACACCCTGATTCCTTTGTTCCCTCCTGCTCTCTCTGCTCCCTGGGGGCTACGGTGACCTGACCCAGCCTCCTGCCGTTGCCTCCAGCTGTGCCTTCTGCTAGGAGATTCCTGCCCAAACTGGAACCATAAGCCAAACAACTCTCTTAAGTCGCTTGGGTCTGAGCTGTCTCACGCCAAAGAACGGAGGTTGCATTAGTCATACGGGGAATGAGGAAGCTGTGAACTAGAATAACCTAAGGAAGTTTGACCTCTCTCTAGATCAGGGTGGGTTACAGAGAGTCCCAGACCCAGGCAGTCCTAAGGATGGGTGGGGACTACGGGATGGGGCAGGGAGAAGATGTGGCCCTTATGTCGTTAGTGAAGACAGATGTCAGAGGACCTGGACCTTCGGGCTGGTAAGTCACAGTTTCTCTGGCTCCTACCCTCTGACACCTTGGGGGGGGGGTTCACGTTGTCAGGGGCTGTGCAGATCTCAGCGATGGTTTATATTTACTTGAACGAGATCTGTAACAGTGCTAGAATGCTGTACAGGTGTGACATGTACAGTCTCCTCCCAGCCACATGCTCTCTCGATGGTCTCATCCAGCGGATGAGCACTGTCCCGCTGCTGAGTGTGTAACAGCGTCGGGGCTGTGTGTGGATGAGGTGTCTGCATGCAGGTCCGCTGGGATGGACATCCAGACCTGCTCTGTGGAGTGCGTGTCCTGTTCACGTGAGTGGATCCCGGCACTTGGGACGCTGGGATATGGGAATGTTGAGTGGCTGACATCAGGATAGCCACCCCTGCTCCTGGGGCCCCTTGAATTATCCCCATATCTATTCTTGCGTGTGCATTGACTCAGCACTTCTGACTCCCCCTGGGACCTTCCTCATGGTGGGCATCAGTTGGACACATGAGCCAGATGTGCTAATTTTGTGAAAAGACATCGACTGAAGACAAAAGGAGCCAATAGATAGATGTCTCAGCATCCTCTTCTTATGAGGATCAGTCCCAAGGTTCTCTCTCTCTCTCTCTCTCTCTCTCTCTCTCTCTCTCTCTCTCTCTGGACCTACTGCATGCCCTGTGGGCTTCCTTTTCTAGCTCCTTGCAGATGGCTCCAGAGTGGTTGCAAAAGAGGCTTATCTTAGCACCTGTGTCCCAACACCTCAGGCCTCCTGTTGCAAGATCCTAGCCCCAAACCTGCTTGATTCCAAGCAATCATCTGATGAAGACTGACACCATACAATGTAGATCTTGTCTTTTTTTTTTCTACTGTACTCACACATGTATATGTTTGTGCATGTGTATAAGCATGTATATGCATGTACATGCCTGTGTGTATTTCATGTGCATGTGTGTGCATATATATGTCTGTATACGTGGAGGCCACAGGTCGATATTTGGGGTCTTCTTCAATTGTCCTATTTTTCAACATAGGGTCTCTCATGACCCTGGACCTCATGAACTTGGGTAGACTGGATGAGCACTGAGTCCTACGGATGTTCTGTTTGCATCTCCCCAGTGCTGGGATGCAGGTGGGCGCCGCCTTGCTTGGCTTTTGTGTGGCTGCTGGGGATCGACTTACATCTTCATGCATGTGTGGAAGGGCCTTCTCCCTGCCGCCTGCTAACCTCTTTATGTGCTAGGTACAGTATCTCTGCAGGGCAGTCAATGGGCACCCAAACAGTTGGCATACTGGAAGTGGTCTTCAGCAGACTTTTGCTCCTGATCATTGTGAATTAGAAAATCAAAGCCCACAGTGATTAATAAATAGAGCTCCACACAGCAGGCTGGTGGGACGGCTCTTCCCCATGTTAGTATTATTGAAATGGAAATGCAGAAAGAGATTAAATATACAAAACCTGAGACTCTATCCTTCTTCTATTAATCCAAGTATCAGCAATTTTGTTCTAGAAAAATAACATCATCTGTCACGTTAAATTAACGTTAGAAATTTAAACTTTATTGGTTTTGTAGTTACGTTTGAATATAATTTGAAAACTTATTCTGGATTTATAGTTACATCAAAGCTGTCAGCATAAGGAGTCTGTAACTAGTTTTATGTTTATACACATTGAAATTAAATTATAATGAATTTTAAAAAATTACACTGTGGGATCCATGAGAACACACACACCACACACACACACACACACACACACACACACACACCCACACATGCATGCACACACACTCTCTTTTTTTTTAACATTTTTATTATTATTTCTGCTCATACAAACTTAATAGGTAGAACAGTTCCCTCCCCCCTCCTCCTCCCCCTGAACCCCCTGCTCCCCTTCCCTCCCTCCCCGTCTCCCAGTGCCTCCCCCCAATTCCCAGAGAGTCCTTTATTGTGTATGCCTAACTCTCCTCTTGGTCCTCCTCTCCGATGACATACAAGGACCCAGTGGCATTTCCCTGAACCCTTTCTCGTGTTCCCCTTAAGCATAGGAACACTACTGTGGCTGTCAATCCCTTGCCTCCAAGGATCTTGGTGCCTTTAGCTGATGCTAGACTTTGTGAGGTCAATAGTGTGTTGGACATTGCGCAGGGCATGCAAAGTCCTATTATGATTGCTTCAGCCCTAACTAGTGTAGAGAGTCTTCAGATCATTGCTCCTCCCATCCTTTTGCTCTTACAATCTTACCGCCCCCTCTTCCGCAAATGTCCCTGAGCTTCAGGATGGGAAGAGATTAGTCTGGCTTAGTTCTATGTGGTTGATATAGAGTCTCTGAGGTTCTGGATTGTGGTTTGTTGATTTTCTTTTGCAGTTTTGCTGCTCCTGCAATGCCCTTCACTCCATCCTGATGGGCACTGTATGTCACCCCCTGGTCAGAGACAAAAAACTGTTAAACTGGAGTCTTGTTTTTTTTTATTTTTATTTTTATTTATTTATTTATTTTTTTATTTCAGCTCATACAAACTTATTAGGTACACCAGTTCCCTCCCTCCCTCCTCCTCCCCCCTGGAGTCTTGTTATAATAGCACATTCAAGGGTAGATGTAATAAAAGCAGGAAACCTCGGTGAGGGAGGGGTCAGTCACCCATTTGCAAAACGATCACCTTTCATCTGCCAGACTATGTGCCTTCCCCTTCTGGTGAGACCATATCCCCTCATTTGTACATGATCAGGAACGAACGTCTGTGAACTTAACCAGGTGTCACATTACTTACTTGCATTCCTTGGAGGCCGATTTTCTCTGCTGTAACATGGTCCCCTCTCTCCTTGTGTCTGGTGTGGCCCTCCAACCCCATCCCTCCTGTTCACAATCCTTGCAATTACTGTATTACATAGGTTTACCTTTGAGTGTCTCAATGTGGGCTGGGTGAGTTTGGTACTAGGAGTCACTTATTAGGGAGTACATACGGCGCTTAACTTTCTGGGTTTGGGATACTTCACTTAATATAATTGTTTCTAATGACATCCATTTCCCAGCAAATTCCAGTAATTCATCATTTTTGATGGCTGAGTAGTACTCCATTGTATAGATGTACCACAGTTTCCTTATCCACTCGTCAACTGTTGGACATTGAGGTTGATTCCATGACTTTGTTATTATAAACAGTGCTGCTATGAACATGGTCATGCTTGTGCTATCGAAGCGAACCTCTGCTGCATGGGAGGTTATTCCCAAAAGTGGAATAGCAGGGTCATATGGCATTTCAATCTTTAATTTCTTTAGGAATCTCCAGATGGCTCGCCAGAGTGGCTGTATGAGCCTGTATTCCTACCAGCAATGCACCAGAGTTCCTCTCTCTCCACATCCTCTCCAGCACTTGTTGTTGTTTGTATTGTGGATTTTTGCCATCCTGACCGGTGTGAGATGATATCTCAGGGAGGTTTTGATTTGCATTTCCCTTATGGCGAAGGAAGTAGAGCATTTTTTAAGATATTTGTTAGACATTTTAATTTCATCTCTGGTAAAATTTCTTTTAAGTTCCAGGGCCCATTTTTTAATTGGGCCATTGGTTTCCTTGGTGTTTAATTTTCTAAGTTCTTTGTGCACTCTGGACAGTAGAGCTCTATCAGATATGTGGTTAGTGAAGATTTTCTCCCATTCTGTGGGTTGCCTTTGAGCTGGTGTTACAATCTCTTTATCTGAACAGAAGCTCTTTAATTTCACAAGATCCCAACTGTTGAGAGTTGGTAGCAGTGACTGTGCCATTGGATGTCTGTTTAGGAACTGTTGGCCTAGCCCAATCAGCTCAAGGGAGTTCCCTATCCTTTCAACTATGATTTTTATAGTCTCTGGCCTGATATCAAGGTCCTTGATCCATTTGGAATTAAGTCTTGTACATGGTGACAAGTACGGGTCCAGCTTTAATCTTCTGCATGCGGAGATCCAGTTTTGCCAGCACCATTTGTTGAAGATGCTGTTCTTTTTCCATTGGATTCTTTGGGCCCCTTTGTCAAAGATCAAATGGCTGTATTTTTGTGGGCTTATATCTGGGTCTTCAACCCTTATCCATTGATCTGTGTGTCTATTTTGGAGCCAGTACCAGGCTGTTTTTATAACTATGGATTTGTAGTATAGACTAAGGTTTGGTATGGTAATACCTCCAGTAGTGTTTTTGTTACTCAGGATTGTCTTTGCTATCCTGGGTCTTTTGTGCCTCCATATGAATTTTGAGATTATTTGGTCAACTTCTTTAAAGAATTGCTGTGGGATTTTAATTGGTATAGCATTGAATTTGTATATTGCCTTTGGTAGGATGGTCATTTTTACAATGTTGATTCTGCCAATCCAGGAGCATGGGAGGTCTTTCCACCTTATGATGTCTTCAACAATTTCTTTCTTCAGGGTTTTAAAGTTTTCATTGTAAAGGTCTTTTACCTCCTTGGTTAGGTTTATACCAAGGTATTTCATTTTTTTAGGGGCTATAGTAAATGGGATTGTTTCTCTCAGGGCTTTTTCACTTCTTTCATTCTGGGCATATAGGAAGGCCTCTGATTTTTGCACATTTATTTTGTATCCTGCCACCCTGCTGAACTTCTCAATTAGTTCCAGGAGCTTCCTGGTGGAGTTTTTGGGATCACTCAGGTATAAGATCATGTCATCTGCAAATAGGGATAGCTTGACTTCTTCCTTGCCAATTTGAATCCCTCTTATGTCCCTTTCTTGTCTTATGGCTTCAGCTAAGACTTCAAGTACAATATTGAATAGAAGTGGTGAGAGTGGACAGCCTTGTCTAGTTCCTGATCGAAGTGGGAATGCTTCCAATTGTTCCCCATTGAGCATAATCCTTGCTGTGGGCTTGTTGTATACAGCTTTTATTATATTGATAAAGGTTCCTTCCATTCCTACTGTCTCTAGCCTTTTGATCATAAAAAGCTGTTTGATCTTGTCAAAGGCTTTTTTTGTATCTATCGAGAGTATCATGTGGTCTTGGTCTTTGGACTGATTTACATGATGAATTACATTTATTGATTTGCGTATGTTGAACCAACCTTGTGTGCTGGGGATGAAGCCTACTTGGTCCCTGTGAATGATCTTTTTGATATGTTTTTGAATCCGATTTGCTAAGACTTTGTTGAGAATCTTTGCGTCTGTGTTCATCAGAGAGATCGGCCTATAGTTTTCTTTTTTAAGTGAATCTTTATTAGGTTTTGGGATTAAGACGATATTAGCTTCATAGAAAGAATTTGGTAGTATTCCTTCCTTTGCTATTTGATGGAACAGTTTAAGGAGTATTGGTGTTACTAACTCCTTAAATGTCTGGTAGAATTCTGTGCTGAATCCATCTGGTCCAGGACATTTTTTGGTGGTAAGATTTGAGATTACTTCTTCAATTTCCTTATATGTTATAGGGCTATTTAAGTAATTCACAACTTCCTGATTCAATTTAGGTAGGTTGTGTTTACTTAGAAATTCATCCATCTCTTTTGTGTTGTCAAACTTCACTGAGTATAAGTTTTTGAAATATGATGTTATAATTCTCTGGATTTCTTGGGTATCAGTAGTGATAACTCCATGTTCATTTCTAATTTTGTTAATTTGGGTTTTCTCTCTCTTGCTTTTGGTTAATTTAGCTAGGGGTGTGTCAATCTTATTGATTTTTTCAAAGAACCAGCTTTTTGACTGGTTGATTTTTTCTATCGTTTTCTTAGTCTCGATTTCAGATATTTCTCCCCTTATTTTGCTAATCTCCTCTCTTCTACTACTTTTGGGATCAGATTGTTCAAGTTTCTTTAAAGCCTTAAGCTGCATCGTTAAGTTATTTATTTCTGATGTTTCCATTTTTTTTGATGTAGGCATTAAGAGCTATGAACTTACCTCTTAGAACAGCTTTCATTGTGTCCCAGAGATTTTGGTAAGTTGTATTTTCATTATCGTTCACTTTCAGGAAATCTTGAATTTCCTTTTTAATTTCTTCCTGAATCCAGTTCTCATTCAGCATCATATTGTTAAGTTTCCAGGAGTTAGTGTATTTTCTCTTGTTTGTTGTGTTGTGGATGTCCAGCTTTAGGCCATGGTGGTCTGATAGGGCACAGGTTAGAATTTCAACTTTTTTGTATATGTGTAGATTCATTTTGTGGCCCAATATGTGATCTATTTTGGAAAAAGTTCCGTGTGCTGCTGAGAAAAATGTGTATTCTTTCGTGCGTGGGTGAAAAGTTCGATAGAGATCTGTAAGGTCCATTTCTTTAAGGGTTTGATTAAGTTCCAAAGTGTCTCTGTTAAGCTTTTGACCCGTTGATCTATCCCATGTTGAGAGGGCGGTGTTGAAGTCTCCAAGAATTATCGTTTGGGGGTTGATTTCTTGCTTTAGACGCTGTAGGGTTTTCTTAATGAATGTGGAGGGGCCCGTATTGGGTGCATAAATGTTCAGTATTGTGAAGTCTTCCTGGTGAATTGTACCTGTGACTAAAATGAAGTATCCATCTGTGTCTCTTATGATTTTCTTTGGTTTGAAGTCCACTTTGTCTGAAAGCATAATTGCTACCCCTGCCTGTTTCCTGATTCCATTAGCTTGCAAGATTTTGGACCAGCCTTTCATTCTTAGGATGTGCCTTTTCTTTTACACACACACTCTCTTATATGGAAAGTCACTGCCATTCAAGCCCAAGGAAAAATCTTCAGATTTTGGAAAGTGTTGAGTAATAAGGGTAGTCTCATAAAAATACTGTTTTAAGACAAACTCATAAAAGTTGAATTTACCTAGCACATAGGGCCTAAGATATAGTAGATGTGTGACACTAGTTTCTGATTAGATGAATTAAATAGACATATACCAGGGTAAAATTTTTATTGTGGCAGTTTATGAAATTAATATTCACATTGAAATAACTGTCTAGAGTTAGAACTAGGGTTAGAAAACAGTTCAGAGACCATGGTGTCTTTGGTGTCAGGTACCAGTTTTGTCAAAGCAGCATTGTCAGACAAAAGCTCAAGGCCCAATGGCCCTTGGGAGTGAGTCCCAGGTGACTAGGAAGGGCGCGAAGAAGAAGGCAGCGTGCATGGGACCCAGCAGGGCTGCGATCTCAGGCAGTGACAAGAGCGGCGTCCTTCTGACAGCAGGTGTCTCTGGGATTGAAGCCGACCCAGATGGAGTCCAGAGATGGGACCTGGCAGCTTTGCGGCCAGCCACTGGCTGAGTGTCCACGAGGGACGAAGGAGGCCACAGACAGAACCTTCCAGGGAGGATTCCCTGATCAAGGCTTCAGTCAGAAACCACTCAGGAGCGAGGGGAAGTGATGAAAGGAACTCAAGGGAACCTGAGTGCAGATCCTCTGTGGGCGCCACCCAAATCTGGGAGCCCCAAATCACTTGAATGGTCCGTTCTGCAGCCGGGCCAGGGGACATCTCGGTGAGGAATCTGAGAAGCTGGCGAGTGGGAGATGTGGTTCTTGGGGTCCTCCGAGATATGGGCCATGCCGGGGATCAGTCTTCACGTCACATGCTGACCTTTGCCGTCCTCAGCCTGCCACAGCCACGGCTGCCTCTGTTTTTCACACGTGCCTCTGGTCCACCCTCTACCTCCAGAGCATGCTTTTCAAATCTGTCACCCCATCGTGCTACTTTCTTGCTTTGAAACACTTGGGGAGTCTTCAGGCCTGTTTGGAAGTCGTTCTTTAAGTGTGAAGTACAGGCCGAATGGTCTCCGTGTGTACCGAGTGCTGGCCTCTGGTTCAGTCACACTGCCTTTCCTTTTTCATGCCTGTAATGGTCATGCTTCACTGCTGCTGGGAGAGAGCACCAAAGTCAAGCGACATAAGGGAGAAAGGGAGATTTATTTGACTTACAGTTCCAGAGGGGAGAAACAGACTTTCATGGCGGAAGTGGCATGGCTGGCTGGCCAAAGCTGGAGACAGGCTACGTCACACCCATCCACGTGACTGAAGGCTGAAAGATTCCAGGAGAGTCTCTATTCTTTTTCCCAGTCTTCTGTTCTGTGGTTCCTTTTATCTGGTCCACTACTGGCAGGTTCTAATGAGATCTGGGGAGGTTCCCATGGGATCTAGGGCTGGTCTTTGTATTGTAAATGTGTTGATCTGAAATATCTCTTCAGGTGGCCTCAGCTGATCTTTGTTTAATGCCAGGGGTGTCAAGTTGACAACAGGACTAACTATCTGGGTTCCCAAGAGACTACGTTCATCTCTGTGTTGGAATCACCACACTTCTTCCTCTGCCCCTTACCGTGGCCTTCATCAGATAATGAACTCAAACTCATCAATGAGTTAGTGGCTGTCATCGAGGCCAGGGTGCTCTTGATCTAGTCTATCGGGATCATGTTCTTGTTGGCCTCTCACTTGCCTGGTCCCTTCTTTAGCTTGAGGGAGGGGTTAATGGTGTTTCTGGCCTAACATACCTGTCCCCGCCTCCCTGGACAGTGGACAGGTGAGATCTTGCTGCTCCCTCATGGTGTGGTCTATATATGCTCGTGGTGCGGTATACTATATGCTTGTAAAAGTAGAAAAACAAACAAACAAACAAACGAACAAACATCCATTTCTGCTTCCCTTGGGATACTTACAACTAAAGCAGTTCTAAGCGGCACACCGCTCAAGCTATAGGCTTTTCCAGTGCATCCCAGCCCACGCCGGATACGGTCAGATTGTCAAGAGATGAAGTGCATGGTGAGAGAATACAAATGAGAAGCCACATCCTATCACCAGAAGAGGGAGGAGCGCGGCTCAGGAACCAAAGAAGAGCCCGAAGAACGGAGACTCAGGCTAGGTCACACATGGAGACACGAGCAGTTCTCACCAGGATGACATCTGGGTCTCTTCCTCAGAGACGCCATTTGATTGGCTTAGCCTGGGTGTCAGGAGGTGTCAAAATGACTAAGGCACACAGGCAAATTCAAGAAGCTTCATACTATTGTTGGCACATGTGTTCCCCCAAGAGGCAAGTTGGAAAGAGTCCCCAGGCTGCTGGTAAAGGACGTGTGAACCTTTAAGAGGTGTGATGTCATCCTTAGGTAATGGGTCGTGGGATGGTCCAGAGAGATGCCAGTCTCTCTCTCTGTTGCCTCGCTCTTGTGTGTTCGTGTAACATGGTACCTTCTGCTCTATGATCCAGTCCAAAGGGCCGTCCAGTGACTAGAACAGCCGACCAACGCTCTTGGTCCTAGGACATCTTCCTGTTGGAAGGCAAAAGCACCACAGAAGGACTAAAAAAGCCAAATTATGTGACTCTCAAAAGTCACACTGAAGATTAGCCCTGGGTAGGCAGGCAATGGGCAGAGGAAGTCATATCTGTGCAGTTCCATTTTTTTTTGAGAATTGTTCCTGTGAAATTTAATCTTTTAAAATTCTATCCCTGAACCTGGTCTTAACAGGAACCACATACCGTTTAAATGAATTGATCTTTCTACCCTTTTGCACATTTTCTCCCCTTATGCAATGAGCAAATTTGGTTTGAGTGATGGATTTCAAGACTAAAATGAACAAAAATCAGGAGCCTCACAGTGAAGACTTAATAAGAAGCTAAAAAAAAGGGTTTATTGCTTCGTTTTAAAATTCAGTTGCAGCTTTATTCTCTTAAATTTAGTGTTTTTGAAAGTCAGAACTCAATCTGGTCTTGGAGTAGATTTGAACGACAAAGAAGCTGCTCTAAACACAATGGTGGATTTTGGGGTAGCTGTCAGTCATGTCAAGGTTTCCATGTGCAAGTTCCGGGTTGGGCTCACGTGTTGGATGCTTGGTCTCCAGCCGGTGGCACTGGTCAGAAAGCTGCGGATTACAGTGTGACACCTCCCGAGACAGCAGAAGTGGTTTGGGGGCTTCTGGATTTGGAGGTTATATCTTCTTCTAGACTCCTTAGGATTCTGTTCTCCAGCAAAAACACCCTGGATTGCACTCCCTAGGAACATGCGGTCAGGATCCTAACTTTGCAAACCTTTGCTTGGCATAAACCCAGGAGCTATTTGTTGATCTGAATTTCAAAGCGTCAGGGTTATTTTGAAACCAATCTGAGACACGATGGTAACTTTGGTTCATAAACACTCTGGTGTATAATTTGTAAAACATACCATTTCTGTTCACACCTATAAAACAAATTTTCACACTTAAATTTATATAAATTCTTGGTATCATCAACTATCTAGCTGGTGCCCAATTTCCTCTATTGTCTCGCAAATTCTTTATATGTGTATTTTTAATCACTCTGATGAAACACAGCTAACAGTTTATCAAACAGGCTGCTTTTCTCAGTCTCTCATCCTCATTATGGAAGTTGTAGAGTAGGTTTTGCTGTATTTGTTGTATTGTCATTCAAATGTGCTAGAAAAGAGGAGAAGAGCAGACAGACGGGATGGACAGACCTCCTAGGAGACGCAGGAAGAGATGTAAGGGAGCCAGTAGCAGCGAGATGTGAGTGACACAGGCTGTTATGAATGACTGACAGCCGGGAAGAGTCTGCTGGGACTTAGGTAGAGTTGCAGGATACGTTGAATTCAATCCGTCAGCAGTCAGAGTGGTGGAGACAGACAGGGTGACTGGGAGGCTTAATGGGACAAACAAGGTACATCGAGAAATGACAGGAAGATCAAGCCGTAAAGGACAGTTACTCCAGCTCTGCACTCCCACTGGAGATGCCAAGGATGGTCCTCTTCTGTCCCTGCTTGTCCCCGCACTGTCACGTGATTTTGTGACTTGGATGCTACGGAGCCACACCTGTGAAAATAGTGGGCATGTGGGTGATCCAGGAGTTAAAACACTTGCTGTATAAGCAACCAGACCAAAGTTCTGCATAAGCAACCTACATAAAACATAGGTGGATGCAGCAGGCCACCTGCACTTCCGGCCTGGGAAGGTGGAGGAAGCAGGTAAACCCAGAGCTGGGTGCTGGCTGTGGCCAGCCAACCTGCCCTCCATCTTTCTGACAGACCAAGTAGCTGCCACTGGCTTCAGACCTCAACCCTGATAGTTATGACTGCTCCAGAGGTGGGGGGCAGTGGGCTGTCAGAGCAAGAAGGAAGATGCATTTCAAACCCACAACTTCAGTGGTGTGGCTCATTGGTCCTTCTACTTGATGGCTGGTGACCCCGGGTGGCACAGAGGTACTTGCTTGACGTCGTCAGCCTATTCCTTTCTCCTGGGCTCCTCTTCTTTGTATGGTAAAACTGAAAACAAAGCTGCATAACATAAAATTGACCATATTAACCATTTTCCCATTTTCACATGTGTATGTATGTGCACATGTTTCCATATGTTAGGATGGACGTGTTTTCTTCAGTATGGGGTGGTCCAAGATTGCCATCAGGAACCATCCCTGGTTGCTCTTCTACCTTATTCTTGTGAGCCCGAGTCTGTAATTAAACCCAGAGCACACCCATGGGGCTAGGCTGGGGTGGGATGCCTGTGTTCCCAGCATTTTATGTGGGATCGGGGATCAGAACTCTGGTCCCTTTGCTTAGGTAGCAAGTACTTTAACTACTGAGCCATTCCCCCGGCCCACATGTTAGCCAAGGGTTCCGAGTTTTGGCCGCAACACTGACTCACACCCCTGCTTGAGCGACTCTCCATCCACTGTGCCGCACTCCTGTTTCTCCATCACGCACATCACCCTCATTTGCTCAAGGTTTCCCTTTCATCAGTTCCTTAACCAGATACCAGTGTCCACCACCCGGGCGCCACTGGGATTTCTAGGGATACGTCTGGGAACGAGTAAGACAGACCTCTTGTCCCATCATGGAGCCAAAGCCTCGGATCAATTCACGTTGCTTTGCTTTTCTGCTTTGTGGTAGTAGGGACGGAACCCCGGGAGCCAAGCGCTGGGCCTCTCTGCAGACCCCCCGGCCCCTCATTTATTCTAACATCATTTTGCAATCAGCTCAGAAATGTCACTTTTGAAAGAAGACAATGAGAGAGAGACAGAGAGAGAGAGAGAGAGAGAGAGAGAGAGAGAGAGAGAGAGAGAGAGAAGTCAGCGTGTTCTGACCAATTCCAGACAGCTATTATTCGAGACATGGACAGATATCACACCCATGACTTGCTCCTTGCTGTCCCTGGAAAAGAAAAATAACAGGATCCAGAAAGGCGCTGTTTTTTTCCCCGTGTTGTTTGTGGGTATCCAGGTTGACTTCGTTTGCCTCTAGGTCACAGGATGGTTTCAAGCTAGGGTACACTGGAGAATCCACATGGCATCTGGTGCAGAACTGTTGGGGAGGTGTCTTTAGACTGGCCCCCAAATTCCCCTAGGCCCGTGTGTGTGTGGACCTCCCCAGTCCTGTCGTTTATTACCCATAGGTTTCACGTGCTCGCGGCATCTTCCCATGCGCTTTGGGAGCCCCGATAGCTCCTGGCATCTTGTCTCTGAATTGTGCGGCTCTTCGTACTAAAAGCCACATCCTGTTATGTTTGGTTGCTAGGTGGAGAAATGTTATCGTGAGCCTCAGCGATAATTTATCCACAGACCTCAAGGGCTTGTCATGTTCTTCTGACAGTGAGCCGCAGCGCTTTATCAGCTCGCCTGTAAATCAGGCGTGTGTGGGTGCGGATGCGGCACTGTCTGATCTCGCGCAGACACTGTAATAATCTGCTTTTGTCTGATTGATTCCTTCACATTGCCTTGCGTGCGGTGTCGCCCGGTGGAGAGACCTCTGTTTATCTCCGTTGGTCATCTGCAGGAGGCTGGGGGCGGGGGACAGAGACGACCCCTCATGTTGAGATGTGAGACTTCTTTCTTTTTCTTTTTCTTTTTCTTTCTTTCTTTCTTTCTTTCTTTTTTTTTTTTTTTTTGGAATTAGGGCCTTTCCATCATATCCCCGAGCTGGTTTGGCTCAATAAATCAATGATAGCAGAATTGAACGCACCATAAATACTTCAAGCCATATCTCTTACAAGAATGTAAGAGTAATTCATAGAAACAGGAAAGGTAACTTTGTGGGAAGAATTACGACCCCCTCCAAGCTGCCGACAACGCGGGGCTCTTTGCTGCCTCTGTTTTTACTTCACCCTTGAACTTTGGAGGAAATGGAGTCCATTGAAGGCTGACATTTGTTACCAGAAATCGAGGGGTGGGAGGAAATCGACTAGAACAGGCCTCGTCTGCAACATTGCTTCCCAACCTAAAAATGAGTTTTTCCTCAATTTCTGTCAGTTCTGCTCACCTGGGGGTCCAGCTTTGTCTGGAGCGTCAAAGGATGTATTGCTTCATCTTCAGGGAGCAGAAAGACTCCTGTGGTCTGATCGTTCATGAGCTGCTCCTCTGCCACCCCCTATCTCGGGGGTGGGGGAGCAGCTGTCAACTATTCTAATGTCCCCTCTCCATTTGCCAAGCTTAGTCCCCGCTTTCTGGACTCCTGATTGCTGACAGGTAGTTTGGAGCGCAGTCTGGTACTGGGACCCCCAGGAATCTCACTGAACTCCGCGAGCCGATGATTACTTTGGTGTGGCAGCAGCTTGCCGAGAGGTGACCTGGGAGTCGTCTCCCACGTCGGCATCTGCCCCGGCTGAAAGCAGAGGTCAAGCTGCATTGTCCGAGTGATTGACTAAATCCCGCAGAGATTTTGAAGAACTTTGTGGTAGCCGAGAGGCAGCAAGATGAAATTTCGGGAAGAAACCTATACTACGTGAGAAATGAATGTCTTGCTAAGAGGAAGAACGAGAGTCTCTCGTCTGTCTAGTGCGCTCAAAGACATATGATTAATTTTTGAAAACTCGTTGGTAGTTTCATACATGTACACATGTAATTTTCACTGTCTTCATCCCGTATCTCCGTTTCCTCTTCTTCCTCTCAGTGAAAACTTCCTTCCCAACATGTCTCTCTCCCACTTTCATGTCAAAGATATTTAGTTCTTATTTTCATAATGGCACACAGTAATACTAATGAGTGCTCACTCCTGGTGTGTGGGCAGAAATATTTTAAGTGTCCATGCATATTTATCTGATTCACTATATCCACGGTTAGAATAGGGGGAAACAAACTATAGACAATGGGCCCAATCCACCTCCGCGTTCTGAGTTTGTCAATAAAGCTTTCTTGGAACACAGTCATGCCCCATGTCTTGACTGTCTTTCCTCATATCAGCAGAGTTGGATGGTTTTGACAGATAACACACACGTAAAGGTGGTAATACTCAATTTTCTACGTTGCTTTGGTGCCAGATCTCCTGCTGAAATCCTGGTTTTACCGCTTTCCAGTTTTGTGACTTTGGGCAGGTTTCATAACCTCTCTGACCCTTGGTCTCCTTTTTGTGCTAAATGAATATTATGATAGGGTCAGTGGTCTTGGGAGTAGCTTAGCAATATCACAGCTGGGACACTGGCTGGTTACCTGTGTCCTCAGGTGTGTATAGATGTACCTGCTTTTCATCCGACTGATAGTCTGTGAGTTCTGCACCTTCCATTCATCGGAGTGAACATGCATATACCAGGACCTTTGAAAAAGGCCAGGGGAGAGTTATAGGTGTTTCAGACTCCACGCTTTGCTGAGATTTATTCCCTGCCCTGCACAAACTCAGGTAATCTGGCTGTTCTAATTAGAACCGCGGAGGTTCATTGCAGGCGCGGGATAATGTACAGCGCAGCGAGTGAGTGCTTGCTCCTTACAATTTCAAGAGAACTTAGCTGTACTTTCAACCAATTGAAAGTTAAATCACTTTAAGATGAACTCTCCCCATCTTTTTCCCTTCCCAAGGGGTCAACACGGTTGTCTTCAAAGGACCACAGGGTGCATATGATTTGCCTCCAGTCAGCTTTGCCAGTGTAACATGAAAACAACCAGGGAAGCACCCAGGAATGGACATGGTGGTGTTTCTATAAAACTTTATTTATAAAACTGGTGTTTGTGGATCTCCCTTTCTGGTTTCTGTTGTAATCCTCACAAGGATCTTTACAGACATGATGTGCTGGGTCTTTACAGACAGATTGAAGGAAAGGAAGAAAAACAACCTGCCTTTGATGGGCAGGACTTGGCTCCCCCAGTGCATCCAGCTGGTGTTCTGTACTTGCTTATGTGGTTGTTGTGAACACAGTCCTGTTCTTTGCACGAGGATCATTTTACCTGTGAGACGCGTGTGCTGGAGGCCTGACTTCTTTTTTTTTTTTTAATTATTTATTCAATTGTGTATGTGCGTGCGTGTGTGTAAAACCACGGACGAATTCGGGAACCACCATGGACACCTCCACCTCCTCCTTGTTTACTCTGCCCCTGGGATTCACAGGCTCCGCCCTACCAGGGCCAGAAGCGCAGGCCACCCAACTTCCGTGGGATCTGGGATCCGAACTCAGGACCTTCCGCCTGCAAGGCAGAGGCTTAACGCCTGAGCCACCTCTCCAGCCCTGGAGGCCTGACTTCTGAGTGACATCATGTTCAGTATTCTGAGCCTACCGCTCTGAGATTCTTCATTCTATCTGCAGATTGGTGTCTGGATCTTGGAGCCCCGGCTTCATCCTGCTGCCGGGCTTCTCCCTGCCTGGAGGGATTCCCAGCGCTCTGTTCCCCAGAGTTCAGCTTCTCAGCGCTGTTGTGGGTGTGTGTGTGGGGAATGGCTGCTCCCATTTGTTCCAGCAGGAACCTGTGGAGTCACCCCAGATGCACCCCCATGAACAAAGGAGCAAGGCATTCAGAAGCAAATGGAACGTGGTGGTAAGATAAAGGGGAAAGGTGTTGGAGAAGGAGAGGCTCAGTGGTTGCAGCTTTTGCAAGAGAGGCTGAGCTGAATCTCTAAATGCACATGGGCATGGCCCTCCTGGAGTCCAGTCTAGGAAGGAGGCAGCGGGGTATCCGTAGCAAAAGCTGGCTAGCGGGACTATCGCTGGGGGGCTCTGGGTTTCATGGAGAGGCCTCGATTCAGGGAATATGGTGGGAAGTTGATGGAGGATGATTCCCAGCATCAACCTTGGACCTCCTTGTGCACATGTGCATGTCCACACACATGTGAACATGTATTACCCCCTCCCCCCGCCCCAACCTATAAAAAAGGAAGAAGGCTTTAGAATTCTCCTTTTGAGGAGTCCTTTTTTACACTGGGCCCCGTGGACAGTATGGTCACTCTGCAGATGTGATCCCTCCTGGCTCGGTGGTCTTCTGGGAGCCCATAAGCCAAGCAGGGACTCAAACCTCCTGGAGGCCTGACCAATCAGAAGCTGCAGCCGGCTGAGGGCCCCAGTCATTCCTGGCACATCCGCCTGTGAGAAGCACAGTCAGATCTCCAAGTGTGCTTGGTGCCAACCCAAACGCCGAGGGCCAACCCTGTGATGCTGAGACCCCTCGGGGGTCTCGCCTGGATCTTTCCTAGCCTGATGATCAAAGCCATGTGGGGTAACGTTACCACAGCAGATGCTTCCGGGCTTTAGGTTCTTTCTTCAAGGCAGCCTGCTCAGAGAACTCTGGGAAGCGCACGCGCGCGCGCGCGCGCACACACACACACACACACACACACACACACACACACACACATTTTAACAAGCTCCCCCAGTTGACCTTCCAAGGTTATAAGTTTGGAGGGCCTAACTTGATGAATTACCCTGAGCATGTGACTGCCACTCACCTGGGGGACCCAGCATGACTTCTCCCGTATTGGGTAAACACTGTAACCTAGAGCGGCTCTGGGTCAAGCTTCCCTATGCTCACAGGGAGAGTGAAGAGTCAGTGGATCGCACGCAGAGGAGCCTTTGTATTTCGGAGTTCTAACACCTGGGCTGTGGTCGTGAGGACATCAAGACAGACCAGGAGGCCTTCGAGGCTGAGCGGTTTGGAGACCAGCTGGCAACATTGAAGGACTTGGGACTGAAGAGCAGAGCTACCTTCTGTGTAGCTACATTCACACGTACAGTGAGCGGCGGACACAGAGCAATGTTAGTTGACACCGAGGATGGGCCAGGACAAGACAAGCATCATCGCCGTCTCTCGGGTCACCAAGGTGTTTGGATCTGGGCTGCCGGCACTGTGCCGAGCAGTATGCCAGGTGGTGGGGATGGAGAAAGTCCCACAGAGAAACTGGTCCCATCGGTGGGAGAAGAGGCGTATGGCAGCCACGTGGAGCTGGATGTAGGAGTTGGCCATTCATCCGGCTTCTTCCCGGTTCAGAGACCCAAGGTAGCGAGGTCCATGCCAAGCCACCCGGGCTGAGAGGAAAGGAAAGCGCAGGAAGGCAGGATGGGGGTGTCTGGGCCCTCAACAGTTGAACGAACAGCTTGCTCCAGTCAGGGGGGGTCAAGCGTGTGGGTGTGCATCGGTGGTCTACCCCAGATTCACACAGTGGCATCTAACACCCCATGTAATCATGGTAAGAGGTGTGTCTCTGGGATGTATGTCAGTTATCTTTCCTGACCAAATACCTGCGTGGAATAACTCAAGGGAAGGATTTATTTTAGCCACTGGCTTCAGGGGTCCATCACGCTAGGGCGAGGTGAAGCTTTCCACATCGCGGTGCACAGGAAGAAGAGTGGAACGTTAGCAGGAAGGAGCCAGAGCCAGACACAGTCACGGCAGGATCCGTTTCCTCCCGTTTCTTCCCGGCAGGCTCCGCTTCCACAGTTCCAACCGTCTGCTCCACATTCACATCCATCACTGTGAGGTCAGAGCCCTGGCGACCGTGTCTGAGAAACGCCTTCCCACCTGCACATAGAGTGAGCTTTGCTGATCTCCTGCATTTTTCTCCAGTCAGTCATATGACTCCTCCATTGTGGGAGGGAACTAGGGCCTCCTGGAGTAGGATTAGCACCCCTGTAAGAGGTGGGCAGAGCCTCCCTCCTCTCTTCCACCATCTGGAGGATGTGGCTGGTGGATGCCATCTTTGGAGCAAAGACAACTGACTCATACCACACATGGCATTTGCTGGCAGCATCTTGATCTTGGACTTCCCAAGTTCTAGGATTGTTTGCTGGAAACTCCTGTTGTTTATAAATTACTTGGTCTAAGGCCTTTTGTTAAAGCAGGTCTTTGTGAGAGATACTTCGGGGTGTCAGGCCCTTCTTCTCCTTCATGGGAGCCCAGTCTTATGACTGTACTGTCCCTTTGCTCATCACACTGCCTGGGCTAAAGACAGCCAGTGGTCTTCAGTGTCCATTGTTCCTTGAATACCTCGCTATTAGGACGCTTTATTTTACTACAAATATGGCAGGCTAGTTAAAAACTACATTTCCCAGCCTCCTTTGAGCTTGAGCTGAAAGACAGAATGTGGGCAGAAGGGTGCTTCTGGAGTCGTCTTCCCATTTGCTGTTAGTATGCAGGACTGGACTGGAGAAGGGGTGGGGGTGAGGGCTCAGATAGTCGTTGGAGGGGTGCTGAGGACGGTGGTTAACAAGGCAGAGGGGCACTTGCACCCCCTATCTGGAATCTCCAAACTATCTCATTGAAACGGCTCCCTTTAAACCATCTGGTCTGTGTGACATCAATCAGACCGTTTTCCTAATTTACACAAGGCTTCAAGTTGGGGCCCAGAGAAGCCGTGCAGTGAATGTCCTGTTATCTGCAGGAATCTAAGTAGAATCAAACTGACTCACTATGCTGGGAACCAGGTTTCATGTGCACTTGGGATCTCTGTGCTGGGGAGGCAGAGATGGGCCGACCCTCTGGGGCTCACTTCTCAGCAGAGGCAGGAAGATCTCAAGCTTGATGCCAGTCTAGGCTACAGAGCAGGACGGTGTCTCAGAAACCAAACAAAACTGGGCTGGAGAGACAGCTCGGGGGTGAAGCCTCTGCCTTGAAAGCAGAAGGATCAGAGTTCAAATCCTGGATCCTGAGTTAAAACAGTGGACAGAAGTGGTAGTGTTGCAGTTCGCCTGCATGGCTGCTGATAAATGACCATCAGATGGCTTGAGGGAACAAGGGGTTTATTCTCTCTTACTCTTCCTGGTGTTCTCAGTCCAGCTTGATGGGAGAGCTCACACCAACACCAAGGCTGAGGAACTGGCCACACCATCTCTATGTAATGGCCGAGAGAGGGACGATCCTTACTTGCCAGACCAGCATGTTTGGCCAAGTGTACATAAGGATGCCAACTCCCTCAACCAGCCCTCCATCTTTTATTCTAGGGCTTAGTTCCACCCACCATGGGCTGGACCTTCCCTATCAGCTAGACAATCTCTTGCAGGTTTGCTCTGAACTCAACTCAACCATAAATTCCCCACAAATGTGCAGAGCTCAAACTCTCAATTGTCAAGTTGACACCTGTGCCTAACTATGCACAAATTTCAAGCCCTGGAAGCAGAGCCTGGGAAATCCAGAGCAAAGCAAAAAGGAGGTAGAGCAACCCAGGGTGATTCTGAAGTCACCCTTGTGCTCTCTGATATATGTACACATGTTCACAGACAGATAGACACACAATCACAGACACACATAATCACACACAAACACACAGACACACATGGACATACACACACAATTATAGAGACACACACGCAATCACAGACACACGCACACATACACACTCACAATCACAAACACAGAAAAAGAAATTCTGGAAGGCAGCAGCCTCAGGGAGGTACAGATGAGTGTGTGAGACTCCTGAGTCCGTGGTGTGGCACCTGGTTGGGCTGCCAGTGACTGTCCCCATCGCTGGGACAAGACGTATGACGAAAGCAGCTTGGAAGGCAGAAGGTTCACTGTGGCTCTGGATTTGAGGGCGCTGCCCGTCATGGCAGGAAAGGCATGGTACAGGAGCATCAGGCAGTGGGTCAGGTGGCATGCACAGTCACGAAGCAGAGGGATGCATGCTGCTGCTCCTTCTTATGCAATCAGGGACTCCTTCCAGCGGATTGGCACCTCCCACACTCAAGAACATCTTCCGTCTTCCCTCCGTGCTTGGACCTTTCCAAAAACACCCTCTGAGATGTGTTTCCATGACGATTCCAGCTGAGTGTGTCAATGAAAACACCACGACGAAACCTAACGCTTTGTGTATGTGAATTGCAAAAATTAAGAAATGAAAACAAATAAACAACATGCTTGTGGGAAGGACTTTTGGAAAAATAATACTAATAAAGCATTTGTTTCTCCAATCTAACACATTGTGTGGCACGGATGGAGGAGCCCCAGGGTCGTGAAGTGCATTGCAAGATTGTGGAGTGTGCCCCGGGATCGTGGAGTGAGCTCCAGGATCGTGGAGTGAGCCCCAGGGCTGTGGAGTGAAGCACTGCGGGGACTTCCAGCTCCTTCTGTAGTGCTGCGTGGACTCCTTGCCTGCATGACGTCAGCTGCCGCTCCTTATGCAGCGAGCGGAAAAAGAAGGTCTGCGCCTGGACTGCCTCTGTCTCTTTCACAGCTGTTGTTTCTGAGGCATGAAGGTTTTTCGCTGCAGCTTTGGGTCCCCTGAACTGGATGTGTCAGAAGGGAGTGTCACGTGCTGGGGAATTGATCACCTGGGGAAATATTTGCATCTCTTCAGCCCCTGCTCAGTGGTCTGTCCCCACCTGGGGGGGGGCCCTCACAGCACTGTATTTTTGCCATAGGCCTGGGGATGCTTAGTCTGGGGTCGTCCCTTGGTGGCTATCAACATCCATCCATCTTGGGAAAAGGAAAATTGGGATTAAAAAGAAATAGACCCCATGTATAGACGCCAGGCGGAAGCGGGGGCGGCCTGCGTTTGTGGTCCTGGTAGGAGCCTGTGAATCCCGGGACTGAGTAAACAAGGAGGAGGTGGAGGCGGTCCATGGTGGTTCCTGAATTCGCCCGTGGTTCTACACACACACAGACACACACACACACACACATACACACACGCACAATTGAATAAATAAAAATAAAAATAAATTAAAAAAAAGAAACATGTCCCGAGTATTTATATATACAACACTCTGAGAAGCATGTGTTGTTATTATTATTATTATTTTATTTATTTAGTGTATGTGTGTGTGTGTGTGTGTATCAGAGGGCACTGTGTGTCTCAGTGGGAGATTGCTTCTACCTTCTCTCTGCTTTGCTCTGGAGTTTCCCAGGCGCTTCCTTCCAGAGTCAGAAGTACAGGCTGCTGCCATTTCCTCGAGGCATTTTTTACGTGGGACCTGAGATTTCCACCTTCTGATTGCGAGGCAGAGGCTTAACCCTGAGCCATCTCTCTGGCTCCAGCATGTGTTTTTAGATGATCAGAAATCACAGTCCACCCAACCTTCCCGAGAGGAGGTCTGTTTTTGTCTGAAAGTTAGGTTGAGAAAATTACCTTTGGTGGGAATCTTTTGCTTTTTCAGGCTGGGTGGGGTGGGGGAGGTGAAGTCAGTGAAGTGCCTCCGTGTAATTAAGCACGAGGACCTGAGTTTGGATCCCCAGTGTACATAGAAACTGTGGCCACACGCCTGTAATCTCAGTGCTGGGGCTGGGGGGGATGGTCATGATTTTCCCTAGAGACCACTGGCCAGCTGGGCCCACAAGCTCTGGGTTCAGTGAGAGAGCCTGCATCAAAAAATAAGGTGGACAGCCATTGACCTCTGACTTGCACCAGCGCGTATGTGTGGGCATGAACACACACACATAAAACACACACAAACACATGCACACATGCAAAACATACACACAGCACACACACACACATATACACTGTACACACACATACACACATGCAAAACATACACACCACACACACATAAACAAATACAGATACATATAGACACAAATATACATACACCACAGATACATACATACCACCCATACACATACCCCTCCCCCCACAGACACATACACATACACACACACCACACACAAAAGCATATATACCACACACATATATATCACCCACATATGCACACAAACACACACTACACACACACCACACACACTATACACACACTCCCTCCCCCCCATGCCTACATACACATACCACAGACACACCCCCTTCCTCTCCACACCACACATATAACAGAGATAAACACATACACCACATATACACACACAGAGCTTTTTCATGTGAGAGTTTGGGAAGCTGTGTTTTGAGCTGGGTTCCATTACATTAGAGGAGAACAAAAGTGTCTGATTTCTACCTCCTTCCTTGAGTCTGTTTCCCGCGTGTTCTCAAGCACTTCCTGTATCTCGTATCTGTGGACGGAACACCCACCTGTGCTTTTCCGAACACTTCACTTCCTGTTTTGAGATCTGGCGGGAAATCTCTAGGCCAGCAGGCTTTTGTGTGTGTGTGTGTGTGTGTGTGTGTGTGTGTGTGTGTGTGTGTGAAAGTAGAAGGTTACATTGAGCATTGTGGGAGATGAGCAGAGCCTTCTGGGTAAAACTTCTCAAATCCCTGGGGGCTCTGCAAGGGAGTCTGTGTTCTGTGCACTAAATGGATTCAGAGTCACTCACACACACTTCCAGTCTGACCTCTTGCTTTTCTGTATTTTCCTAGTTACATGATTTAAAAAATGAACGTCTTTGGTCAGGAGGTGAAGTCCAGTGGTAGAGGGCTTGTGGAAGATGTGCTGGGTCCCAAGTTCAACTCGTTCTTCTTCCCCCACAGGAATGGGAGTGTCTTCTAATTCCTTCCAGAACCCACTACCTTTTGCTATGTACTACTGAATTTAATTACGAGCTTAGGATCATGAGACAGGATGTTTATAGTATATGTCTGCTGTGTTTTAAAAGAATGTGACATAGTATCATTCAAAAAAGCAGCAAACAAAATGAAATCATAAAATAATGAAATATTTAGGGCATGGAAGTAAAATTAATATATGAAAAAGGCATAACAAGGAATTTGGAAAGCATATCACCAAGGTCACCCGGTAGCCATACAAAAAAGCGTGTGTATGTAACTGGCTTGGTAGAGTTCTCATTCCCAAAATAACCAAAACTTGACAGTCGTCCGGATAAAAAGCAGGCATAAATGTCATGCTTTGAATGTGAGTGACATGCGCGTGTTTTACACTCTTAGCTGGTGTTCGTGCTTGGGAAGGTCGTGGCACCTTTAGAGGTGAAGCCTTGCTGGGGGAAGGCAGGTCACCAGGGTGGGTCTTGAGGTTTGGTGGCCTCTTAGTTTGTTCTTGCCCTCTCTGCCTCCTGATAGCTTCCGTGACTTGAACCAGCTTCCTCTAGTAGCCATGACTTCTACTATGTGAATCCCACCACAGTGAACTATATCCCCTCTGGAACCAGAAACCAAGCAGATGCCTAATTTGCTTGACAAAAAAAAAAAGTGACCGCAACCATAAACCTGTATTTGGAGAGGTTCCCACACAGGGCGTGGAGGGCCAGCTGAATTAAACAAGCAGGATGGCGACTTTCAGGGGGTTATTCCTGTTAGTGCTGTTCAAGGAAATTCAAAAGACCTCACGTGGACGCTCCCTCGAAGAGGGGCCCACTAGATGCCACGATGCATGGACCTGTCCAGACGGGAGAAGGAGCAGGTGGATGTGTCAGGTGCTCACTGAGCCCACATGTGGCACCTTGAGTCAATCTTGACCTCCTGCGCGGCCGATTGCTTCATTGACAGGGTCTGCTTAATTTAGGAACGGCGAGACGAGGCTCGTGTGGCCGAGGCTTGTGATGAAGATCTGTTCTTTCAGACAGGCGCCCACCAGGCGCGTGTGCCCTGGGCAGAATGTTAAACATTTTGTCATACCTCCATCTCCTTAATCACCACTAATGATGAGGATAAAAATAACGATGGTATTCAAGGCAGAAGCGAATGGAGAGAGGGGCAGATTCTATTTCTGCTTTTGCCCAACATCTGGCATGTACCACTGGTGGTTCTTTTATGTCTTCCTGTTTGCCTCATTTCCCTCCTGCCAGCATGCACAGCCTCACTGTCCCAAGCATCAGCGTTGCTGCCGTCTCAGCCTGTTCTCAGCACCACCACAGCAGCATCCTTTGGTATCAGCATCAACATCCTCAACGTCAGTATCAGTATCAGAAACACCCTTATCCACATTCTCAGCACTAGTGTCTTCATCCTTATCTTCCACATCCTCACCATCGTCATCATCATCATCACCGTCATCATCACCACCACCACTATCATCAACATCAACATCCTCATCGTCACCACCATCCTCATCATCATCACCAGCCTCCTCATCACCATCATCATCACCCTCAGGCTCAGCAGCATCATTGTCATCATCAATATCATCCTGACACTTCCTCAGGTTGCTAACTAGAAATGTCAAGTTCTTGGTCTCCACCTTCCGCCTGCTGATTTTTAACTCTGGGTAATTCTGATGTGTGCAGTCTGCCAGAAGCACTGTGGCTGTGACTTAATTCTACAAATATGGTAAATTGAGATTGAGGTTGTCCCACGTCTTTTGTGAGCTTCTTCTGCTTGTCTCCCTGTCTTGCACTGGCCAACAGAAAGGCAGAAGTGACGAGATGCTGCCGTCCAGTGAGTTAGTTTTCTCTTTGTTTCTACTTCAGTCTATCAGTGTCTCAGAGGTCGGAGAAACTGTCAGAACAAGCTGGGTCTAGCTTGCTAAGGGCTGAGACCCACATGACCCTGGAGCTAGTTCCTCCCATCATGGCCCAGCCCGGAACAGCAACTTCCAGCAACTCTCCAAGTGGCTGACACACAGGTGACTCAGGTGGCACCAGGCCTGACTGCCCAAAGGCCACTCAAGCTAGGTCTGAATCTAGGACAGAGGTATTTGAGATACTAGACGTGTGGCGGTTAAACAGAATTATCATGGTAGTATATAATTGATCCAAGATAGGAATTCTCTTGTTGATTTCGTTCTTGCAATTTTATAAATACCTCACCATTAATGGTTAATGACCAAGCATCGCTAGCTTGAATGACTTATCTTAATCTCCTGTAGAAGAAAATACTTTCATTTGATCCATGATTCCCAGTGACTGACTGATTGTTCATAAGCTGGTTAAAAATGTCATGTTGGGAGGGAGGAGGGCTGGAAAGATGGCTCAGGGGTTCAGCCTTTGCCTCAAAAGCAGGAGGTCCTAAGTTCAGATGCCAGGCAGAAATAGTAGCAGCCTCTACTTCTGGTCCAGGAAGGCAGAACCTGGGAAACTCCAGGGCAAAGCAAATAGGAGGTAGAAGCAATGCAGGATGATTTCTGAAGTCACCCTTGGGCCTCCACAGGGACACACAGTGCCTCCCCTTCCCCCCGTAGCCAATATTGTCATCTTGGACATCAGGTTTGCAGAATACATAAGTATGTCTTGTACAATCATCCAAGACAGGAATTCTCCAGCTCTGGAAATCTAATTGTCCCGATCTTCAATTTGTGATAACAATCCCCAAATCACAGATGGCAAGTTCAGGGGGAGAAGTAGTGTGTGCGGTATATGGTCTTGGCATATTTCTCTCCTGAGCCCCCTTTCCTCTAGGAGGTGGGAAGATGTTTAGTCAGTTCTCAGTTCTAAGCTGGGGTCCCTCCTAGACTGAGCTGGTGTGCCGTGGTTCCTTTCCTGCAATTGTGGAAGATACAGAAGTAGTTCGAGTTCAGTTCTTCCGGAGGACAGCTTCCTTAGAGAGTTCCATTACACCAAAGGTCCAGCCGGGTGAACTGACTGGGGCCCCCTACAGGGGTCCTGCAATCCCACGACAGCGGCATGATAGAAGGAGCCCACCCCAGCATTGAGGTGTCCCAACACCAGTCAGTCTTCGGCACCCTCAAAGCCATGCGCAGCTGTGGAGGGACAGAGGGAGGAATGGGTGGAATCCTGGGTGGAGGGTCCCCTGACACCCCTCCCCTGTGAGGCTGTGTTAATTGGCAGCTTTAGTGCACTAATCGAGCCGACACCTTACCGTTTGGCGTGGCTGCACAGGGCTGGGCGGGGCGTCCTGGAGGTCACGATGCAAGCTCTGCGCTGTGATGTGGCTGGTCATGTTATGTCGGACGAAGAGATGGTTACTCTGTAACAGTATGGGTGCGAAGTTTGGGACTATGTCTATATGTGGAGGGGGGTAAAAATCAGAGACTTTCGATTCCCCCAACTTTTTCTTAAATATTTTTATTTATTTGAGAGAAATTGAAAAGAAGGGAGAGAGAAGGGAAACAGAAATGGTGGTGGTGGGGAGACAAGAGAATATGCGTGCTGTGGTGCATGCATGGAGGTCAGAGGACGACTTTTGCAAGCAGCTTCTCTTTTCACCATGTGCCTTTGGAGACGGACCTGAAGTTGCCAGGTTGTAAACAGGCACCTTATCTTCCTTGCTATCTTGCTGGATTTGGGCTGCTCCTCTCTTCCTCCTCCTCTCCTTCTACTCCCTCTCTTCCTCTTCCTCTCCTTTTAAGATTTTGACTATTTATTTGACAGGGAAAGGACAACTTTTGGAGACAGCGCTCTCCTTACCTTCCAGAGACCCAGCTTCGTCACCAGGTTGTGAACAGGTGCCTTACCTACTGAACCATTTCTCTGGTTCCCAACTGCTCCTTCCCTTTTTTTGGATGTGGCACACCTGTCGTACAACCCACTTGTACTTTCTCACTTTAAACATGGTTTCTCAGGCTGGAGAGATGGCTCAGGGGTTAAGACCCTGCCTCTCAAACAGAAGGTTCTGAGTTCAGATCCCAGTTCCCTCATAAAAACACCTGGGCAGAAACAGCGGGGTCCTGCACTTCTGGCCTGGTGGGGGAAGTCTGGGAAATCCCAGAGCAAAGCAAATAGGAGGTGGAAGCCATCTCTGGTCCTACACACACACACACACACACACACACACACACACACACACACAGACAAACAGACATACAGAGAAACACACATACAGACATACAGATATACATACACATACACAGACACACACGGACACAGAGAGACACATACACACAGACTGGATTTCTCCGGCTGACAAATGCTGATTCATGGACATAATAGTTTTCAAACCACCTCAAATTATTTGAATGTGTTTCTGGCATGTTATAAACAAAGCAGGAAATAGATGTTTGTACGTGCATTCCTGTGTACAAGTATGAACATATGTGTGGATGTGTGAGTATATGTGTGCATGTGTATGTGTGTGTATGGAAGCCAGAGGTCTACCTGGATATCTTTCTCATTCACTCTCCTTTTTTTTCATCTTTAAGTGAGTCTTTACCTAGAAGTCACTCATTTGCCTACATGGTCCAGCCAGTGAGCTCCAGGATCCATCTGTCTCTGCCTCCCCAGCACTGGGGGAGATCACAGCCACCCTCTCTCCTGTCCCCTGCACTATGCTTCTTCTACAATACCTTGGAAGTGAGGGAAAAAAATTCACCTTACAATTTCAGAAACAGGACAGGCAACCAAGACACATGGGGGAAGCCAGAACCTCTAGGCAAGTGTTTAAAGGGTCACCAAAGCACTGTAGATGTCAACATGGGCTAATATGCACATTTCAGTGCGACGTTCAGAAAGAAATCTAAACGGGGGCCAAAAGAACTCCATGATGAACGAGACAGCCACACAGCACCTGAAGGCAGGGTCTGCCTTGCGAGTGGTCTTGCAGCCCAAAGCTCTGATAAGGCTCGACAAGGTGCCGAGCTCATCCGTCTCTGGGGAGGACAGAGTGGTGCCTGGGAGCCTCTCAGAAAGAACTTCATTGATGATGCTGAGTGACGTGACACCACACAGGAGGCGCCCCAGCAACATGTGTTCTTTTGCAAGGTGGAACAGTTTGGTGGGGTCCAAAGACAGCAGCCGTCGAGGGCTCTTGGTTCTGAAACCTACTGTACGCACTGTGATCATGTCTCTTTTTTGCTGCAGTGAGATAATACTCAGATTCAGGCAGAAAAGGGGAGATTTATTTGGCTTATGGTTTCAAAGGGAAGATATAGTTCCTTATGGTGGAAAAGACATGGTAGGTGGGATGGGGGGAGGTGGGGTAGAAGATGGAAGTGACCAGCACAGGTCACAGAGGTCATCATGGGGTCACAGCAAGAGCATCTCTTCAAGCAGGGTGGGGCTACACAACCTCAAGACCTGCCCCCTGTGACTGACTTCTCCCAGCAAGGCTCCACCTCCCAAAGGCGCCATGACCTTCCTGAACATTAACACCAGCTAAGGACAAACGCCTGAGCCTCTGGGGACAGCTCACATGCAAATCTTGACAGCCATCGGTTATGTGACCTTCGCTAGAACACACATGCTCTCTGGGCTTATTTTTTTTAATGTCCCTTTTGGAGATGGTGGGAATCATGTGTGCCTCCCAGTTGGTGGGGGCACATGGCCAGTTGCTTGACATGGTGCCAGTTTGTCATAGACCTTCGGCAGATGTTCACTATTCTGTTGTAGAGCAAGGGTCTGTGCCCACCAATCTGGCAGATTTCCTATTTCAACCTCTGTGGCATCACTACTTTAAAAATATAGCCACACGAGTGGGGAGATGGCTCAAAGGTTAAAACCTTTGCCTTCCAAGTCAAAGTGCTTCAGTTTGGATCCCCAAATTCTATGTAAAAATGGCAGTAGCCTGTAATATTGACTCTGGAAGGCAAAGCCTGGGGACCCCCCAGAGCAAATCAATACGGAGGTAGAACAATCCAGGATAATTTCACCTTTGGGCTTCCACAGGCACACACGCTCAAGTGCTCTCTTGTACACATACTTGTGCACATACGTACATTAACCCACATACAAAACATACAACACACACACATGCACGTAGATAAAAAAAATAATCACCACGCTCATGAAATCACCAGATGTCACTGAAAAATCTAGACTTTACTTTCCATATAAGAATCAAAAAATTGGACAGAGATTCTGTGGAGCTTGTCTTCCCTGCTGTTAGATGTGGTCACTCTGAGAGCAGATGGCCTCTTCAGATGGGCGGGACCTGTCCAGCTCCTCCTGGGCCAGATTTGTCAAAGGCAGCAAAGAAGAAGCACCAAGCCTCGCGCCATTTGAATTTCAGATTAATGAGTCGTTTGTAACATATCTTTCTGGGACCGTGCACTAAGATTCATCCTCTCGTTTATCAGGAATGCACATTCAGCAGGAGCTCTGTATTTTTACGAGCAACCTTCCCTCCACCCCCACCCCTGCCACCTGCAGCTAGCCATTCATCTGTGGCTCCCATGGGGACCCTTTCAGGGGTCTGTGTTGAGTGCCGTAGGATCCGAGATGCCCAGTGAAGTTCAAGCTGCTTAAGGAACTTCCCTTGAGTTTCACGATCTTTCTGTGATAAACTTGGTCAGGAAGCCAACTGTCTAGTGTTATCTCATTACCATGGAATGATGGACCAGAACAGAGCAGGAACTCAGGTGTGGGAGAGGAGTTAGGGAGCCCTTGTGCACCCTGGGGGCTCGAGGTGCATCCTTGGGGTTATACCCTGCACATGGCTGAGTGAGTCCTCAGAGATAGGCAGTGATGCTTGAGGACCTCCTGCAAGGGGAGGGTCTCTTAGGGCCAGGGGACGAGGGTGGCAACATTTTCCTGTGTCAGTTTCAGAGACCTTGCCAAGGACAGCAAGAGGTTTGCGTGGGCAACAACTGGCACTCTGGCTTGACAGAGGAGTGGTTCATACCAACATCAAGGCTGCTCTGTAGGGTCTGGAGAGATGGCCCAGGGGTTAAGCCTTTGCCCCAGAAGCAACAGGACCAGAGTGCCAGTTGTGCTTTTCTGTGGCTGTGAGAGAACACTCAAACTCAAGCAATTTAAGGGAGAAAGGGAGATTTCCTCAGCTCATGGTTCCAGAGGGGACATGTGGTCTTTTATGGTGGGAAGGGCGTGGCTGGAAGAAGTTGGAGGCAACTCAGGTTGTGTCCATTATGGAGGCGACTAAACTGCTGACTGCAAGAGCAGAGTAACTCACTGAAGCTGGGCGGGGCTAACCAACCTTAAGCCCCACCCCTTGCGATTGCCTTCCTCCAGCCAGGCTCCACCTCCTAAAGGTGCCGAGACCTTTCAAAACAGTAAAAGATTCAAACACATGAGCCTGTGGGGGACAACTCACATTTCAAATCATGACAATTCAGATTTCATGTCATATTTCAGATAAAAATGGCAAAGGCCTGCACTTTCAACCCCGGAGGATGGAACCTGGGAAACCCCAGAGCAAAGCAATAAGGAGGTAGAACAATTCAGGATGATTCCCGAAGTCATTCTTGGTCCTCCACAAGCACACACACAGTGCCTTCTATGCACACCCTCACGCACCTAGACACACACACAGGTGCGCGCCCAAACCCACACATGCAAAAAACCAAAGTTTGCTCTGTACACATGGCGATTCCTCTGCCCTGCTTTCTATCACAGGGAAACATGCAAACTCAGCAGAAGAAAGGACACAGCTTGAGCCAGGTCCCCCACCTCTGGGTGCCGATGCTAGGCTTGGATACTTCTTTATCCTGGAGCTGTGCTGTGCACTGAGAGGGCTGGGCAGCACCCCAACCTCCCTTTGTGATGGGACAGGGACGGGGTGCCCTGCCCAACCTCCTCACTGCAATCATGCCAATCTCCGAACCATTCCCAGCTATTGGGAGCTGTTGGGAACTTCTGTACTAGAAGTAGTGCTAGGGTGCTAAACAGGCTACTGTGCTTGTTAGCTGTACAGGTGTCAGCTTGTCAATTTGAAGGCTGAGCTTTGGGTACATCTGTGGAGAAACAGTGGTAAAGGTAAGCCCTGAGCAAGTGCAGGAGAGTATCTAACTGTTGTGGGAAAGCCCAGCCCACAGTGGGACCATTTCCTGGATGGGGTGGGTAAGAAGGAATTTGGCAAGGGAAGTCTGCCTCTCTCTCAGCAGTCTCTGTGGATATAGTGTAGCCAGCCCCTTCGTGGTATTAGTATGAACTCTCCTGTCCAACTGGACTAACAACTGTGACCAAGAATGGAAAGAAAGAATGAAACCCCTTGTTCCCCTAAGCTCCTTGGTCATGGATTTATCATCGACATGCAGATAGACGACACCCACAAACCTCTTCAGGTCCAGCCGGGACTTTATTGTTTAGATTTGAGATGGTGGGAACTTGGGGGGTTGGTTAGAGCTGCCAAGCAGCGCTTCTCCCTAAAGCACCCCAGTGCCATTGGCAAAGTCACTGGATGGAACTGTTCCGTGGTCTGGATGTGGGGGCTCAGAGGCTCCGGCTCCCAGTTCTTGGGAAAGAATTAGGTAATCATGTTCATTTTTCGGTGGCTGGTACAAAGAGCTTGTGTTATTTCCACTTCTTCCCGCTCCAAAGAAAACCCCGGGGCGCTCTGCCGTCCTCGGACATCTTCTCGTTCTTTCCTCGACTCTCCAATCCTGACAGAGATGGATGTGGCTGTCCATGGGGGTGATTTTGCCTGCTGTCCAGGAGCTACGTGGCACTGTGTGGGAGTGGCTTGAGTTGTTACCACCAGGACATGGAATCACCGTTGATATCTAGTATCAGAGTTGGGGGAGGGGTGGCTAAAATGGTTACAATGCTTGAGACAAGTTACCTGTCACCAAAACCTGTCTGGCCCAAAATATTCAGTGTTGAAGGAATGTGTGTGTGTGTGTTTGTGTGTGTGTGGCTTGGTGGTGGTGGTGGTGGTGGGGTGAAGGTGGGACTTACCTGTGTGTCCTGAGAAGGTGATTTCCCACGTGGGGTTAATAGAACTAAGGTTGGATCTGCATCTGGGAAAATACCAGCCTGGAGACTCTGCAGAGGAACGTTTTTTTTTTTCTTCTTCTTTTCCATTTTGTACCTGTGACCAGAAATAGCCAACCCAGCAATTCTGCAAGGATGCCGGTTCTTACGTAACCTTTTTCCTCTTTCTTCGGAGGTGTGCAGATCACTGGGGTCTGCGATGTGCACCTGATTGTAATCGCTGGCGGGCAGCCTCAGATAAGGAGGTGCGGCTAACGTATTGGGGACGCAGAGTCAGGAAGCTTAGCGAGTCTCAGGGGATGAGATGGCTGGGGGCGGCTGGGAAAGGAAAAAATAGATCCAACTCCATGTCTGTAGAAGCAATTATAAAGGCCCTGTGGCCAGTATTTAGGCAATGGCGCATGTGAACTGCCTTTTATAATCTAGGTCTGAGTCAAGAGGGCCCATGAATTTCCTTCCCTTCCTCACTTCACCCCTACTCCCTCATACCTTCTGTTCCCTTTGAAATATAATTTCGTCCCATTTTCCTCCCATTTCCTCTCTGCCTCCTTTCCTGGTGTGTGTGTGTGTGTGTGTGTGTGTGTGTGTGTGTGTGTGTCCACAGATGTAGTTTCAGTAAATAGAACAACTGCTCAATCACGTGGAATGGCCCGGGCATTTAACTCTGTCCTGAGAGATCTTTTTACATCAAACCAGCGATCAAAAAATGGTACGGATCAAATTTCTCATCAGGGATTTCCTAGCAAAGAATTACAGTGGAGAAATGGCTTGATCGATACGATGGGCTTTGGGTGAGGTGGAGGGGGGCTGGTGGCCCGCCCAATCGCTGCGGAGACACTCACAGATAAGAGGGCATGGCTGCCACTCCGTCACAGACTGCTGACTCAGCACAAAGCGCAGGCCGGTATTTATAGGCCAGAGTGACACAGAATTATCACCTTGCAGCGCCCGGTTCGTGTTCCCGTGGAGGTTGCCTTTCTTTATGGGATCGCTAAATGCAGGTAAATAGAAAAGTGATGGCTGACCGCTGTCAGGACGCCACAGAACGAAGTACTTAAATCTTTTTTTTTTTTTTATCCATTAACAGGGTAACAACCGTCCATACATCATGGTGCGGACATTGTAATGATATTTGGGGGGCTGGTAAACTAGGGAGTAATAAACAATGGCGGTTTCTCTCAGAACAGCAGAGGAAACAGATTTGGGGGGCAGGTCAGGTAGAACTTCCCAGAGTCTTAGAATCACCTCAATGCTGTCATGTTATGCGATTAAAGGAAAGTAAAATTGTATCTGTACCCCCCACCCCATTGTTGGGAGAAGCCTTCCCTGCCCGTCTACCTTGGCATTCACGTGACATGGGCTGTTTTCCTGAAATGTATAACTGGGCTCATTGTATTATGAAATTTTGACTTGTTTACTATCTTCACAGGATCATAGGTGATGATAATGATGACTCATCTGTAAGACCCTCCTGGGATGCAGGGGGGACTTTTTCCTACCTGGTTTCCAGCTACATGCTGCCCCTGACCTTCAGGTGCAAAGTTGGATGTTAGAGGTCATGGAGCCAGGACATGAAATAATCCCCTTTTGCTCACCAGAGAGACCCCTAGTGGTTCACTCCCATTGAATACATGAATTGGACGAAATCCTTAATCTATTTTCTTTTTTCATAAATCACATCTATAAAGTGTGATTTAAAAATAAGGCACATGGGCGGGGGACGTGGCTCAGTGGATAAAAAGCTTGCTGTGTATGCCTGAGGACTCAGGGTCAAGAGTTTGAATCCCCGACACCCATGCAAAAGCTGAATGAGTGTAGCAGTTGGCCTTCTATCCCAGCCCTTAGGAGGCAGAAACAAGGGGGTTCCTGGAGCATGTTGGGGCTAAACTAGCAATATGGGTGAGCTCTGGATTCTACCCTTAGTTGCTCTTGCTGCTCCGTCTTCACAGCAGCAAGCAGAATGACCTAAGCAGAGAGCCAAACAGACTCTCAAGGGGAAGAGATGTGAGTAGATACTTGTG
Organism: Typhlomys cinereus; assembly: GCA_023101885.1. Classification (NCBI taxonomy): domain Eukaryota; kingdom Metazoa; phylum Chordata; class Mammalia; order Rodentia; family Platacanthomyidae; genus Typhlomys; species Typhlomys cinereus. The sequence continues at coordinate 268,293 of JALPQD010000935.1, read as the reverse complement.
CCAGGCAAGCACTAAACCCACTGTTAGGTGCTCCCAGTACTCTGAGCAGCTCTATCACACGGTGTTAGTGCCACGAGACAGATGGAGAAACTGAGGCAGCAGAGCACCCGAAAAAACTGCTGATGTCACTAAAGCAGGAGGCAGAAACAAGGTTTTTCTGACTTGGCAGGGAGGAGGCATGGAAGTTAACCTGCTTGTTGCAGATACATTCATGACTAAGTGTCTTAAGGGAATAAGGGTTTTGTTTTCTCTTAAGATAGTCTGGTAACAGTTCCTTGTCCAGCTTGGCAGGAAGTTCTACACCAACATCAAGGGTCAAAGGAACTGACCACACCATGTCCATATGACAGCTGAGATAAGGATAATCTTTACTTGATGGTACAGCATGTCTGGCCAAGTGTACAGAAGGATTGTCCACTGTCTTAACCCGCTCCCTCCATCTTATTCACCTGCCCTGGGACAAGTCCCACCCATCATAGCCTGGGCCTTTCCATCAGAGACAATCTCTTAAGTTAACTACTGATTCTTTACAAATGTGTCCAGAATTTGAACCCTCAACCATCAAGTTGACACCTGTATCTATGACACCAGAGTTCCTGATTTCTTAGTGCACTGGATGACTTTGGTCTCCCTGGGAGTTTGATTTTTGATCCCTTGTAATCATCTGGTGATGTGAAAGAATTCCAATGGACAAACGAGAAACTCGAGGCTCAGAAGTGGCCCTCTGTTTTGTGTGGCCCGTCTGGGTTTGAAGCCAGGCCCCCAACATTCTCGGGCTTCTAAATGCAGAAGACAAAGTGCTGGAAGGGCTAGCCGGGGAAAGAATTTAATTTCGGGAAGCACGTGGCTGGCTAGAAGCAGTCGTAACAAGACTTCTGCACCCCAGGCGTCCCCGGCCAGTGTCGGGCAGCACTCGGAAATGTAACCCACACCTCTCAGCCTCCTCCACGGGGAAATCATCTTTGTGCCTGTTGGAACGGCTCCCGTCTGGTAGAAATCACTGCTGAGATACTCAGAGCGTTGCTGCACGGGACTGTCGCAGGCAATAAATAGAGATGAAAGGAGGGGGGATAAGAAAACAAAGGGGAAAAATAGAAGCAAAAAAAATGCACTAGTGTGAAAAAATATCCATAAACGAGATTTTTTTTTTGGTGTGTGTGTGTGTGTGAGTGTGTGTGTGTGAGTGTGTGTGTCTCTGGTTGCTCTGATGTGCACAAAGGAAATAGACGGAACAAAATCACATCTCGGGAGCAGCAACATAAATTCACCCTTGCTTTGACAAGTACGTAATTTTCTTCAGAGATGTTCTCCACGTCTGGAGAGTTATGAGGCAATTTCATTCCCATCTGACAAATTTACAAAGAGACATTAGAGAGAAGGGATTAGGAAAGCGAGAAATCTTTATAGACTTTTTCCTCGGGCTGCGTTTGCCTTCAGTATCTGGTTCTTCCTTGAGGATCTGCAGGAGAAACGCCCTGCGCGGACGCCACCCGGAAGCCCCCTCTTGGGAGGAGGCAAGGGGGTGGAAAACACGCTTTCAATCAGCTTCCTGTATTTTTGTTTTGGGCATGGGAGGCGGGATGGGGAGCAGGAGAGGGGATTCCTCTTGGCAAATGGTTAAATGAAGTCTGTAAGGTTTGGATTTAAAGTGGCGTTTGTAAAAATTTGGAGTTTGTATGAAAAAAGAAGAGACAAGAGACGAGAAGAGAGGGGGAGAAAAGGGTAAGGAAGAGAGAGGAGAGGGGACAGAGGAGAAAATGAGAGAGGAGGAGAGAAAAAGAGAGAGAAAGATTGGGGAGAGAAGGGAAGGAGAGAGAAGGTAAGCAGACAGAGGGAGAGTTACACATTGGGGTAAGAGGGTGTCAGAGAGGGATTGAGAGCCCTCGTGGTCCCAGGGTTTCGCCATGGAGATTTGTTTTTTCCAGGTGATGTGTCACAGCAGGACTGAACATAACTGCTATAAAGTCTCTTTCCTTGGAGGCTCAGCGTTTCTTTCTGAAGTCCCCCCATTGTCAATGTCAATGTGCTGCTTTCAGAGCACGGGGAATCCATTCCCCTTTCACCCAGGATGTGCCTGCTGACTAGAGCACGGAACATCTCACGGGTCGGGCATCCTGGGCCCCCAGTAAGCGGAGACTCTGGCTGCCTTACCGCTGTCTCCATGTATCAAGAACGAGGTGCTTGACTTTAGAGCTTCCATCGCCTCCTTGAGCATTTGCTACCTGCAATTGTTCACTTGTTCCTGTTGGGGACGCTCTGTTAACTAGCAGAGTCATCAGCACACTCCGTATGCACACATGCGAACACACACATATGCACACACACATGCACAAATACATCTATGCCCGCACCCACGCACCCATCCATGCACACATTGTGTGCGTATTCATGAACACAGATATGTAGGTATACACCTCTACACACCCCTGCATGCACACACACATGTGTGCACATGTACACACACACGCACACACACACACACACAAATGGATTTTCCTTATTGTGAAATGCTGTAAGAATCTCTTGAAGTCCTGGAGGGGAAGATCTGGGTTTTGATGGCAAAACCAGCAGCGGGCTCAAGAGTTCTGGAAGCAGATTTCCTCCCTAGAGGAGAGATTGAGGGTAATATAATGCAGATGCTGATGGGTATTGTGACCTGAGATAGATTCATAACTGTGACTGAGGAACTCAGAGAAGTAAGAGGTGTGTGGCTTCCCAGGCCCTTCCAAATGCGGCAAAGCACAAGCAACACGGAGAAGGGCAGTGTGTGTGTGTGTGTGTGTGTGTGTGTGTGTGTGTGTGTGTGTGTGTGTTGATCTTGTGTGTTTCTTTAGAGCCCAGGTGGCTATATTGAAAGACTGATAGGACATTTCCTTGGCGTTAACTCTTTAATAAAGTCGCTATTCCCGTCTCAGAAGTTTTCCCACTTTCAAGCATGAAGAAGCTTCCATTCCTGAAAGTTACAAGAAAAATCCTTGTTTACCTTGGCAAGAAATAGCGCTTCCAGCCCGCACGCTAGGCTCCCAAGCTTCAGGATGGAGGGGGACGCCAGCGCCTCATGCGTCACCTGGAAAACAATCCCCAGGCTTCTTGCACTGGGGAGTTTAAGTGTAACGTCCCAAATCCACATGCCGACATTTAATTTGGATGTGATGGTTCTTGAAGTTCTTGGAATCAAACTATCTTTTGGTCTGCCTGCTGGATAGGAAAACCAGGGTTTCTCTGAACTGCCAGCGATCGTTCTTGCCGCAAGTGGAAGGTTTAAATAATGACACAGAGTTCCGCATCTAGAGAGAGGCCTGGGGAGGAAGGAAGATCCATTCCCTGTTATCTGGTATCCTTGTCCTGTCTATCCCAACAGAATGGATGGGGTGTGCGGGCTGCTTTCTGGAAGTAAGGGAGCTCTGGGGGACTGTTGCCGAGAAATTAGACAGATCACGATGAGAGACATAAAATATTCCCTGGGAGGGAAAGAATTTTTTCCCCTTTTTTATTTCTGCATTTGAATCTTTTAAATACTGTAACTTTGGGGGAGAAGTTATTGAGACATAAAAGGAATATTCGAACTGCTTTGGAGTTTATGATAACCACTATATAATACATTTTCTTGAAAGCCTTTATAGTACACAGTTACAAACTTCCAGGAAATCTATTAAAACGCAGCATTAATTAACATAAACTTTTTATAGTGTTACTAATATTCTGCAAACAACTAAGAGTTTAAAAGCCCCTTTTACAGGCGTTTTTATCCTCTGCTGCCTAGACACAGCAATCAGAGTGAATTATGGGAAATACTAAAGGAATGGAAAGAAATGAATTTTCCCTGATTGTTCCGGACGGGAAATTCACCTCAGTATCTGTCTTCATTTGAACAAGTATTAAAGACAAAGCCCTTGCCGGCTTGGTGAGCATGCTCCATGCAGAGGAGCGAAAGTTGGAAAGAAACTTCACCCCCTCCCACCTCCATGATGATAAACGCCGTCTTTGAAATTACTGAAGAAATCTGTGAATCCACGGAGGCGCAGATCATGGGCGTCCACCTCTCAAACCTCTATGAACCCCTCCCAGGCTGAGTCCAAGCCTTGGACTCTCTAAGAGACATGTGTCGGGTCATTCCAGAAACCAGCGCTGTGTTTCTAGTTTTCGATGTCCGTTTCTCACTGCTTGTACTGGAAAACTTCCCACACCTGAATCTTGATCCTTTTTTTGGGAGAGCTGTTTTGCATTTTTGTTGAATCTCTCAAAGAGGATTTGTCTCTGCCTAGAGGGTAGGACTGTCTCCCGTCCAGAGGAAAAGACAGAGGAGGCTGCCGTGGATGACCAGCTTAATTACTTCCTAACATTCCGTTTTAAGGAGCCTGAGACCAGAGGATGTCTGTGCTTCCCAACGGGATACCAGGCTGTGTATTTTTATCTACTAGATACGTGATTCTGATCAGACAGTCTTTTCTTTCTTAGATCTTGATATCCTTTGGGTAAAACTACCTGCCCTGTTCACCCCCCCTCGGATTTTTTTTTTCTGACCTACGATTTCCTGTTTTACTATCTATTTGAAACTGCACTCTCATATTACTCTTTTTCAGAATAAAAATTTTCCAGATCACTTGGACATAGGGAACGGTTAAAGGTGATGGTGGGTGGGTGGGGGGCAGTCAGATGACTCCAGCGCCGTGCACATGTCCTAGGATCTGAGTTTGATGCCCATAAAAAGTTGACGCTGTAGACATCTGTAATCCCAGTGCTCCTGAGGTGAGATGGGAGCTGGAGGACCAAGTGAAGTGAGCAAGTCAGTCAGAGAAGCAAGATGCCAGGAGATCCTCCAACCTCCACATGCACGTGCTCCTGTGCACATGCTCCTGCACGCGCGTGCACATGCGTGATTCACTCCTCCCATAGAACCAGCATTCTGCTGGGATAATCCCCATGCTCATTTAAACAAATCCATCGCTTGCCGGATATATTTCCTCAACTGAGCGTCCACGTCTCCGTGTAGGAGATGGTCTCAAGGGACCCTGCGACAGGCACAGGGGACCCTGGAGGCTGAGCTTTCTGCTTTTGGGGTTTGAAGGTGTCATTTAAAGGGTGAGCAGACCATTGAGCGATGGGCAGAGGGTCTGGAGAGGGGAGACCTGGTGGTGTGAGCAGTGTGGCTAAGGGGGTGTCTGAGCTATTGGGGGCGTTGTGGGAGAGGAAATCCTATCACAGAAGGAATCAGAGCCATGTGAAATGCTCTTGGGGCCGGGTGTCTATGCAAATGGAACCGCAGGTGCAAAGGCTGAGGGGGAGATATGAGGGAAGCTTCCTATGGTCAGGCCTGTGGCCCTGTGTCATGGGATGTCAGAGAGGCCATGAGTAGCTGTACCCAGGAGATTTCCAGCTACCATGCGGGGTGCCAGCCCAGGAGGCACAGACCCACCTCTAAGCCTTGCTAGCACCATGCAGAGCGGTGTCTACGCAGGGTGGCGTCCACGCAGAGTAGCATTCACGCAGGGCAGTGCTGGCTGCCATAGAAGCAGGTATTGTGCGCCGCATGGTGTGCGCGGGAACCGTCCCCCATAGTGTGCTTTGACACTTGGTCCCCAGCTGGTAGCTGTTCTGAAGGCCAGGGGACCTTCAGGAGGTGGAGCCCCGCTGCAGGAAGTGCGCCTCTGGAGGCGGGGCTTGAGGTTTTGGTAACTCGGTTCCCCTTTCTCCCCCTCTTGCTTCCATATCTCCTCTTTTTCTCTCCCTCATCTCTCGTCCACGTTTGCTCTGTGTGCCTTCCCCTCTCTCTTCTCTTCATCTTTCCCTCTTCTTTTCCCCTCTCTCTCCTGCCGTCTCTTCCTCTCTCTCCCCCTCTCCTTCCCTCTCTCCCTTTTCCTTCCTCTCTCTCCCTCTCTCTTTATCCTTCCTCTCTTTCTCTTCCTCACTCTTCTCCCCTCCCCCTCTCCTTTCTCCCTTCCTCTCCTCGCTCTCCCTCCATCCCTTTCTTCCTCTCTTCTGCTGATGACTGTAGTGACATGAGCCAGCCTCCCACAAGGCCATGTGTCCCCAGCATAGTTGACATCTGTCCCCCTTGGAACCACAAGCCTTCTGCAAGCCGGTTGAATCAGAGGGTTTTATCACAGTAGCCGAGGAGTGACGGCTACGCAGTGTGATACATGCAGGTCACAGGCCAGCAAGGGGCAGCGTCTTGTCTCCTTTCCTTGTTGATGTGCAGCACGTCTGACAGAGGCAGCTTATGGAAGGAAGCGTTTAAGATTCTTAGTGTACTTCTTCAGCATGGCAGGAGAGTCTGTACCAACATCTGGAGCCGTGACATATCCACAGGAAGAGCCGAGAGACGGAAGACTCGCCAGTCTACCTGTGCACGAATTTCCAGCCCCCTTGCCCTCTATCTTGTCCTCCTGCCCAGGGATTGATCTCACCTACCACAGGCTGAGTCTTTCCACATCAATTAGATATTCTTACACAGGCTTGCTCAGGGCTTAAAACTCAGTACTAACTCTTCACATATGTACCCAGAGCCAAGCCTTCAATTGTCAAGCTGACATCTACCTATCTAACTAGCACAGTATATACATATGCATGCATGTGTGTATCTATATATGTATCACCTATCCATGTGTCCTCCACAGTGATCTTAAGGCCTTTGATGTCACCTGTGTTCTTATTCACTGTCTGGTACAGCCACACATATAGTAGGTCTATTTCTTCTTCAAATGCTCTGCGACTGCAGAGTGTCCATCTGGAGACTGGTTTCTTTTACAAGAAGTAAACAGAGGAGCCGAGAACACACCGAGTCATCTCTGAGGCATGATTCCTGAAGGTAGGCTGGCCACAAGCAAGGAGCCTCTTTAAGTTCTGGACGAATGGGAGTGGTAGGGTGTTGAGTCAAAAGGGTGCATGTAACCCCTGTGGGTCAAATTAAAAATATCTTCACAACAAGACAAAATATTCATGCTTGTCAAAACTGTCTGAAGGGTACGTCTCTCCTGACACCTGCCAGTTGGAGGCACTTGGATGATTTGGTCTCAGTAGAGGGAAGTTTTCGTTTTGATTTCTGTTTTATTTGAAGGGTATATATGAAGTGTAGGAAGTGTCTCTTCCTTGTCCTTCCTTTGCTAGGTTGTTCTTTGGTGAGAAAAAACCTGAACCTCTCTATTTGAAACTAGGACAAGAACTAGCTAGAGGGGTACCTTCATTTCTCTTGCCAAAGATAACTCTAGAGATTAGGGGAAAAAAAGAATTCAGTGAACCCAAGTCAGAAAGCATAGAAAGCCAGCACCTAGGGCTGACTCCTGAGTTTGGGGGTGTGTGTGGGGTGGAAGCAGAGAGCATGGAAGAGGAAGAGATATGGGGGCCCAGTCTTTAACATCTTGTATGTATATGCTTCCCAGGGCCTGAGAGGCATAGGCAGGGTGGGTTGTGATGTCCCTCCCCTTTCCTGGCTGGGGATTATTTCTACCTTCATGAGGGAATCTGAGGCCAGGATTATGGAGTCCTGCATGCATGGAAGAATCCTTCTATGTCCTCTCCCCCACGATGTTTGGGAGCTAGAGTCCAGGATGTAGATGACGATGGCCAAGCGTCAGTAATGAGATTAGATCGCTTCAAGGTGAATTCTAAGACCGGGAAGAAAACCCAGGGAAGCGCTGGCCTTGCACGCACGAGGCCAGCGTTCCGTCCCCAGAACTCAAGTCACAACGCTGACGGTGGTTCAGGCTTGGAATCCCAGCGCTGGGGAGGTGCAGGTAAGAAGGATTGTGGGCCGGCCAGTCTGTCTGCCTTGGGGAGTTTCAGGTGGGTGAGAGAGCTTGCCTCAGAAAAACAAGGGGGTCTGCTTTTGAGAAGGGTGCCTGCGGTGGTCCTTTGGCTTGCTCAGGCATGTGCACATACATGCAATGCTGTACATGCACCTGGACGTGCATGGAACACACACACACACACACACACACACACACACACACCATAAACTCACTCCACAGTTTTAAATACCAGTATTTAAAAACCAAGAAATTGGGCTGGAGAGATGGCCCAGGGATTAAGAATCTGTCTTACAAGCAGAAGGTCCTGAGTTTGGATCTCAGATCTCACATAAAAATGCCAGGCAGAAACAGCTTTTGACCCTGGTGGATGGAGCCTTGGAAATCCCAGAGAGAAGCCAAGAGGAGGTAGAAACAATCCAGGATGATTCCCGAAGTCACCCTTGGTCCTCCACAGGAATACACAGTACCCTCTAACACACACACAAACATACACACACATTATTAACCTCTCCCCTCCAAAAAAATTGGCCTAATGAGTTTGGATCCCAGATCCCACCCAAAAATGCTCAGGGTCCTGGAAGGCAGAACCTGGGAAACCCCAGAACAAAGCGATAAGGAGGTAGAGCAAACCAGGACGATCGCAGATGTCACCCTTGAGCATCCACAGGGACACGCCCTCTTGTACATATACCTGTACACATACACATATATCCCCCCACCCCCCCAAAAAAACAAGAAAATTTGCATGAAGACTAGAACTTCTGGCTTTTACTAGAATTTGGAAGTGGTTGTTAGGGGACCATGTTAGGGGACTATGGTGGAAAATCCAGTCGTGTTACTTTAGGACATGCTCTCTAGCTCTGGTGCGTCCGTCCCGCTCACTTCTTTTCCCAGGGCTGGAAGTGCAGGCCACTAGCATTTCCATCTGACCCTCTTCAGACAATCGGGAGTGGATTCCTGACCCACGCATTTCTGTGTAACATCTGTGGCCACCATGCTGCTGCCACACCTTAGATACCACCTTCCCTCTAAAGAGCAGCCTGCCCTTTAGATAATCCACTTCCACTTTTTTTAAAGCCAGAATTGTTAATTACCTTGGCAGAACTGCCTCTGCCTGGGACCCGACCAAACCGCAGCAAAGCACATGGAAAATCCTTTCTTCTTTCTGTTATTTTCCTTTCCTTGCCCACCCATCCAGCAAGCAAAGAACGCTTCAGGTGTTTCAAGAAAATTCTCAAAGTTTGCCACACCGTCATAGGACAAAAGTACAGTGTTCAATCCAAAAGCTTTGTGCGATTTTCCCCCCTTTTTGAACGCGAGCTCCAAGTTAAGTTTTTAGACGCTTATCTTCCTACATTTTAATGAGAAACTTTTTCTAAAAGGCTTTTTTTCCCCCCTTAAACAAAGGCACAAAAGTTGAAACTCTTTGTATAGTAACACCGCTGGTGGAAGTGACATACTGTTGGCTCTTTTCTGAAAAGTACCATTCATCAAATAATCAGTGTGTGTGTGGAGGAGCAGTATCGGACAAGGAAATATTGAATATTGCATGCCTGTGATATTTGACCCAAGCTGTGGGTCATGTATGGATTTTTTTCCATCCTGTAACTTTACGGGCGTGCATGTGTGGGACTGATACCTAGCAAACTTTGATGACTTCCATCATTTTTTCCCATTAGTTTTTTTTTGTAATTACCGTGATGCTTCTTGTAATTTCCAATTGATCTTCAGTTGGCCTTGCCTCTCAACACTCCATCTTGAGGAGTCTCTGCCCGTGAGGTTCTTAGATATGTAGCAAATGATTTATCCATAAACCTTTGACATAGTCCAGAGTTTAATCTCTAAGGGGATCTCTTTGTACTGTGAAGGATGCTTCTAGAATGCAGATAACATGGTGGCAATTTTCGCATTTGGGTAAATGATGTATCAAGAGGGGTTCTCGTTTTCTTTGAAGTAACTGCGTGATGCTGAGTTCTAGGTTATTTTCTCAGAATACTCCACTTCTGTCTTTCTCCTAGATTGTAATTGCTGCGAGGACGGGACTCATGCCTTCTGCTTCTTCATCCCTCTCTCTTTAAAGAATTTTGAGAATGAGACAATATGCAAAACACACCCTACACTATTTGAGTCATGCTTCAGTGCAGCCATTTGGACAGCTTGGGTATCACCGTAGAACCTTCTCGACCTCCCAAACAAATGGGTGCATGTCACAGTTAGGCACAAGTGGCAACTTGATGGTTGAGGGTTTGAGCTCTGGGCACATTTGTAGAGAATTAGTGGTTGAGTTAGGCTCAGAGCAAACCTGCAGGAGATTGTCTAGTTGATGGGGAAGACCCAGCCCATGGTGGGTGGGATTAGGCCCTGGAATAAAATCCAGAGAGCTGGTTGAGAGAGTGGGCATCCTTGTGTACACTTGGCCAGACATGCTGGTCTGGCAAATAAGGATCATCCCTCTCCTAGTCTTATGTAGAGATGGTGTGGCCAGTTCCCTTGGCCTGGTAGTTAGTGTGTGCTCTCCCATCAAGTGGATTACAGAACTGTAACCAGTAGTCATAAGAGAAAATAAACCCCTTGTTCTCTTAAGCCATTTGATAGTGGTTTATCAGCAACCATGCAGGTGAACTGCAACAGTGCATAACCATTCAACACTAGTTCCCTATTTCCTTTCCATTCAGCCCCTACCAGCCACCATCTAGTCTCTCATCTATGGCATTCGGCAAGTCTAAGTTCCTCATATTTGTCTCTCTGTAACTGGCTTATTTTGTGTATCCCAAGGTCTCAAAGGAAGTACATATGACCTGTGTCAGGGTGTGTCTGTATTTGAAGACCAACTTGACAAGATGCACAGTCACCTAGGAGACAAGTTTCTGGGCACACCTCTGAGGGCATTTCTAAGTTGGGTTCCTCCAGTTGGGAATGTGGGTGGGGCATCATTCCATGGGATGAGATCAAGGAACACGGGAACTGAGCACCAGCCTACATCTCTCTGCTTCTTGACTGTGGATGCCACGTGACCAGCTGCCGCAGTCTCCTGCCACCGTACTTTGCCCTCCATGACGAGCCAAAGCCAAGACAAACCTTCCTTCCTCCAAGCTGCATTTCTCAGGTGTTTTTGTCTCAGCAACGAGACAGATCACGTCCATTTAGGCAATGCAAGTTGTTGCAGGACCGTAGAGTGCAAGATGGAACCCACCGGGGACCTTTTGTTCGTTTCTACGGTCTTGGGGCCGGGCACCTGCTGGGCTCTCAGAGACAGTTCCTTTTTGGTTGTGATCAAGATGTGTCACGGTCTGAGTGTGACTTGTCCTCCCACAGGCCTGTGCTGGTGGTAATAGTAGGAAGGCTGTGGCACCTTTAAGAGGTGGAGCCTTGCTGGAGGAAGGCACATCGCAGGGGATGGGCTTCGAGGTTTGGTGGCCCAACCCTGCTTCCTCCCAGTTTGCTCTTGCTCTCTCTGCCTCCCGATGGCCGCAGTGACCTGAGCCAGCCTCCTGCTTCTGCTTCCAGCCGTATCTCCTGCCTATGGGAGCCCCTCCATAATAGACTGTCTCCCCTCTGGAACCAGAAGCCAAATAAACCTCCCTTTCTCTCTAGTGTATGAGTGTTGTCTCACAACACCTCAGGGTGACTGTAACAAGATACTTTTTGGATCCCGAAGAAAGCCAGTGTGCATGCGCTGCCTAGACCCCTCATGTGCCACCTCTGTGTCACATTTCCTTGGGCTCATAATCCCGTTGTCTCATGCTGGCTGCTAATGAGCCAGTTGGTGATGGGCTGTTGTCTTCTCATCTGCTTCTGAGCTTGTCAGGAGCCCACGGCAAGCCCAGTGATATGAGGGGGGGGGCTCTGATAATTAAGGCTTTGAGGGCTTCTTCCCGACCCCAGTGTCGACCAATGGCTTCCTCTGCCTCCGCAGACACATGACAAAACACTGGCCTTCTCTCATCCTGCAGCAGCGGGAGACTTTCCCACCTTTTAATGGCTGAGTGAGCTCAGCCCCAGAAACCTGGCAGAATCAAAGCATGTTGTCATAGTCGGCCAGGAGGATGATTGTGCAGAGAAAAGAAGTCTGTATACAACAGAACACAATCAGGCACACTCACACACACAAATATATGCATACACATAAACATACACTCATGCACACTCACGTACATGCATATACACACACTCATACACAAACATGAACATATACTCATACATATAAATAAATACATGTACATACAAATACATGCATATACAAACACACACTCATGCACATTCACACACACAAATACATGCACATATATACATAGACATGCACACTCACATGTAAATACATACACATACACCTGGACACACAAATGCACACATACACTTATGCACAAATGCACATGCACACAGAATTATACGCATAAATATGATTACACACATTCACATACACATGCTCTCTCACACACACATATCACACACACATTCTTTTTTTTTTTGCAATCTATAAAAATAAGTTTATTAAATTAACTTACAATAAAAAAATAGTCTCCTTCAAAGTAGCCACCGTAGCTGCTTCATTCTTTTTTTTTTTTTTTTTTTTTATTTCAGCTCATACAAACTTATTAGGTACACCAGTTCCCTCCCTCCCTCCTCCTCCCCCCGTACCCCCTGCTCCCCCTCCCCACCCCTCTCCCTCCCCATCCCCCAGTGCCTCCCACCCCAATTCCCAGAGAGTCCTTTCTTGTGCATGACTGATTTTCCTCTGGGCCCTCCTCTCTGATGACGTACAAGGACCCAGTGGCCTTTGCCGAACCCTTTCCCGTGTTCCCCTTAGGTATAGGAACACTGCTGTGGCTGCCAATTCTTTGCCTCCAAGGATCTTGGTGCCTTTAGCAGGTGCTAGACTTTGTGAGGTCAACAGATCACACACACATTCTTATACAGATACATTCACATGCACGTGGAGACATACATATACATAAACACACTCATACACACAACCTTATACACAGATACACATACATGTGCATGCACACACAAATACACACACATATGCATAAGCACACATCTATGCACACATATCACACACAGAGACACATATGCACATTCACAAACACACAATATATGCATGTATATGCACACATGTGCGCGCACACACACACACACACACACACACACACACACACACCACTACCACCATCTTTATCATTAGTGTCTAAATTCAAAAAAGTAACTCGAAGCTGCATCTGCATATTAGACAGCACAAGGAGATGTGGTTTGGGGGTTCTACCTTCTTCTGGAATCTTCTCCTCTAAGCAGCAATGATTGGAACAATGAAAAGGCAACGGCAGGGGCTGTGGAGTTTCTTTGGAAACTGGAGCTATTGGCCTGGGGACACGGCCCAGTTGGTAAAGTGCTGGCCGTGCAAGCATGAGGACCTGATTTCAGTCTCTAGAACGCACACAAAGGAAGCCAGGCATGGTGGCTGGGCCTTGCCACCCAGCACTGGGGAGAGAGAAGCAGGTGGTGGGTCCCTGGGACTCACTGGCCTGGCATTCCTTTGTTCGAAAAACGAGATGGATAGCTTCCAACAAGTAACACCTAAGACTGCTTCTGTCCTCTAAATACATGCTCACATATGTGCACACACGCACGCACATGTGTGTACTCATCTGTACATGCACACATTCACTTGCACACACACTGCACAGGTGCTTGCACACATGCACACAGTCATCTGCACATGTGTACAAGCATTTAAACATACACACTCACCTGCACACACACACTCACCTGCACACACGTATAGGTAGGTACCTGCACACAGGTACACACTCATTGGCACACATGCACAGGCACCTGCACACACACTCACATGCTTGACACTCACACTCACCTGCACACACACTCACATGTACGAGACTCACACTCACCTGGACACACACGCACAGGCACCTGCACACACACATGCACACTCACCTGCACAACATGTGCACTCCTCGTGACGGCCTCACCTCCAGGAACCCACGGAGCTTGTGTATCTACCGAGTCTCTGCAGGTCGTTGGCGTTGGGGGCCACACCTTCCTTGCTGCCGCTGCCTTCTGCTTTCTTGTTTCTCTGCCCACTGTGCTTTGGCAACAGCATAGCACCCTAAACTTACTGGCTCAGGTTCTTGTATGTACCTAGGGCCCTGCCTCTGTAGCTCACGTGACATGCAGAACCTGGGAAGTTCCTGTGGATGCCCTACCTCTGGGGTTGCCGGTCTTCACTCCTTTCTTAGTTTGACTTCTCCAGCCCTTGAGTGTGGCTGTTTAAATATGAGCCAAGTGGATGCCCAGCTGGTTCCACTGAACAAGCCAGACTGGGAATTGACGTCATCTGTCCAGCCAGAGCCCTAGTGCTCCAGGGGGTGTGGCATCTATTTTTCCTCTGAGAATGTGCTTAGAAAACAATAGAGGAAGAACATCTTTTAAAACAAGTCACTATATAAAACCTGCAGCTTAATTATGGGCGTCACCATTTATCCAAGGACGTGCCCATCAGGTCGCTGGACAGGCGTCTCTGTTGGAGCCTTGAGGCATTTCTCAGAGCACTGTGAGTTTCAGGCACTAGATGAGTATTTAGAATCACTCTTTGGTAAGAACATAGATGGAACAGGGGCAGAAGTTGAACTTTGATGGATGCAGACCTCCAATCCTACACCAACCCAGTGGGGTGTTATGATATAAGAGTGGTGTTCAGAAGTTGAACTTTGATGGATGCAGACCTCCAATCCTACACCGACCCAGTGGGGTGTTATGATATAAGAGTGGTGTTCTATGTGCCCCCTCAATGGTACCCACACCATCACACCCACTTCCTGCACGATACTGGGCTGCCTAAGAAGAGCTTGGCCTGGGGTGCCTCTGTGCAGGCGACACCCTGGAAAAGCAGCTGCCTTGATACCTGCTGACACCCACTTCCAGCAGCTGGGCAGCAAATCCTTCCTCAGAGGTGGAGTTAGGCTGCTCATCTGTGCATGCACCAGAATGGGAATAATGAGATGTGTCTATGTGAGCGTCTCATCTTTTTTTTTTACATTTGTTTTATTTTGTGCATGGGTGTGTGTGCACCTGTGTGTGTGCATGCATGTGTGCGTGCACATGGGCACTTGCAGGAGTCGGCTCTCTTTCCCTGCTGAGCCATCTCGCTGGTCCACAGCTTCTTAGGGCTCTGTCTTTGGACCAGTCACTCTCTGCCTGCAGCCTCCTGACCAGTCACTTGACATCTTCCTGGGTCGGTCTCCTTGTCTGTAACTTGGTGTGAGCTCTACCTGCCTGATAAGGCAGCTTGGGAATACCGTGAGAGCGAGTGGATTTCAGGCCCACAGTGGGTCCTTAATTCAGGCCTTCTGTTATCATTCATGCTATGTTATAGTTCATATCCAAGTAATTAGCAGTTATGTATTCAATGTTATTATAGGAACAAATGGGGTCTTTGTTTGGCTTGCAAGAGAACACATGGGGGTGATACACTGTTAGCATGGGGGTGGCCTTTTCCATGCTGAAGATGGCATTTTACTCTTCTGGGCACAAGGGCTGCCTGTCTTCTCATACGTGAGAAGACACAGGGTTGTTTCTGGCCTGTGTTTTCCTTCCTTGTCAAGGTGGCACGAACCGTGGTCTTTATACGCAGTCTTCCAGAGGCGATTCAATGATTGGATTCCTAACACTCTCAGATTTGTAACTTGTCTTCCAGCAGATTCTGGGTTTGGCTGCAGCAGCTGCATCAACCTCTTTCAGCCAGTGATTCCGTGATTTCTTCCAGATCTCACTAGGGTGTCTAACGGGGAAGATGTAATGCCAAGATAAAACAAGGGTGGTTAGGCGGGTAAATGAAGGAGGCTCAGAGCGTTGCTTGAACAAACAGGTGCTGTAGATCTCAGACTTGTGATGCTTTTGTGAAAACCCATGATGATGTCTGCTGGTGACCTATGGTATGTAATGGTGAGGTGTGATGGTGTGTGTGTGTGTGTCTGTGTGCACTTACGTGTATGTGGGGGGTATGTTCATATGCGTGAGGGTGTGTTGTGATAGTTAAATTCAGGTGGCAACTTAACAGTCGGCAGGCTGAGCTTGGGGAACAAGCTGTGAATTGATAGTTAAGGCAAGCCTTTGAGCAAGCCTGCGGGTGAGTGTTTGCTATGTGAGACCTGCCCCTAGTGGGCGGTGCTTTCCAGTGGTGGACAGATAAAAGAAAGCGCCAGGCGGAGGGACTTCTCTTTCTCTTTGACCTGCGGTGGAGCTTGCTGCTGCTTTGCTGAATCCTTCCTTCCTTCCTTCCTTCCTTCCTTCCTTCCTTCCTTCCTTCCTTCCTTCCTTCCTTCCTTCCTTCCTTCCTTCCTTCCCTTCTTTCTTTCTTCCTTCCTTCCCTTCTTTCTTCCTTCCTTCCTTCCTTTCTTTCTTTCTTTCTTTCTTTCTTTCTTTCTTTCTTTCTTTCTTTCTTTCTTTCTTTCTTTCTTTCTTTCTTTTTCTTTCTTTTTCTTTCTTTCTCCTCTCTTTCTTTCTCTCTTTCTCTGTTTTTTTCTCTCTTTCTTTCTTTCTTTCTCCTCTCTTTCTTTCTCTCTCTCTCTTTTTCTGTTTCTTTCTCTTTCTTTTTTCTCTCTCTTTCTCTCTCTCTCTTTCTCTCTCTCTCTCTCTCTCTCACTTGCTTGCTTGCTTTTCTTTCTCTCTCTCTGATCCTTTTTTTTTTTTTTAACTTGTCTATTCCCTTGTGATAATAAAACCCAAACTCTGTAGAGTTAGGGTATGGCTTGTTTTTTCATACTCGTACATAATAGAAATCCAGCTCTGGCTTCCGTATATCCAAGCCCAGGCTGCTTGAGCGACCCTGTTCTGTAAATCTGTTAACCTCCGTCACGTCGAGCTGTCTTTGTCCTCGTGGGTCAGCATGGCTGCCACAGGGACACCTCCGAGACAGGTGGCAGAAATGCCCAGCAGCCCTTTCTGTAGGAAAAGAGGTAAGTGACATGTTCTGGTCACGAGTCTCTGCGTTGTGTGGTCTCGCTGGTCTGTAAGCAAAGCAGGGACACGCATCACATGACCATGTTTTTAGTTAGGACCCCATTGCTCCTCTGAGGAAGACGGAGCTCCAGGGTTGCCGCGGGTTCCCCCTGGGGAATTCCTCCTCTTCTTTTCTGGACTGTGCAGTGGGTGTGGGGCTGCTCCTCACTTGGCTCCAGACTTGGCTCAACAACGAGGTCACAGTGCCTGAGATTGGTTCACAGTTGCTCTGGGGAGCCAGCCTGGGACTCCGCCCTGATCCCTGTTGCAGCTGGTGGAGCAAAGCTTGCTCTTCCTCGGGGTTGCTCCACGGGGTGGGATGTCACCCTGAAGTCACCCCTGTTGAATCCAGTCATGCAGTCGCTCTAACTGCAGGCCAAAGTCAGTCCTTTGTTATGGGACTAATTTTCCTGGGGCAACACCACATACATCTTCTCTCCATCCCAGAGAGAAGTTTCACTACAGACCAAAGCAAGGATTATGCCAAGTAATTTGGTGAATCAGTGAGTTTACTGAGTTTGCTTACAAGCGTAAGATGAGGGTTACTTATGATATGGGTTTCTGGGGTCCTGGATGTGTGCAGGTTCTTGTGTTCGGGAGTGGCAGATTGAAACCAGAATGTATGTAGAAGATGAAGGTAGAGTTTATTAGAGGAGAGAAACAACAGAACTCACAGACATGAATCTACAAGGGGCAAGAGAGCCCTGGAGAACTCATGGACTCCAGGTATGGCAGGGGTGAGAGCAAAGTCAGGCAGGAACTCATGGATTCCAGATGTGGAGTCCTATAAGGGGCGACAGAGCCAGAACTCACAGACATGCAGCTGTGAGAAGTAAGGGAGCCAAAGATGGCTGCCAGGGTCAGCGGTATTTATACCCTCAGTCAGGTCTGGGAAAAGCAGCTATTCTTTATTGGTCAGCTCTAGTTTCTGTAAACCTGATTGGAACTTTTGGCCCTCTACATCTCATTGATCTGTTTACATTGGGGTTCAATCCAGTTGATCTTGTGGCTGACTATGGACTCACCTGTCTGTTTTGAGGAACTTAAGCTTGTCTTCAATGGAGAACTCATTTCCATATCCTTTCATAAACAGAGGGTTGGGCAAGTTGGCCCTTATCTCTGTGGAGGATTAAAATAGGGGGCATTCCTTCAGGGTGACCCCAGCCCTGGGAGATGGCCTTCAAAGACTGTCCCAGCAGGGCTGATCTAAAACTGCCTAAATTACAGGAGCAGGGAGGACCCCTGCTGATAGCCTCCCCATGACTGCCTCAATGGGACCCCAGTTAACGCACCTCAGCCTGTATATACGTAGGATCCCTCTCTGGGGCATATGCAATTAGGGTGGAATCTCCAGGTCGAGGCCAGAGCCCCTGAGAAGGGCCCATTGTCTCTTTCTACCCACTGTGTCTCTGAAGGAGTCCAGGGACCACAGATTTGTTCTTGATGATCTCAGACGAAGATAATCTGCTCCTAGGAAAGTGCCATATAGCATCCTTCTGAATTTTTAAGACAACAACCCTGCCATGGCATGAGTATCATGTGTTCGATGGGCTCTGCATCTTTCAGAAGATGTGAACGTGTTTTTTTCCCTCCTGCATTAACTTGCATTTCCACTTAAAAATAGACATGGCCACTTTTATCTCTTCCATGTTGGTCAAATGGCCTTTGCAAATGATGCAATTAGTGTAACATTGCAAGACCACCAGGCGATCCCTCCTTTTGCAGCATCAATGGAGTGGGGAAAACTCTGTCCGTTGGCTGTACGCACGGAAAATTCTACAGAGTTCTACAGTAGCAGTGTGTTCTGAGCAGCCACTGTAGTGGCTGAAACTAAGTTTGAATAATCCGATGGCTGTGCATGCGATGAGTTCCGCTGAAGTGTCTCTTCTTCCATGCATGTCAGACATGGCTGGGGACGGGCCAGTCTTTTTGTCACATCACGCTCAGCCTGAGCTAGGCCCTCTGAATCTCTTTTGTCTCTGTTCCTTTTCTTTCCCAAACCTCCCTTTCTGGGATCCTGTCTCTTGCTACACCCTTAGCCACTTGAATAGGATGCTTTCTTTAGTTCTCTTCCTGGATAAATCCCTGGGGTCACCCTTCTTATGGGGAACCTGGTTGCCCCTAGACTCCTTGTGTCTTTCTGGGGCATAATGTTGAGTTTGTGGGGTCTCACTCACTGGGACTCTTGCCAGGGAGTTGGTTACCCATCTTTATGTATGTAACGGTTACTCCTAACTGTTGTTCTGAGAGAGCACCTAACGTCACATGACTTAAGGGAGAAAGGGAGATTTATTAGACTTACAATTCCAGAGGGGAGATATAGTCTTTCATTGCAGAAGCAGCATGACTGGCTGGTTGAAGCTGGAGACAGGCTACGTCACACCCATCTACGTGGCTGAAGGTTGAAAGATTCCTGGAGAGACTCTCTCTTCTTCTGTTCTGTGGTTCCTTTTATTTCATCCACTACTGGAGGCTCCGAGGGGATCTCAGGCTGGTCTTGTAATGTATTGATCTGGATAACCTCTTCAAGTGGTCTGACAGCTGATCTTAGTTAATACAGGTGTGGTCAAGTTGACCCCCAGGAGTAACTATCACAATGTGAACCTTCTGGCTCCACTGAACTTCATGCCTTTTGCCTGTACTAATCTCTACTCCTGCCACTGGTTTGCTAGGGCTGCCCTGCCTGGCTCTGGACAACCACTGGGCCACATCCTTTCCTATCTTCTACACCCTGTGGCATCGTGTGAGTAGTTCAAAAATCAGCACAAGAAAAATTGGCCGGAGCTGGTCATCCTGTGAGTACAAAGATGCCATCGAGTCGATCCTGATGACAGTCTGCCTTCCTCCTGCTTGTCCTCCTCACTTGGAGCAGAGGAGCAGACGTTGGCTCCCGGATCACATCATTCATTCACACCCCCAGCCCGAAGAGACCTGCGACATCCATGCGGAGTTAATGAGACAGGCTCATTCCATACCCTGTTGTGTAACGGCTAGTCCAGGACAAGGACAGCTTGTTCCTCATCCCCCACAACATCCAGCATCCTGCACTACAAGTTATAAGGCTCTGGATCTAGAACCAAATTCCATCTTATAAATAGCACAAAGAATTCTTTGTATAGCAATCACACACTGTGCACATCGCAGGAGAATTATGTTCTGTTTTATTTGGAAGCTCACTGAGAGTAATTTATTCTCCATTTAAAAAATCATGTCCCCAGGGGCAAGGCTAACCTGACATTCGGGCCACCTCTTCATCATGGTCTGAGTGTGCGTTTGAAACTTGCTTCCAGGGGATTAAACGCAGCAATCAGAGTGTCAGACAATTTGATTTGGTTTTCTAATATAATAGTGGCCAAGTTTTATATATATGTATTTTTTTTTGATACAAGATCTCACTAGATAACTCAGGCTGGCCGGGAACCAAGTGTTGAGACACAGGCTTGTGTGGTCACGCCCAGCACACAGTTTTCTGTCACCCCATTTATACTGATGCTGGAGCTGGATGGTGAGATTTTTTTTAAATGCAAGAAGTTCTTTCTTTTATTTCAACTCAGACTAACAAAAATAGTGGTTGTGCTATGACGAGGGCTGGCAGACTGGACTGGTCAGGAGTTGGGTCCTGACTGCCCCGTCGCTTCTGTTACCATTCCACTGTTCCCAAGGCCTGCACTGGACACAGCCAACACCAAGATGGCTCCACTGGACATCTCGCAGGCACTTGCTTCTGCACTTCCCTCCTCTTATCATCATTCTATTTCACCTTCTACCTCAGTCAAGCCCCCAGAATCTGGACCCCTACTCTTTCTTTCCTATCTTTTCTTGATGGCTGCATAGTATTCTATGAACCTGTCCCTTCAGGATGGTTGTCTAGTTTTCAAGGTTTTGTTGCACTATATTGTGCAGCAAGCGATCCTGTATTGTGTTTCATTTAACCTTTGGCTAAAGCTCCAGAGGGATATGGGTTTGCGCTCCTTAAAGGATTCTGGTATAATTGACAGATTGGCTTCTCTGCATCTTGGCTAACGCTGTCCTGGGAAATGCAGATCTTGCTCTGTGGCATGAGATGTGCTCAGGGGACCTACCACGTCTCTGGATGCCACCAGGACCTGTTTCTCCAGCTTCTACTTCCCCCTTTCTGTATCCTGCGCTCAGAGGGGCCATTCAAAAAATGACTGTAGGTTGAATTCGATCCACAGGGCTTGTTTGAGCAACTTGTGCCCTAAGGTTTATAGAGTGCATGTTTCATGAAAGGAACGACTATGTACAGCCTACGTAAATATCAAAAATTTAACACTAGGCATGGTGGTACACCCCTATCAGCCCAGAGCTCAGAAGGGAGCAAGCCCACCAAATTTCAATATCATCTTTGACTACAGAGAGTTTGGGCCTTGCCGGGGGATACAGTATGAGGCCCTGTCTCAAACAGACCAAACGAAACTATTCCAGGTACAGATCAATTTCTAATTTTAAGCTGATGGATTTGAAAGGAAATGGATCTTCTGATTCTACGTGGCTGACTCTTGCAGCTTATCTGCACCCCTCGGTACGTACAGGGACTGATATTGTGAAGTTTGAGGAAAAGACTTGATTCAGCTGTCCAGAAGTTGAAATGCAGCCCTCAATCCCCATCATGGATCATCTTGTGGGGGGAGACTCCTCTCCCCTGACTTTTTTTTTTTGAGTGTATGTGTGTGTGTGTGTATCAGAAGGCACCATGTGTGTTTATAGAGGCCCAAGGTGACTTTGGGAATCACCCTGGATTGCAATACCTCTGCTTTGCCGTGGGGCTTCCCAGGTTCCACCTTCCAGGGCAGGAAGTACAGGCACCACCGTTTCTGCCTGGTGTTTTCAAATAGGATCTAGGATGTGAACTCAGGACCTTCTGCTTGTGAGGCAGAGTCTTAACCCCTGAGCCATCGTTCTAGTCTTCCCCTATATATTTTAATAAGCTTCGTGGGAGGGGATGCTGGATGGACAGCCACAGTCTCCTTCATCCCCAGCATTCAGTCTTATTTAATTCTGAGCCCCGCCATTGACTCAGCAAGCCATGCTTAGGGAAAGCAGATCTTAAGACCGCGGGATGGACACTCCATCTTCCACCTAACACACTGAGAAAGTTGCGATTATAAAGCTAACAGGGTTGTTAAGACCAGTTTTCTTGGGGAGAGCAAATGAGCTGTCCCATTTCTTTGAACAGCCAGTAGTGAATCTAGATGGTTCATCAGGGCCTATATCATAAATTAGGCACCGAGAGAAGCTGCAGAGTCCTTTAGAGTATAGCATGAAGCCACGTGACGTCTTTGGAGCCCCTTCCCCCACCACCATGGAAGCTTTAAAAAAAGTAACAGGTTGTCAAATGTTTATCAATGGAATTTTATGAAAGACTAAAAAGTTATGTGCAGTACCGCACAGCCATTAAGGGAATGATAATAGTAATAAAGGGTTTTATTCTCATCAAGACTGATGTGGCAGCTAGCTTCTCTCCCCAGCTTGCTTGTTGGCAGCCGGGAGCCGCCTGGGTAATTCAAACCCTGCAGGGGAATGGCAGCGGGGTGGGGAGATGGAGGGTCTGTGTTGCATGGGGAACAGAGGGGTGTGCAGTCCTAGGTCTCTGTGGACAGGAGAGGGTGGAGAAAGGGATTTGGGGAAATCAGTCTTCACAAGTGCCCTGCAGAGACCATGTCCTGGGAGATGTGCTGGGTTTGAGACCTGGGGCTTTGGGATCAGGTAGAGGAGTTTAGTTCAAGTTCCTAGCTCTCTCTCTCTCTCTCTCTCTCTCTCTGCATGTGTGTCAGAGTGTACCATGTGCCCAAGGGTGACTTCAGGAACCATCCTGGATGACTCTCCTTCCTTATTGCTTTGCTCTGGGGTTTCCCAGGCCCTGCCTTCCAGGGTCAGAAGTGTGGGCTACCACCATTTCCACCCAGCATTTCTATGTGGGATCTGGGATCTGAACTTAAGTCCCTTTGCTTACAAGGCAAAGGCTTTAACCCCTGAGCCATTTCTCTGACCCTGCTTGTAGCTTTGCCTCCTTCCTGCACAGAAGAAGTCCCCACTGGCATAAGAAGCCTGCCTGAACCGACTTATCATAAACAACAGCCCGCATCCCTCCTGGCTGCA
Source organism: Typhlomys cinereus (assembly GCA_023101885.1). Taxonomy (NCBI): domain Eukaryota; kingdom Metazoa; phylum Chordata; class Mammalia; order Rodentia; family Platacanthomyidae; genus Typhlomys; species Typhlomys cinereus. The sequence continues at coordinate 245,410 of JALPQD010000935.1, read as the reverse complement.
CACAAGGGGCCAAGGCCAAAGATAAAACTTCCCCCCCAAGGGCCTGGAGACGCATGCTTGCAATCCTAGCATCTCCCGGGGAGGTGGAGGTTCAAGGACAAGCCTGGGCTGCATGGGGAACCTTATCACAACTCCCCTCCATCTTTTTCAGGATCAGGGCAAGGGTTAGGTTCTGTCCTGTGGTTGGTTCTCTCCCTCTCCCAGATTCCCTGGGAGCAGCAGTCATCCTGCATACTGTTATTGTGGCACGTGTGGGAGTTAACTGAGCTCCCAGCTGCAGAGAGTCAGCATAGTATCATCCATGTGGTGTTCGCTCTCTATAATTCCCCTTCATTTGGGGGCAAATTCTTTTTTTTATTTACTATTTATTCAATTGTGTGTGTGTGCGTGTGTGTATATGTATGTGTGTGTATGTATGTGTGCGTGTGTGTGTATGTATGTGTGTGTATGTGTGTGTAGAACCACAGACGAATTTGGGAACCACCATGGACGCCTCCACCTCCTCCTTGTTTACTCTGCCCTGGGATTCACAGGCTCTACCCTATCAGGATCAGAAACGCAGGCCGCCCCCGCTTCCGCCCGGCGTCTATACGTGGGGTCTAGGATCCGAACTCAGGACCTTCCGCCTGCAAGGCAGAGGCTTAACCCCTGAGCCACCTCTCCAGCCCCCTGGGGGCAAATTCTTAAAAGGTTCCAGCTAGTACCTGTTTTCTCCATTTCACATCCTTCTTTCTTCCCCCCCCTTCCTCTTCCCTCCCTCTTTTCCTCTCTATCCCTTCCTCCTGCCCTGGTCCCTGTTCTTCCCTCTTCACATCCATTCTCCTTCCCTTCTTTTTCCCTCCCCCTTTCCCTCCTTCCTTTCCTCCCTTTTGTCTTTCCTCCTTTCTCTTTTCTTCCTTCCTTTCCCCCTCCTTCTCCTTGCTTCTTTATTCCCCCAGTGTGGGTCCAAGAGACACTGCCCCTTCAGATATTGGCAGCCTCATGTTCTCCCGCCAATGCCTTTGTTCAAATCCCTGAAAGAAGCACACCCACCCACATGCATGTGTTCACACAAGTGTGAATACTCTGTTGCTTACTGGCTCTGATTCCTTGAGAGCACACCACTGTCGGCACTCACTGTAGATGCCAACTTGAGAATTGGTAGCTGAGACTTTGGGGGGTGGACTGTGAAGAGTCAGTAGTTCAGGCGAACCCTGAGCAAATCCGTGAGAGATTCTCTCATCTATGTGGGAAGACCCAGTCCACGGTGGGGTGGGCCATTGCCTGAGCAGGTGGATAAGACAGAGAGAGTTGGCTCAGTATTTTGGCAGACTGGTAAGTCAGCTTTTGCTGTGGCTATGGCATGGCCAGTTCCTTTAGCTCCTGATGCTGGAATGACATGCTCCTGGTATGTTCGATTACAATTGAGAATCCTGAGCATGAATGGACTCCTCACTCCCCTGAGGCGCTTGGGTGGGGTATTTATGCCAGTAACATGAAAACAGTTGTAAGGCGAGTTTCCTCGATCCGTTTGTGTTGCTCTTATAAAGCACCGTAGATGTTGTGCCCTCCAGGCAATGGGAATTTATCTCTCTTGGTTCTGGAGGCCTGATGTCCCGATCAGCATGCTGGCATCGCAAGTCCTGACACAAGCTTCTTTCTGATGGTAGCCTGCAGCTTCCTGCATCCTCCTGGCAGAAGGAGCTTATCCCTTTCCATGATTTGAAATGTGCCCCCATAGGCTCATGTGTTTGAATCTTCAGTTTAGGGAAGGTCATGGTAACTTTAGGAGGTGGAACCTTGCTGTGAGACTGTGAACGCAATACTTGATAGTTTTTGTGAAACTGAAAGAACTTGGTATTGAGTAGAGAAGTATGGCCGTGGCCACCGAGATGAGGTTAGTGTGTCTTTGAAACTGTTGGATGGGAGAAATATGGAAAACTTTGGGACTTTGCTCTGGGAAAGCTTTTATGTTTTGGAGACCGGTCATTCTTGTGAGAGCTTGGCAGAGAATAATATTGTTAGAGACATAGACAGTTCTCTCAGTTTCACAAAAACTATAGACTGAGAGAACTTGGGGGCCAGGGTTGGAGTGTCGTGGTTTGAAATGAAACACAGTCTCGTGTGTTTGCGTCTTTAGTTCGGGGAGGTCATGGCACCTTCAGGAGGCGGAGTCTTGCTGGAAGAAGGCAGTTACAGAGGATGGGGCTTGAGGCGGGTGAGCCCTGCCCTACTTGAGTTAGTGAATCTGCTCTTGAGCTTGCAGACATTCTTGCAGCCCTCTACGAAGGACGTGACTTAGCCACCTCCAGCTTCTTCAGCCAGCCATGTTGCTTCTGCCATTAAAGACTCTATCTACCCTCTGGAATAAATCTCCCTTTTCTTCCTCCCTTAAGTTACTTGACTTTGAGTGGTGTCTCGCAGCAAGAGAAGAGTAACCAGTACACTCCCTCTCTCCCCTCTTCCTGGTTGCAGCCTGCAGTTTCTTGCATCCTCGGTCTCCCCTCTTCTCTCAGGGACCATCCTTGAGGGCTCTGCCCTCCTGGCCTTTGGACTCAGAAGCCACAGGCTGATGCTTTGAGTGCTTGTTTTTGTCCTGGGAGTCTGAAACTTCAGGAGGTGGGGGGTAGGCCACTGGGGGTGACCCCTAGTGACAGTTGTCGGTCACTGGTGGTGGGGCCTGGGGGGGGTGGGAGGCAATGGGGGAGTGGAGGAGAGAGGTGGACTGACAGTGGTCTTGGAAGGTTCTACCTGGTCCCTGGCTCTGTCCTGTCTTTCTGCTTCCTGCCTGCTGTGCTGGACGATGTCCTGATTGCATGCTCGTGCCATCTACTCCAACGTGGTGGTCTGAAGTCTCTCTGAATCCATGAGCTGAAATAAAGCCTCCTGGGGTTCTTGTTGCCAGCGATTCTGGTCATGGATGAGACATGAACTGATAAGCTCCCCAGACGCCACTTGTACCATCACTTGGGGGTGAGAGAGTCAATGTTTGTGTTAACGGAGCACAAACATTCAGAAATATCCAGTCCCTGTCAAACACTCCCTGAAGAAAAGGAGGGAAGCCACTTTGAAACTGACCAGTGGGGAGAGTCCCTGCCTTCACTTACCATTCTGCTTCCCTGAGACAGGATGCACCCCATGCGATGCACACAACACACACACAGACACAGACGCACACATAGAGACACAGATGCACACACCACACACATGGAGACACATGCACAACACACACAGAGACATAGATGCCACACCACACACACGTACATACCACACACACCACATACACACGGAGACAAACACACATCACACACACCCAGAGACACACACATTACATGGAGACACAAACACACAGCCCCCACAAACACAGAGATATATACACCATACACATGGAGACACAGACACACACACCACATACACAGACACACACACTACACACACCACACACACACAGACATATAGACACATACATACCACACACAGACTCAAACACAGAAACACACACAGAGACACACAGACATGCACAGAGACACACATACACACATACACCCTTGAGACACATGCAGACACCATACATATAGACACACACATACCACACACACACACACCACACAGACATACAGATACACATGCACATATGCATCATACGCACGGAGACACTAGACACATATCACACACACGGACACACATACTACATATGCCACACACACACAGACATATAGACACATACACACCACACACATAGATGCAAACACAAAAACACACACAGAGACACACAACATACATAGCCATACACACACACACACACACACACACACCCCACACACACACACTGGAGACACACACAGACATCATACACATAGACACACACATACCACACCACACACACAGATACACACATACACCACACATGGAGATACACAGACACACAAACACCACACCCTCAAAGAGAGACACATACATATCACACAAACAGAGACACAGACACACACACCAGACATACACACACAGACACACCCAGTCCACATACACATGCATACACACACTCCACATACACTTCCTTACCACATCTCATACACTTTCCCCTACGCTCCCCTATACTATATGCACATACACACACACTCCACACACACACAAACTCAACATTCACACAACACACACTCCACACACATGTACTCCACATATTACACATTATATACATAGATGCCACACACATACATGCACACGCACACACTCCCCATACATATACACTCTACATACAGACACTCCATATATACATATATGCTATATACATAGACATGACACATATATACACATACTCCACACATATATACTCCATACATATACAAATACTCCATACATAGACACCACACACATATACCACATATACATACTACATACATATATACATACAAACTATATTTGCAGACTTCACACAAGCACATTACACACATACACACACTCACACTCCATATATAGACACCAACACACATTCCACATACATACACATGCACATAGCCCTCCACATTCACCCCACATACACACATATACACACTCACACTCCACACACATACTTCACTTATATTACACAACACTACATGCATAGATACCACACACATATACACGCACACTCCACACACACTCCACACACACACTCCACACACATACACTCCACACATACACACATTACATAAACAGACACCATACACACACACAATCTACACACATGTACTCTACATATATACACAGTATATACATAGACACCACAGACATATGTGCACACGCACACACTGCCCATACATATACACTCCACATACACACACTCCATATATACATATATGCTATATACACAGACATGACACGCACATGACTCTCTCTCTCTCTCTCTCTCTCTCTCACACACACACACACACACACACACCAGAGCCTCTTATTGCTCCTAAAGTGACAAGGAGCAGAGAGAGTTGCAGGCACAAGCCAGTGTCTGGTCCATGTCCCCCCTGGAGGTCATTCACTCAGAGAAATCCAGTTTATTTATGAGCCATAAACCCTGCAACCAACATTCATCCCCTGAGGACCAGGCACAGTGCTAAATGGTAGGCAATGGGGATACACATGCACAGGCATGCACACAGACATAAGTACACATGCATGCAAAACACATGCATACACACAGACATGCACATGGCACACACATAATTCAGGCACATGGCACACACATCATACATGCACGCACACTAATTTCTACACGGCAGGAAATTCATTGATCCTGTGGTGTATTTTGTCCTCTGGCTTGTATCCCCAAGCCATGCAACATGCACCACACAGGCATGTCCACATGCTAATTCCAACATGACAGGTTGAGCCCATGGTGTATTTTGTTCTCCCATGTGTGTTTCCTTGGCATGCAATACATATACAAACACATACAGACATATTTACACACACACACACACACACACACACACACACAAATTCCAATGTAGCAGATTATTTGTTGGACACATGGTATATTTTGACCTCCCACATATTCTCCTGCCATAAAATATACACACACACTCACACACACCACACATGTGCACACACATGTACACACATGCACACACATTAATACCAGTGTGGCAGGTGATTCCTTGGGCACAGGGTGTATTTTGATTTGCCATGTGTTCCCCTACCATACAACACACACACACACACACACACACACACACACACACACACACACACAGCACACAGGTGCACACACACTAATTTCAGCATGGCAAGCGATTTATTGGACACATGATGTATTTTGATCTTTTGCCCACTCCAAGGAGGGAAATAAGGCTTTGCATTTGCTGGTTGAATTTCCACGAGTCTCTTTAAATGGCTCGCTTGGCATTTTCCAGCAGTTCTTGCGAGTGTCGGGCACAGAGGCGAAAATCCCCAAGCTTAACACTTGGAAAGCTGAAAGTGCTTTGAAGGGTGCTGGGCTGGTGGGTGGTGGACAGGGGCATTCTGGGATGTGTGGAGAGTGAAGGCAGGCCTGGGAAGGGGTCTGGGTGGACATTTTGGATGGTAGAAGGGTTGCAAACCTTAGAAATCGCATGCGGTCCTTGCTTTCTAGGAGGTACAACTGGATGGCATGGTACGACTTTCTTAGAAGGAATTCTATGAAAATAAATCAGAATTAGAGTAATAAACCCAAAATTATTTAGGGGGAGAGAGAGAGAGAGAGAGGGAGAGACTCACGTTGCACAGGTGCAGTCAGAGGACACTTTTTGAGAGTCATTTCTTCCCTTCCACCATGTGGGCATCTGGGGTTTGAACTCAGGTTGCCAGGTTTGCAATCCTTACCCATTGAACCGTATTGCCAGCCCCAAATCCAGGCTATTTAATGATATTATTCTGAGTGCAGTAGGTCAGAGAGGTCTTAACAGAAGATTCACTCCAAGGGCAAATAGCTTACAGTCTTCTGACTGAGGTGGAGTCGTCCCTCCCTAAGCAGCCAGTGGACCTCTGTTCCCTGGAGGTCGCCATCTTGATGCTGAACTGAGGGTAGACGATGCTCAGCAGAGCACTCAGCAGCCCAGAGCTCCTGGACGCCATTGACCTCCTACTGTTCAGTATCCTAAGCCCACACACAGCAGCCCTGGCGGGATTCAGAGGCCCTGATTCACAGTCACGTGGCCCCAGACCATTTCACACAGCTAGTGTGTCAGCCACACATGAGGAAAGAGTTGGAGAATTCTTTTTTTTTTCTTTTTTATTTTATTTATTTTTTTTATTAAAAATTTAATTATACATTTTAAAAATTTTTTACCAGTTCCCTCCCTCCCCTCTCCTCCCCCCGAACCTCCTCCTCCCCTTCCCCATCCCCCAGTGCCTCCCCCCCAATTCCCAGAGAGTCCTTTATTGTGTACGCCTAACTCTCCACTGGGTCCTCCTCTCCGATGACATATAAGGACCCAGTGGCATTTCCATAAGCCCTTTCTCTTGTTCCCCTTAAGCATAAGATCACTACTATGGCTGTCAATCCCTTGCCTCCAGGGGTCTCAGTGCCCTTAACAGATGCTAGACTTTATGAGGGCAACAGTGCGCTGGACATTGCGCAAGGCATGCAAAGTCCCATTATGATTGCTTTGGCCCCAACTATTGTTGAGAATCTTGCAAATCGTTGCTCCTCCCATCCTTTTGCTCTTACAATCTTACCGCCCCCTCTTCCGCAAATGTCCCTGAGCTCCAGGATGGGGAGAGATGCGGCTGGCCTAGTTCTATGTGATTGATATAGTCTCTGAAGTTCTGGATTGTGGTTTGTTGATTTTCTTTTGCAGTTTTGCTGCTCCTGCAATGCCCTTCACTCCATTCTGCTGGGCACTGTATGTCACCCCCTGGCCAGAGACAAAAAGCTGTTAAACTGGAGTCTTGTTATAATAGCACATTCAAGGGTAGATGTAATAAGAGTAGGAAACCTCAGTGAGGGAGGGGTCCATCACCCATTTGCAAAATGATTACTTTTTATCTGCTAGACTATATGCCCTCCCCTTCTGGTGAGATCAGGAAAGAACGTCTGTGAACTTAACCATGGTTTCTCATTACTTACTTGCAGACCTTGATGGAGGCCTATTTTCTCTGCTGTAACATGGTCCCCTCTCTCCTTGTTTCTGGTGTGGCCATCCTACCCCATCTCTCTTGTTCATAATCCTTGCAATTACTGTGTTACATAGGTTTACTTTTGAGTGTCTCAATGTGGGCTGGGTGAGTTTGGTACTAGGAGCCACCTATTAGGGAGTACATACGGCGCTTAATTTTCTGGGTTTGGGATACTTCACTTAATATAATTCTTTCTAATGACATCCATTTCCCAGCAAATTCCAGTAATTCATCATTTTTGATGGCTGAGTAGTACTCCATTGTATAGATGCACCACAGTTTCCTTATCCACTCGTCAACTGTTGGACATTTAGGTTGATTCCATGACTTTGCTATTGTAAACAGTGCTGCTATGAACATGGTCGAGCTTGTACTATCGAGGCGAACCTCTGCTGCATGGGGGGTTATTCCCAAAAGTGGGATAGCAGGGTCATATGGCATTTCAATCTTTAATTTCTTTAAGAATCTCCAGACGGCTCACCAGAGTGGCTGTATGAGCCTGCATTCCCACCAACAATGTAGGAGAGTTCCCCTCTCTCCACATCCTCTCCAGCATTTGTCGTTGTTTGTATTGTGGATTTTTGCCATCCTGACCGGGGTGAGATGATATCTCAGGGAAGTTTTGATTTGCATTTCCCTGATGGCGAAGGAAAGTTTCTTTGAAGTTCCAGGGCCCATTTTTTAATTGGGCCAGTGTTTTCCTTGGAGTTTAGTTTTCTAAGTTCTTTGTGCACTCTGGACAGTAGAGCTCTGTCAGATATGTGGTTAGTGAAGATTTTCTCCCATTCTGTGGGTTGCCTTTGAGCTCGTGTGACAATCTCTTTATCTGAACAGAAGCTCTTTAATTTCACAAGATCCCAACTGTTGAGAGTTGGTAGCAGTGACTGTGCCATTGGATGTCTGTTTAGGAAATGTTGGCCTAGCCCAATCAGCTCGAGGGAGTTCCCTATCCTTTCAACTATGGTTTTTAAAGTCTCTGGCCTGATATCAAGGTCCTTGATCCATTTGGAGTTAAGTCTTGTACATGGTGACAAGTACGGGTCCAGCTTTAATCTTCTGCATGTGGAGATCCAGTTTTGCCAGCACCATTTGTTGAAGATGCTGTTCTTTTTCCATTGGATTCTTTGGGCCCCTTTGTCAAAGACCAAATGGCTGTAACTTTGTGGGCTTATATCTGGAGTTGGAGAATTCTAAGTCAGAAGCAGCTTCTTGGGAGAAGCAGGCTTTGAGCTGGGCCTTAGGTAAACTGAAGGCACCACAGGAATGCACAGAGGAGGAGAGTCGGGGTTCACTGCGAGAGGGGTCATGAGCAAAGCTAGAGACATGAGGGGTCATGTTTGCAGAATAAGCCTGCATGGCACAGACACAGCAATTCAGGTTCATCTGTTTAGTTGGGCTTTATTATTGTTATTATTGTATGTGTATACATGTTTCCATGTGCATGGACCTAGCTAGACTAGTATAGAGAGAGAAGCTGGAGAGCGAGAGGAGAGAGTGGGGGTGCAGACGGATGTTGGGAAGCTGCGAGCCGACCAAGACCCGAAAATCCGCCCCCTCTTCCCCTCCTTGCTTCCCCTCCCTTTCTTCCTCTCCTCCCTTCCCTTCCCCTCTCCACTCCCCCCTCCTCTCCCTCCCTTTTTCTCTTCCCCCTTCTCTCCCCTTCCTCTCCCTCTTCCCCCTCCCTCTCCACCCTCCTTCCTTCCCCTCCCTTCTTTTACCCTCCCCCTTCCTTCCTCCCCTCCCCTCTCCTCTCCCCTCCCTTCCTATCCTACTGCATTTGTCTAACGGTTTCCGAGCATCATGACTAGACACAGCTCAGTAAAGAGAAAGAAACACAGTTTTTTTGGAAATCAAGGCACCCAACATCCTTCCGAGCTACCCCCTCATTCTCACACTGTTTGGAGTTTTCCTAATCAGACCACCATGGAAGAGGGAATGGAAATGGGGCCAGCGTCTTCTGAGTCAGGCAGCGTGGCGCGTTACAAGGAGGAGTGAACCTGGAAGGAACGGTGTTGGGAGGCGCCCGAGGACAACCGTCAGAGCTCTGCATTGGGCTGATTTCTTTCCGGTGGGGGCTGGTAAAAACTGGCTGGAGATGGGTGTGCATTTCTCCTTTTAGTCAGGAGTAGACCTTCCTAGTACCGGTGAAGTCGCCTACAGCCCTTGCTTGGGAGGCATTTGAGTTTGAGGATCCCACATGTTCACATCCGGGCCACTTGTATGTGTGTTAAGTGGGTTCCTTGGCATGTCAGAGCCATTAGTGGGGAGACGGTTTAACTCTCTTCTCCCATAGGCGTGGTCTCTTCTATCCTGTCGAGCTCTCCCTCCTTCCTTCTTTTTCATGTTACCCTCAGGGATGTGGGGATCCCCCGGGCCACCAGGAAAAACCTCCCCCAAGTCCTCCATCTCCTTGGAGCAGCTGGGGAAGAAGCAGGAGTCTTGGCCAAGAAAGGAAGTGGATAGTGTCTGTCAACCAGGACTGATGACAGAGTGCAGCTAACCCAGAATCAAACTGCGGTGAGGGGGGTGGGGCCTGAGGGCCCAGTGGGCCCATAGAGAGTCCACCGTAAGCACCATGGAACGCTGCAGTGGAGCGCCCCACAATCTCTAAACGGATATTGTGGAGTGAGGGGAACCAAGAGTGATTTAAATCATGCCAGACCTGAACTGGCGACTCCTATGGCCCATGCGCACTGTTCGCACAGGAGCTGGAGCTGCTAGAGAGTTCCAGCTGGAAAATATCTAAGCTGCAGAAGATAGGTCTCTGCCGGGGGCACGGTGGGTAATATAAAGAACATGGACAATTTTTAATCTCTTCAGGGAGAACTTTGAGGGTTCCTGGGTAAAGGCGCCTTGCATGCAAATCTGGTGACCTGAGTTCGACCCTGTAAGTCCACAAGGTGGAAAGAGAGAACCGACTTCAGAAAATGGCACTGTGCATTGAGCTCAGCTCTTTTACGTGTTCTCTCTCTCTCACCTTTTTCTGAGTCATGTGAATAGACAACTAATTGACGTGTGTGTGTGTGTGTGTGTGTGTGTGTGTGTGTGTGTGTGCGTGCGCGTGAACAAGGGCACTTGTGAGCTCCTGTGGAGGCACCAGGCTGACATTGGGGATCATCCTGCATTGCTCTATCCACTTACTGTTTTTCTCTGGCTTCCAGGACCAGAATTACAGGCCACTGCTATATCCACTGGACATTTTTATGTGGGATCTGAGATCTGAACTCAGATCCTTTTGCTTGTGGCTTTAACCCCTGAACCATGTCCCCAACCCACAACACATTAAAAACAGAAAACTTTAAAGTTCTTCTATCGTGTGTCTAAATGTTAGGGACCTATGAAGGGCTAGATGTGGCCAATGTTCTGGCTCTTTTGATGACCCCCTGACAACAGATGGTAGGGGATTTAATAACCCAGCAAGTAGAACATGAACTTGGGATGTCAGATCCTACAAAGAAGACATGTTGGACCCAGTATGGCCAACTCATGTGGGCCTGTGGGGAGAACAGAAAGGAGTAGTGATGTAGTGGTTGTCTTTGAGCTACAGGTGTGGCCAGAGATTGGGAAGAGCGGCCCCTGGCACAGAGCACATCTTGGTGCTCACACATCAGAACAGGACTGCAGGCCAGGAAGCTGAGCAAATGAATCAGGGAGAGGGGACTTCTGGGCAGAAGGAACGAGCTTGGGTGCCACGGCCTTGGAGCGCACACAGAACTCGTGGATTCTGTCGGGGAAGAGGGGGTGCATGCAGCAGCTGGAGGCCCAGCCGAGTCCTGCAAGGCCTCGAAGACTACTTAGGGAAGTCAGGCTCCACTGGAGACGGGAGTGTGTGGATTAGGTATGCTTCTGGGAGCTGAGCAAGGACCCTGGCTAGGCGAGGTGAAGAAGGAAGGATGAGTTTGCTTCACAGTTTGCAGGGAAAGGCACGTGGCAGGACGTGAGGCAGCTGATCACTTTGTACCCACAGTCGGGAAGCAGAGAGCAAGGGATGCTGGGCTGCTGCTCCCTTTAATTCCACTCCACAGACTGGCAGCGCTGTATTCCTGATTGTAACGGTTACTCTTAACTGTTGCTGTGAGAGAAAACCCAAAGTCAAATAACTTAAGGGAGAAAAGGAGATTTATTCCCCTTAGGTTTCCAGAGGGGAGATAAATTCTTTCTCGGTGGAGGCAACATGGCTGGTGGCCGAAGGTGGCAGGCTAAGTCACTCCATCCACTTGGTTGAAGGATTCCTGGAGAGTCTCTCTTCTAATCTGTGGCTCCTTTTATCTGTCCTCTGCTGGGAGGTTCCAATGGGATCTGGGGCTGGTCTTCGTATTGTAAATGCATTGATACAGATACTCTCTTCAGGTGGTTTCAGCTGATCTTAGTTAATGCCTGGTGAATCAGGTTGACACCAGGATTAGCTATCACAATGGTCTCTTCTCAGTTCACTCAGTCTAGAAACTTCCACACAGCGGGGCCCAGAGGTTTGTTTCCTAAGTGGATCTCTACCTTTTTCTGTTTCTCTTCCTCCCCCTGCTCTCCCCTCTTCCTTCTTCTCCCTATTCCTCTTAACCTGACAGAGCACACGTCTTCTTACATACTTCAATGAGAAATACACATTGACTAACCAACTACAAGAATTAATTGAAAGACATAGAAAGGGAGCTTAATTCAGAGACATTATTTTAGCAGAAGTTGTTTATTTGCATTCTTTAACAATTTCTTAATTTTTTCGTGTGTGTGTGTGTGTGTGTGTGTGTGTGTGTGTGTGTGTGTGCAGGTATGTGCATGTGTACGGATGGGTGCAGTGATGCGCCCTCCCGTGAGCATGCATGCAGAAGCTGCAGATGGATACTTCTGTCTTCCTCTATTGTTCTCTGTTTCATTTCTTCTAGAAAGAGTCTCTTACTGCACCTGTCAGCCACTATTTCAACTAGGCTGTCCAACCAGTGAACTCTGGGATTGTCTGTCGCCATCCTTCAATGTTGGGGTGACAGGCACGCATGGCTGTGCCTGGCTTTTACGTGGGTGTTAGGGATTTGAACTCGGGTCCTCCTATTTCTCCAGCAAGCATCCTTACCTACTGAGCCACCTCCCCATTCCTCCAAAGCACCCCTGCAGAGTTAATTCCCATGCGTTTGCAATTAATGGCATCTAAGTGTATCAAAGATTTGTTTCCCAGGGCTGTCCAAGTGATGTAGACTGCGATGTAGATTGCCCTTCCTTGCGCCGGAAACGAATGGATTCCGTTTAAATACTTTGTCTAAAAGTTATTTGGCCTGGAAAATATCAATCTAATTCCCTTCCAAGTAAGAAAATTATGAAGAGAGAGATCTAATCAGCGAGCACAATATCGCCCTAGAAAGCGTACATCAGCATACCTTAACGAAAGTCGAATAAATCTTGCAACTTTAATACCCCCTTTCTTGGACCTAAATAGGCCCCCTTGGAAAACTATTTTATTGTTTCTCATTAAATTAGAATTGTGCTGAGGTGCCACTATCTACTCTTTCCTATTATTATTAATGCAAAAAAACCCACCCAGTGCATATTCAGCACTCCTAGCTAAAGCCAACAAAGAAAGTCTCTCCACCTCTGGGCTCCACTTGGGCTCATTTTAAGTAAAGGTCCCCCCCCCTTTTTTTTGTTTACATCTGCATTTAGGGCTAGCCATCTGTCCTGGTGACAATTAAGGAAATTTAATGTATAGGTATCTTCCTGTTCCATTAGCAGCTCTCGTGGAAGAAGCCAGGGAAGAGTGACCGAAGCAAGAGGCACCTCATTAACCTGGAGAGGGTGCGGTCAGCCCGGGAAGCAGGTTTCTCCAGGTGTCATTTATCACCATGGCTGTGCGTTTCTCAGTGGTGTGGCGTGATCTGCTGGTGGGAAGGGAGTTGGGGGTGCTCCCTGAAGTCCCAGCAGCCGTTCTCTATGCTGTAGATGGCATTTTTCTCTCACATGGGCTGGGGAGATGGTCCAGGGGTAAAGCCTTAGTCTCACAAGCAAGAGGATCTGAGTTCAGATGGTGATGGCAGCGGCCTGCAATTCCAGTCCTGGAAGGTGGAGCCTGGGACACCCCAGAGCAAAACAATAAGGAGGCAGAGCAAACCAGGATGATTCCTGATGTCACCCTTGGGTCTCCACAGGCACACATAGACAATGTCCACTACTACTATTACTACTACTATTACTACTACTACACACACATGCACACACACATGCACACACGCACACATGCATGGAATGCCCACTCACGGTGGCTTTGCCTCACTCTCCGGTGACCTGCAGGCAAATGACCTAGCATAGGTTATCAGAGCCCCATCCGGGCCAAGCGGTCCTGCTTAATTCCCATGAGCTGTGTGACATCCACGAGCCCGCTCTCTCCTATGCCCTGATAGGTCACTGAGGATGCGAGAAGTGATTCTGTCTTGCTTCGGCATGGCCAAGCCAGGCATGTGGATGTGGGGCTACTCACAGGAGCACCTGGGGGAGGAGGGGACCCCTGCCTGCTGCATCACCCCCACCTATTGGGGGCAATGACTCATGAGAGCCGAACCCGTGGAACTCCTGGTCTGGCTTGCAGGCTGCCCCACCTGCAGACTCTCCTACCCCTCAGCAAATGGTTGCTGCTCTAGCATCCTCGGGGAGGGGTCTGGGAGTCTTTCTAATCTTAACCCAAGACTCACCCGCCTGCCCCCTTCCTTCCAGGAGGTTTCGATTCTCAAGAAACAGCTACATCCCACAAAGCCTCAAACATGGACCATGGGCATTATGGGCTGTGGTCTGCATGAGGTCCCCCGAGGTCATAAGTGAAACACATCAATGTGAAGGCATAAGCGGTGGGGTCCTGGGGAGATGATCAAGCCAGAAGGCAACGCCCTGGCTGGGACCAAGGCAAGACCGAGAGAGCTCCAAGAATCTAGGGCTTCTCTTGTCATCCCTTCTTGTTATAGATTCAGGTGTCAACTTGAGGTTTAGGGTTCCAGCGCTGGACATATTTGTAAAGAATCAGTGACTGAGTTAGTCTCAGAGCAAACCTGCAGACTGTCTGATGGATGGGGAGGCTCAGCCTATGGTGGGTGAGACTAGTCTCTGGGCAGGTGAATTAGATAGTTGGAGCTGGTTAAAGAAGTTGGCACCCTTCTATGTACTGTTGGCCAGACATGCTGATACATCCCTCTCTCAGCCGTCCTGTGGGTATGCTGTGCCCAGGTCCTTGGGCCGTTGGTGTTGATATATGTGAGCTCTCCTGCTAAGATGGACAATGACTTGTAACTGGGCAATCATAAACCAGTATAAAATCATATCTTCCCTTAAGTTGTGAGTTTATCGGCAATATACAGAGTAACTGTGGCCGCGTTACAAAGTGCGTGTGCGGATGAAGCCTTTGCTGTCTCTGGAGTTAGCCATGCTTGACATGTCCTCTTAAAATCCAGCACCAGGCCAAGGCAGCCCTCCTTTGAGGTGCGGCAGAGACTCTGAGGACCGGAGGATGCTCACCCTTCTATGAATCCTATGAGGGCAGTGGATTACACTTTATTTAACAGATACAGCATGTAAATAAGTTTCAGAGGCATAAAAGCTTCAAAACTAAACGAAAAGGAAAATTTAATAACCAGCAGGTTTTCAGACTGCGCACTAAATAACCCGCCTTTCATCTGCGGAAAGGGAGGAGGGAGGCGGAGCTTAATAGACACACATGACAAATTAGAATCCAGTATCTGGGGGTGTAAATCACATTCCAGGAACCAGACCGTGTGGTTCAAGTTAGATCTGCTCCCCTCGGGAGCTTGAATATAATGTAGCAACTGCAAAGCAGGCAGGTACCCTGGAAAGGGCAGGAAAGGATACACAGGCCGCGGACTTTGCCACATCGGCTCAGTGTGCTCCCTGCCTGCTCCCTGCCTGCATGTTGTCCACGGGTGCTGTTTCCGGGGTTAGAGGCAGGAGGAACTCACGATCGAGCCCGGGGGTCTCTAGCAAGATTATTATTTTTTTGTCTTAAAAATAGTAGAGCCAGTCTCGGTGTTGTGGGTGTGTGAGGATCTCAAGTTCGAGGTCAGCCTGGGCTACCGAGGGAGATTGCACGTGGAAATGGAGAATAGACAGAAGGGCTGAGATGTGGCTCACTGATTAGAGTTCTTATCTGACATGGATGGAAGGCTCCAAATGAAACAAAACCCAAATGAAGAAAAGGAAAGGAATGACCAGGAAAGTAAAGTACCAAGTGACTGAGGAGCTGAAAATTACAGCAAGGATTGCCCCAAGGTGAGAGAGAGAGAGAGAGAGAGAGAGAGAGACGAGAGAGAGAGAGAGAGACAGAGACAGAGACAGAGAGATACAGAGACACAGAGACAGAGAGAGACAGAGAGACACAGAGAGAGAAAGAGAGAGAGAGAGAGAGAGAGAGAGAGAGAGAGAGAGAGAGAGAGATGGAGTTAAAGTATAGAGAACAGAGATCCAACCAGAGTAAATTTCTGCTACCCCAGGCGACCAGTGACAATATCTGGACACAATTCTGGTGCTCACAGCCCTCATGGTATCTCCTGGGTAGAGAGCAGAATTCCTGTTAAATAGGAGGTTGTGCTTGGGATGGATCTGCAACCAAGCATTTTCCAGCTCCAGACGTCCGTAGACAGAGAAGCCCTGCAGAGAAGGCTTGTCTAGAGCCATAGACAGGTTTGATGCGCCACGCATATGGTTTGGTGGTGCCATACTCTTAGAATCACGAGCAAATGCTTCCGATGGAAAACCTCCAGCCCCAGTTGTCACAGTTAGATACAGGTGGTAACTTGACAGTTGAAGGCTCAGAGCTCTGGGCACATTTGTAGAGAATTAATGGTTGAATTAAGCCCTGAGCAAGCCTGCAGGAGATTGTCTGGTTGATGGGGAAGGCCCAGCCCATGGTGGTGGTGGCTATTCTCTAGGCAGGCAAATAAGATGGAGAGAGCTGGTTGAGAAAGTTGGCATCCTTCTGTATATTTGGCTATGTTGGTCTGACAAGTAAGGATTGTCCCTCAGTTGTTATGTGGCCAGTTCCCTGGCCTTGGTGTTGGTGTGGACTCTCCTGCCAAGTTGGGCAAACGTCTGTAACCAGATTATCGTAAGCCAAGAATAAAACCCCTTGTTCTCCAATAAGACATTCGGTCGTGTCTCCACAGCATACAGAGAGTCACTCTGACAGTTTCTTTCCTGCCTCCTCTTCCTTGGATAGTGGTCCAGATAGTGTGGACCCCTCCTCCACTGTGTTTGCATTTCTGGATTTTGGTGAGAAGCAAGTCACCGAACTTGAGGAACTGGTTTTGACATGGCAGGGACAACTGAAAGGGCTTCAGAGTCATAAAAAACATAGATCTTCTCAGACAGCAGCAGGAATCGATCCCCCTCAAGTGGATAAGTCACATCCCATCGAAGCTATGAAATGGTCAGGGATGAGAGACAAGCCCAAACCACAGGGTCTGTTTGTCCCTGGAAGTGCCTCCTTTGGGGAGGTCTGAGGCCGAGCAGGAGGGAGGAGGGAGGATTCTGTCTCTGCCACACCCGGCTTGTGGTTAGACGGAAGACTTCAGTCTCCGGGGCTGTCAATCCATCACTTTTTAATGGCATCAAATTCGTTTTAAAAAATTCATGCCGTGGGCTTTGAGGAAATAATTGTAGCTCTAGAAAAGTTTGTTAAAGATTGCATTAGATGGATTCTTTTTAATGGACAGCCCGCGTGACCGGGCATTATCCTTCAGAATAATAGTGCATTTTGGGAAGGAAGAAGCACACGAGTTAGAGCTGGGATTTTTTTCTTTTCCTTTTTCAGCAAATTTCATTTGCCGATTGCTATCTTTGTCCAGATGTCTAAAAATTTTATGGGAGGAAGAATTTTGTCTTTCTTATGCTTGACTGAATAATTTGTTAAATTACGTTTTCAATCGGCCGTTCCTCCAATTGAAGAACAACTAATGCTGAAGTATATCACGGGTTTATTATACATGCAATTTGCATAAAAGTTAAAAAAAAGTCAGTGTTGCGGTAGTACCCTGGTAAAAACTACACAGAACTCGTGGTTGACAGGAGCGTTGCTGGTGTTCAGACTTTCCGTTTGCTGATTAGATGTATGAAATAAAGCAAAGAATGGTCACCCAGGGGACTGGACTTATAATTGTATCATAACCATTTGGGACCAAATGGAAGCTAAAATACAAGTCTGCTGATGCAGCAGTCTCAATGAACGTATGTGTATTTTGAGAACCAAGTCCTTTATTTTAATACTTCGATGTGTTTCAGGCTGTGTCTGGAGGAGGCAGGTGACAGCCTGGGCTCTTTGGGGACCTGGGGATGATGGGAGATGCCCCTGCGTAGAGGCTCAGGATCTAGTCTACGCCGTAGGCGGTGGCAGCCTTCCACCCCAGCTGCATCCAGAACTGCTCTAGGAAATGTGTTGTATTCATTGAACTTCCGCACATGGCTTTGTGGTAGGCATCTGTTGTAGTTTGTCTGTATGGTTGCTGATAAAATCACCATCAAATGGCTCAAGGGAACAAGGGATTTATTCTTTTTTGATTGTCTGGTTACAGTTCTCAGTCCAGCTTGACAGGAGAGCTCACACCAACACCAGGGTCCAGGGAACTGGCCACACCCTCATCACATAACTGTTGAGAGAGGGACGATCCCTACTTGCCAGACCAGCATGTCTGGCCAAGTGTACACAAGGACGCCAACTTTCTCAACCAGCTCTCTGTATTTTATTCCAAGGCCTAATCCCACCCACCATGGACTGGACCTTCCCCATCAGCTAGACAATCTCCTGCAGGCTTGCTCTGAGCTTACGTCAACCACTAATTTTCTACAAATGTGCCCAGAGCTCAAACCCTCAACTGTCAAGTTGACACCTGTGCCTAACTATGACAGCATCTGTGTCAGAAGCATGGACAAGCGTGGGAGTCGCTCTTAATGCCATTAAAACAACACAAGAGATCCATGCTGGAGAGCAAGGGCGAGTCATACACCTAGCTGGAAGGAAAGGGGAAGTTTATGTTCTAACCACCCACACCAGTAGTCTGTGAAACTGCATCAGCCATTATCCAGAACCCATGCAGTTCCTACCTTTCCTCCCTCTCTCCCTCCCTCCTCCTCTTCCTCCCTTCCTACATATATTTATTAACCAATTTCACTTTTTTCCTGGTGTTCACGTGTGTCTTCCATGTGGGTGGGTGTACACATATGTGTGTGGGTGTGTGAAAAAGAGAGTACCAGAATGTGTGTGCCTGTGGAGGCCCAAGGGTGACATCGGGAATTATCCTGGATTGCGCTTCCACCTTATTACTTTGCTTCGGGGTTCCCCAGACTCCACCTTCCAGGACTGGAATTATTTGTGGTCACCATATCTGCCTGACGTTTTTTATGTGTGATCTGGGGATCTGACCTCAGGCCCTTTTGCTCGTGAGGCAAAGACTTTAACTGCTGAGTCCTTTTCCCACCCGCCTAGTGGTCAATTTTAAAAGGATTCCAACACCTGAACAAGATCACTTCAGATGATGGTCAATGCCAGGTAAGGAAGCGCTGGTAGGCAGCGCCTGGGCGAGGACGGTGGCACCCCTTCTGGGAAGTGACTTTAATTTGGTCACCAAGCTGTGTGGACACCTGGCCGTGACGGACACTCTGCTTCTCCCACTGCCCACCCCAAGGCACGGCACAAGTCTCCAGCTGCGTCAGCCCTTCTCTGTGGACAGGCGCATCTCTGAGGGACAGTGTCCAGACAGGGTAGGCAGCGAGGCTGCATCTGAGGAGGTGAAGCCTCCCGGAGCCTGAAGCTGGGGTGTCCAAACACGATGCGCTCATTACAGTTCACCAAGGGGAAAGGGCATGGAGAGGAAGTGATGGTAAATTACCTTCCAAAGCGTTGTCTTGGAAAAGTTACAGGCACAGTGAGGCCCGAGGCGAGAGAGCCTTAGGAGAGTTTCTAGGTGTAACACCATGGGGGAGTCAAAAGCTGAAGTTCCCTTCAGCTGCCAGAATATTAGGAGAGTTACAGCATGATACCAAGATGGGAGAGAGCCTTTTTCAACTTTATTTATTTGTTCGTTATTGTGTGTGTGCATGTGTGTGTGTATCAGAGGGCATCGTGTCTCCCTGTGGAGGGCCAAGAGTGACTTCAGGAACCATCCCGGATTGGTTCCACCTCCTTCTTGCTTCACTCTGGGATTTTCCAGGCTCCACCTACCAGGGCCAGAAGAGCTGGCTTTCTGCCTAGTGTTTTTATGTGGGACCTGGATCTGAACTCAGGACCTTCTGCTTGTGAGGCAGAGTCTTAACCCTTGAGCCATCTCTCCATCCCCGGAAGCCTTTTTGATCTCTATACTTTATTTTAGGTGGTAGACAATTTCCATTCCATATGAACTCAGTGTACTGGAAGTCAGGTAAATATTGCTAAAGACTAGCTATATAATTCAAGGTTGTCTTGAAGGGTGGTAGGACAGGGGGCAGGTTTGCAGCTGCCAGTTGTGTGTGTGTATATGTGTGTGTATGTGTGTGTGTGTGTGTGTGTGTGTGTGTGTGTGTGTGGCTGTGAGACCACTGCCTAGATTCTGGCCTCAGAGAGCTACAGGGGGCGTGGCATTATGTGAGCGGGCGGGGCATGCAGCTAGAGATCTAATTACTGTTGTGTGGTAACTGGGCCACTGAGTCACGCCCTTGGATTTGGCTTGAGAAATGTGACTGTTAGTGCCCAACATCTTTTAAGCAGCTGACGTGAAGACCTGAAACAGGAGGAAGAGCGAGGAAGAGTAACGAAAAGGCTGAGAAGGCTGGGGGCGGAGGCAACGTCAGGCACACGGAGGGCAAGGTGGACAGTCACAGGCGCTGTGGAACGTGGATGCCTTTGAAGAGGGCCATTTCATGCCTCCTACAATTCCATTCTCCATCAAAGCTTCGAGCTATTCACTTTGTAAAGTTGAGTGTGTCTGAACCACATGATGTTTTGGCACTCTTACCCTGACGAGCATGTACTCACAATGGCCATAGTAGAGAACATTTAACGCCCCCCATCTCTTTGCTGGCTTGCTTTGTCTTTCTACTCTGATTGGGGACTTTCCTGAAACATTCCAGTATAGTTAGCCATAAACACATCACCTGCCTGGAGTCTGGTTTTGCCTGGACCTTACATGGCCTGAGCACAGAGTCCGTTCTGCAGTTGGAACAAGAGAAAACACTCTAATCGACAGTATTTTAAGCTCACCACGTCTGAATTATTTCTTATAAAGCAGGAACTGGGGAACTGGAGTTGAATTGGTCACACTGGGATAGCACAGCTGCTGGTTGCGGGGGGTGGGGGGTGGGCCCCACTCAGCAGCTCCACCTCATAACTCTCTCTACTGGTCACGGTGAACCTGAGCAAGTTGTCCATCAGGCTGTTAAGGCTGAACCAGGTCCAGTCAGGTGTTCATGGTCCGCCTCATCCCTGTCCCCTCCTTCATAGTCACACTCGGGTAGCTTATTGCTAGAATGTCTCACGCGGTTGGAAATGCCTCTGCGCTTGCTCGCACTTCATCTTTTGCCCAGAAAGAAGTCAAGGGGGACGATGGTATCCAAGAAGCTGTATCACAGGAGAGACAGTTCTTAGACAGCTCCCCCCACGTGGGCAAATGAATAAATGTGAAAGTGTGAGATGGTTGCAGCCTTGAGACCCTTATCGACCTTCCTAGGGGAGGGTGAAGAACAGGAGCCTTGTCCTGTTCCTTTAAGAAGAAATTTCACTGCTCTCTCTTACCTTGCTCCTGGCTGTTTTATTTGACTTCCCCTCCCCTCCCTATACTATGACAGCTTTGGTATTAGATTCAGCCACACACACACACACACACACACACACACACACACACACACACACACAACCCTCCTCTCTGCTTAGGATGCTGAAATATTCGGGGGAGCACATGGACTTGAAGATATCATTGGAACTTGGAGAAGAAACAACCTTGAACTGATTATAAAGACACCAAGACCCCGAGAAGGCTCTGCCCGGGATCTAGCTGAGGGCTTGGCGTATCTGCTGCCAAATCTGCAGCTCCTTGTCTTTCAGAGACGCTCCCGGCTCCGTTTGCCCCAGTTCTGGAAACACCGAATCAGCAGACACTTCCTCCAGGTCTGCGCTAGCAGTTCTGGGGTGTCGTACACCTCCGGAACACTTCCACCTGCCACATCCAATGAGTTTTCCTCTCTTAAAGGAGTATGAAGTCTCTCAGCAGAGTCCTCCATGATGTCCACATTTTCCCACCTCGCCCATGTGAAAAACCTCTGTTTTGCTGGACAGTACAATGGCTTCCAGACCAAAGAGGAAGGTTTAGGGGGAGCCTACTCAGCTTTTTGGGGGCTGTTCTCCTGGGCTGCTGTCAAGAGCCAAGTAATTGCTTGTTTCAGTCACTCTGCGTGTGGTCGATAAGTTCATGACCAGTCGGCTTGAGTGAACAAGGGGTTTTACTTTGGCTGTAGTTCTCGGTCCAGTTTGGCAGGAGCGCTCACACCAACACCAAGAGCCGAGGGAACTGGCCACACCATGTGCAACAGGACCACCGAGGGGGGGGCCATTGCCAGCCCAACATGTCTGGGCAAGTATAAAGAAAGATGCCAATTTTCTTAACCGGTTCCCGCTGTCTTATTCACTTGCCAGGGAGTTAGTCTCACCCACCATGGGTTGAACCTTTCCCATCAACTAGACAGTGTCCTGCAGGTCATTGCTCCACTAATTCCTTACAAATGTGCTCAGAGCTCAAACCCTCAACCATCAAGTTAACACCAGTGTCTAACTGTGATGACGCTGTGAACGCTTAGCTTTCTTTCATCACTAAAAGTCTCCTGCCAAGACTTGAACTCGGGTTGAACTGCCTCTGCCACGAAATGCCACCATCCTGCTTTTGTTCCTTTGATTCTTTTCTTGCACTTGTTCCAGTCTGTAGTTTGCTGACTCAAAGCAAACAAAGGCAAGGGCTTGGGTCTTGGCGCACTGTTCTCTGTTATCCTCTCCGGCCAGTATCGAGCACCCTGATCCGTTCTTGGAGGACAGCATAATGTAGGGTTGATGTGGAAGCCGTGCGCCTTTGATTTAATTTATTTACGTCGTTTTAATTTAATTTTAACTTTAACATTTTAATTCAATGAATTACATTTTAATATTTCTTCTCTTCTATTTTCATGTGTATATGGGCATGGGGTACACATGCATGTTATGCATACTCACATTTGTGCGGGGTGCACATGCGAGTGGAGGCCTGCGGTTGGCATTGGGGGTTGTTCTTGATCACTTCCACCATCTTCTTTTGAGACAGGATCTCTACTCATACCTACAACTTGCTGATAGGTTTGATTGGATCGGGCTAGGCTGGTAACAGAGTTGCTCTGGGGATCCCAGGTCTTAGCCTTTCAGGGCTGGAGCTGTAGAGGAGTTATCACATCCAGTCAGCACGGGTTCTGGGGATCCAAACAAACTCTTGCTGTGCAGCGGATGCTCTAAAAGCTGAGCCGTCTCCATAGTCCACAGAAGTTTTTTTTTTTTTTT
Organism: Typhlomys cinereus; assembly: GCA_023101885.1. NCBI lineage: Eukaryota > Metazoa > Chordata > Mammalia > Rodentia > Platacanthomyidae > Typhlomys > Typhlomys cinereus. The sequence continues at coordinate 222,279 of JALPQD010000935.1, read as the reverse complement.
TATTTCCGATCATGCAAACTTAACAGGTACACCGGTCCCCTCCCTTCCTCCACCCCCACCCCATACTCCTCCCCTTCGCTCCCCCTTCCATCCCCGTCCCCCAGTGCCTCTCCCCCCCATCCCGGAGCATCCTTTAATGTGCATGCCAAACTCTCCTCTGGGTCCTCCTCTCCGATGACGTACAAGGACCCAGTGGCATTTCCCTGAACCCTTTCCTGTGTTCCCCTTAAGCTTAGGAACACTACTGTGACTGTCAATCCCTTGCCTCCAAGGATCCTAGTGCCTTTAATCCATGCTAGACTTTGTGGGGTCAATAATGTGTTGAGAAGCTTTGTTTTTATCTGGGCTTGAGACCACCTCACAACTTGCCCATTTTGTGTCTAAAATATTCATTTATGATATTTAGCTTTTTGAGTCCCATTTTCCTATATATACAGTAAAATATCTTACTAAGAAATATATTTTAAGTTAACCCACAGCACATAGTTAATAGCTATACATATGCATATACATATGCATATACATAGCAATAGTTACATATTGCTATTGGAGAACTTTTTATAGAGTTCACACAGTTTTATGTATCTGGTCATACAATGTAGGTATTTTATATATTTGAGAAATAATGCATATGATAATATATACTCTATGCAACAAAGACCACATTGATAAAATATAACTGTGTAGTGTCTTAGAAATGCCATTAGACTTCTCGCGTACTTGCCTTGGGGAACACATCACATCAAGCCCAGGCTGGCCTTGGACTGCAGCATTTCCTTCCTCAGCTTTCTGAATGCTGGGTGGAGGGACACACAGAGCCACACCTTCTGGGTCATTAGTTTTACTTCCGGTTCCTTTTGTTTTGTGAATTCGTGTGGTGGACCTGTTGTAGGATTCAGTTATCTACCTCATGCCCTTGTGAAAAAGTGGGGACTTGAAGATTCAAAGGTTGCATGACAGAAGAGATGATGACAGATGCTGCGCATGATTCATGATGATGGTGATAAAGTGGGCAGATGAAATGTTTGTAATTTAGTTTCTTTCTGTTTTTTTTCCCCCTTTTCATTGTGTATTATAGATGAAGTTTGTTATGGTTTGAATATAAGTTTTTCCTCCACTGAAACATGTGTTTGAATCCTTAGTAGATGTTGGGAAGGTCACAGTACCTTTAAGAGGTGGTGCCTTGGTGGAGGAAGACATGCCATGGGGGCGGGGCTTGAGATTGGTTAGCCCCACCCTGCTCCAATGAGCTAGTTTGTTCTTTCAGTTGAGCTCTGTCAACCTCCATGATGTCTGCAGTGACTTGAGCTGTCTCCAGTTTTTGCCAATCAGCCATGCCTTTTCCACCATCATGGACTGTATCTTCCCTCTGGAACCATAAGCTGAGTAAATCTCTCTTTTCTCTTCTCAAGTTGCTTGACTTGAGTGATGTTTCATAAAAGCAGAGAAGAATAACCTGTATGAGCATGTGGAGGTCTGAGGCTGATACTGGGAATCATTCGTCATGACTCCTCTACCTTAGTGTTTTGAATGTGTGTCTCTGTTTAAACACAGAGCTCAAAGCCAGCCTGTGTAGGCAGCTTGTTCTGGGGGGTCTCCCATCTCTACCTTCCAGGTCTAGCATTACAGATGTGCAGCCCTACCTGATCTGCACCCTACACAGGATCTGGGGATCTGAACTCTGGTCCTTTTGCTTATGCAGCAAGCACTTTAAACTTAGCCATCTCCACAATCATGATGCAATTTCTTTAGACTGTTCACTGTAGATTTTTCCATACTGACAAACAAGAAGGAAATGTTAATCATCAGAGAACATTGATAAAACAAATCAACACAATTAAGACACCGTGAAAAAACAGACAATCATACTTCCAAATAGAAACCTGCAGCTCCTTCTTTAATTTTTTCTTCTGGAAGATCTCACCACTCTAATGTACTCTCTCTCAAGCCTCCTGGGCTTGATAGGATTAAACCTTAAACACACAGAAGAGTCCTTTTGTCTCTTTTGATGAAGAAGATCAACGAGCCCAGGGTTCTTTTGTAGTACAAGACATTAAACTGCTCTGAATTTAGCTCCCTAAGTGACTCTTTAAATATTTAATATCGTGTTGCGAAATGTACCCGTGTAAGGAGCAGACAGCAAACTAGAGGTTGGGAAGGAAGAAAGGATGTCCAGATCAAGGGTGTCTCTTTCTAGAAAGTTCCATCAGGACTTTGTTTTTCTCAGAGCCCAAGTTGGCAGCTTTCATTACTCGGATCGTGTCTTCAGATAAGAAATATGTTTCTGCAATTCAAGGATAGGCATTGTTAGGATCTGATGAGATTTCAGAACGGAATTAATGAAAAGCCATTTAAAGTAAATACCCTGATTAAATGTGACATTTTGCTACAGAAGTGACCAGACATATAGGACGAGTAGCCAAGGCCCTTCCACCTCGCTGCGCAGTGCAGCTGGGACCATAAATGACATTTTGCCACTTAATTTCTTTTTTGCCTACTCTCTCCTTTTTATTTTTCTTATTTTTTTTAAAAAAGAAACCCTTAGACATTTTATATTTTCAGTACAATTATTCCATATATTTTATTGATCAGGCTTCAAATATGTACCCCAAAGTAAGAATAACAATTTATTTCCATCAAGAAAGAGTTGCAAGATCCCTTTATAACAATGGGTTTTATAAACCCTGCCTAGGAAGCTAGACTTTGGTTTTCCCAAGTTGCTTCAGGGGTGGTTCACTCTGAACAAGCCAGAGTTTCTAAACTTCTGCCAAGATTTAGAGCAAGAGCAGCCGTGATAGTGGATATAACAGATGTGACTATGTGTCAATAGACTTTATTTATCATGGACAGAGGGCTGGATTTGACCCTTGGACCATAGTTTGCTATCTGTGGCTCTAAGGTAATGGGATATAATAGTTACTCTTAACTATTGCTGTGAGAGAGCACCCAGAGTCAAATAATTTAAGGGAGAAAGGGAGATTTATTTGACTTACAGTTCCAGAGGAGAGATACAGTCTTTCACTGCAGAAACGGCATGGCATGGCTGGTTGAAGCTGGAGACAGGCTAAGTCACACCCATCTGAGAAGCTAGTGGGTGATGGCTGAAGGATTCCTGGAGAGTCTCTCCTCTTCCCAGTCTTCTGTTCTGTGGCTTCTTTTATCTGGTCCACTACTGGGAGGTTCCAATGGGATCTAGGGCTGATTTTTATATTATCCAGATAATCTCTTCAGGTGGTCTCAGCTGATCTTGTTAAGTATGGTCTCAGCTGATCTTAGTTAATGCCAGGTGTCAAGTTGACACCCATGATTAACTATCAGAGGGGTTAAACCTCTGCCTTGAAAGCAGAAGGCCTGAGTTTGGATCCCGGATCCCATGTAAAAACATCAAGGCAGAAATGGAGAGGCGGCCTGCACGTCCCACTCTGGAAGATGGAGCCTGGGAAATTGCACAGCAAAGCAAAAAGGAAGTAGAACAATCCACGGTGATTCCTAAATACACATTCAGCGCCCTCTGATTCACACAGACACACTTGGGAAAAAAAGTAATAGGATTCTTACTGAAAGAGGGATTGTCAACACCAGAACCACCAGTCCCTTGGAGAGTTGAGCATGACATAGCTGAACAATGAAATAGCAGGTCTCTGAATGCCAAGCCCATGCTTGTGCTTCACATTGCAGAAACCTTGAGTGGGTCACTTCACTTTTGATTCACGGTTTCTTGTCTGCTATGTGGAGACAAAGGCTGCTATGCTTCCTCCTCCTATTCTTTCTCTTTTCAGATAAGGTCTCCTGTGGCCCAGGCTGGCTTGGAATGACCATAATGGCACTGAACTTCTGATTCTCCTGCCCCTACCTTCCCAGAGTTGGGATTTCTATGTGGTGCTGGGGATCGAACCCAGGGCTTCTTTTTTTTTTGTTTGTTTTCTTTTTTTTTATTAAAAATTTAATTATACATTTTAAAATTTTTTTACCAGTTCCCTCCCTCCCCCCTCCTCCCCCTCTCCATCCCCCAGTGCCCCCCCCCCCAATTCCCAGAGAGTCCTTTATTGTGTACGCCTAACTCTCCACTGGGTCCTCCTCTCCGATGACATATAAGGATCCAGTGGCATTTCCATAAGCCCTTTCTCTTGTTCCCCTTAAGCATAAGATCACTACTATGGCTGTCAATCCCTTGCCTCCAGGGGTCTCGGTGCCCTTAATAGATGTTAGACTTTATGAGGGCAACAGTGCGCTGGACATTGCGCAGGGCATGCAAAGTCCCATTATGATTGCTTTGGCCCCAACTATTGTTGAGAATCTTGCAAATCGTTGCTCCTCCCATCCTTTTGCTCTTACAATCTTACCGCCCCCTCTTCCGCAAATGTCCCTGAGCTCCAGGATGGGGAGAGATGCGGCTGGCCTAGTTCTATGTGATTGATATAGTCTCTGAAGTTCTGGATTGTGGTTTGTTGATTTTCTTTTGCAGTTTTGCTGCTCCTGCAATGCCCTTCACTCCATTCTGCTGGGCACTGTATGTCACCCCCTGGCCAGAGACAAAAAGCTGTTAAACTGGAGTCTTGTTATAATAGCACATTCAAGGGTAGATGTAATAAGAGTAGGAAACCTCAGTGAGGGAGGGGTCCATCACCCATTTGCAAAATGATTATTTTTTATCTGCTAGACTATATGCCCTCCCCTTCTGGTGAGATCAGGAAAGAACGTCTGTGAACTTAACCAGGTTTCTCATTACTTACTTGCAGACCTTGATGGAGGCCTATTTTCTCTGCTGTAACATGGTCCCCTCTCTCCTTGTTTCTGGTGTGGCCCTCCTACCCCATCTCTCTTGTTCATAATCCTTGCAATTACTGTGTTACATAGGTTTACTTTTGAGTGTCTCAATGTGGGCTGGGTGAGTTTGGTACTAGGAGCCACCTATTAGGGAGTACATACAGTGCTTCGAACCCAGGGCTTCTTGCATGCTGGGCAAGCGCTCTGCCATCTAAGCCACATCTCCGGCCCTTTCTTCCTCCTCAACCAGGAATGAAGGAGTGCCAGGGTATGGAGCTGATTGCAAAGCCACAGGTGCTCTGCAAATGCAAAACATTTCAGGCCTGGAGTTCTGGAGGATTCTCATGGGTGGCTCTTCATTGTATTTTTGTTCTTTTTGTCCACTTCTTTTTTCCTGGATTTCAGACACACACACACAGCCACTAAACCACTTCTGTAGTCCTAAGGTGATTTGCAGTGTGACGCTGCTGACCCAACTGGAGGAAGTGGGAAGAGACTCAGCTGCAGACATTGTGGAGGTGGAGTGAGTGAGTATCAGACTGCTACGGCAGACTGCTAGAGAGAGCAGAGTGGGGCTACCCATCTTCAAGCCCACCCCACTGTCACATGTCTTCCCCCAGCAAAATCCAACCTTCCCAAACATTAACTCCAACTAAGGATGCAAATGCATAGCCTGTGGGGAGCGAGTCACATTCCAACCATGACATTACACAGGTCACCAACATGAGCCCTTCATTTGAGCCATGTGACTGTTGTTTTCCAAGTGAGATCTCTGAGCTCCTGGCGGGGGACAGGTCCCAGACTTCAGGGGTGTCGCTACCACACCTGCCCTTGCTTGGCCACGCTCATCTCTCTCCTGTGGCTCAAATGCCTGGTGGAGACCAGAAACAGACTCCCTCGTTCACCATTCTGTCACTACCCGGGGAGCCCGGAGCCACTCAGTGGGTATGTGTGCCAGACGCAAGTCTCTGCAGTGAGCAGAGTGCTTCTGAGGGGCGTTTGCATCGCATCAATATGGACTGTCTTCTAGTTGAGCTGGACAGGAGCAGGAAGCCAGCTGGGTGTTCCAGATCAATACTTGAATGTTCAGGAGTGTGCCTCGTTCTGTGAGAGCGAATCAGCTTTCCTGCGCAGCAGAGGGAGGGGACTGTGGGCGTGGCTGTTCTCCTGTCTGCACAGGAAGGGCTTCACTCAGGCCTGCTTGGGAAGTTGAAGAGTGGGTGTGTGCGTGTATGGGTATGCTATACACAGATGCATGCACGTGTGTGGGTGTGTGCATGCATGGACTCATCATCTACATGGGTGTATGAGACATGAACACATGCATGTTCATGGGTGTGTGTATGCATGGATGTATGCATATGTGTGGGTGTGTTCATGCACAAATGCATGCATGTGCATGGTGTGGCAAAGGTTGCATCTTAAAACAAGGGTTGTAATGGGAAAAAAGGGGAGGATGAGATTAGAGACTAAGGTGTGAAAATATTATAAATTCACTATATTCATGCATGAAATAGCAAGAGAATAAAAAACATATTAATAAAGCAAAACAAACACAGAAACCGAGAAGCAGAGTGTATGAAAAGGATCATGGGAAATCAGCAAAAAAGGGAAAAGGCGTGCTTAGTGACATGTCTTCGGGGCTCAAGTGGAGCATAGGAAAGTGTGAGGCGCCGCATTCAAGAGAGGGTTCAGGTAAGGCCTTCCGTGTTGGGTAGGTCCACATGCAGCCTGGACACACCGGAACTCAACATGTGAACACAGTTCACTTGGTCACAGGATGAGATGGCCACGGGATTCCACTTCGAGATTTCCCAGGAGATGGAGATAGGCGAGAATGGGGTCAGCAGAGATGACGGACACAGCAAAAGAAAGGATCCCAAGCCGCTGGGGATCTTGGGGGGATTCCTGCATGTCTCTTTACTCCTGAAAATTATAAGATGCCTCTGCCCAGTTTAAGACCCACCCTCATATTGTGCTTTAACTTCATGTTGTCAATAAGTTCTCAAACTTAGGAGAACAAGGGGTTTTCTGCTTGCCCACAGTTCTCTGTTACAGTTCCTAGTTCTTCCAGGCGGGAGACTCACACCAGGCCAGGACCTGAGCGAATTGGCCAAACCACATCCACGGGGATTGCTGAGAGAGGACAAACCTTTCTCACCAGACTGCGAGTCTGTCCAAGCCTGCTGAAGCACGCCAAGCTGCTGAGCCAGGCCTCTGCATCTCACCCACCTGCCCAGTGGATGGTCCCACCCACCACGGATGAGAGCTCAGCCTTCAGTTGTCAAGTTGACACCTGTGTCTAGCTAATACTTCACCCTAGGTTTAAAGACTAGCGTGTGCAGAATTCCTTCCCCGTGATGGATGGTGTTCTTTGGTGGTGATCAGCTGGCCTTGTGAGTGAGGGATAGGAGTGTTTTCTCTTTATTATTGTGCTTTTCCGGGATGCTTCTCGCCTAAAATGTCTAAGCTTTGATTTTAGCAAATTCTCCTCAGACCATCAGAGTCCTTCAAAGGCTCCTGGGCGCATGCATCTGAGGACTTTATTATTCCCCATGTTAATTACTGACTTGGCTTCCAGGGTATGTCAGGCCACTCTGTTTCTATCATCTTTAATTACGGTCTCTGCCCTTTCTTACCCACGCCTGGGCAGGAAGCACCACAGTGCCCCAGGTCTCTGAGTGGGCACCTAGGTTCATATCGGGCCATAAAATGCCCAAGAGTCACACATTGGACAGGTCCTCTGTGTTCTGTTGAATTATCTTGCGTGGTGCTGGTTCGGCTGTGTGTCTGGGTTGGTCAGGTGGAGTGAATGTTGATGGTGCTTCCTTTAAGTTCTTCCAGTGGGCTGAAAGTAGGAACCTCACAAGCCGACTCACTGAGGGCTAAGATGACAGGAGGAGACGAAGTGACCGTGCAGCGCAGACTTGCTTTTGAAGAACACCTGCAGTAGCAGGACATGCACTGTAACACTGTCCAGGACGTGGCCACGTAGCGTGCAGGAAGCAGGATGCTCACGCTTGACGTCTTGCTGAAGGGCTGGCTGGGGAAGGTCTCATCCATTTGGGTGGGCTCCATATGCCTTTGGCTAGTAAAAATCGGGTGGGAAGGCACCTCATCGAAGCCTCTCCATGTCCACCCCTGTTGCAGTCAGCCTGCATGGTTACTGATAAATTACCATCAAATGGCTTAAGGGAACAAGGGGTTTATTTTCTTATTGATAGTCCAGTTATAGTCTCTAGTCCAGCTTGATGGGAGAGCACGCACCAACACCAGGGCCGAGGGAACTGGCCACACAATCTCTACGTAATGGCTGAGAGAGGGACAATCCTTACTTGCCAGATCAGCATGTCTGGCTAAGTATGCACAAGGATGCCGACTCTCTCAACCAGCTCTCTGAGTTTTATTCCAGGGCCTAATCCCACCCACCTGGGCCTTCCTCATCAGCTAGACAATCTCCTGCAGGTTTGCTCTGGGCTTAACTCAACCACTAATTCTCCACAAATGTACCCAGAGCTCAAACCCTCAGCTGTCAAGTTGACACCTGTGCCTAACTATGAAGAACTCCCTCCTACTCCCCAGATATTCAAAACATCATAAAGGAAGTCTGGTGCCAGGAAGTAAGGAAGTGAGGAGGGAGAGTGGTGTGGTTTCCCGGCACTCCTCTTCTGAGGCCCGACACCTCGCAACCTCACAGCTGCGACACTGTGCCTCCTTTAGTCTCTGTGACATGGCAGCTGCTCTGCATTGCTCAGATGGTTGTGCATGGAAGGCAGAGCTGCCTGTGCCCTACGGCCCCAGGGGAGCAGGGTGGCAAGGGGAGGGGTTTGGAGCGGAACCCCGGGCTCCTCACGTGCTCCATCATGAAACCCAACAAGACTCATAAATAATTGTGACACTTTTTTCTCTTCCATTCCATGTGGCAGTCCAGCTCCCCTCTGTCTTGTGGACTAGACCCGCCAGGCTGAGCGCCGTCACCCAGCAACAAATAGCAGCCGGACAGGGACACTGGTTGGCATGGCAGAGAAAACCAAATTTGCTGTCTAAAGCCATAGAAGAAAAACTCGCTCAGGAGGCAGATTAAAAGCGACCATCTCTATAGCCACCTCTCTGCTCTTTATCAAAAGTTAAATCTTGCATGATAAGCTCTGTGCTTACCTGTCAGAATGATGTTCAGGACAGACAGACACACACACACAAAAAAAAAAAAAGAAGAAAAAGAGAAAAGGAAAAAAGAGAAAGGAATAAGAGACCTGGGGCTTTTCCACCACTTTGGTTTGGGTTTGTCTAACAAGCACAAACATGTTCTTCTGTTCTTGAAACAGGATCTGAGTAGAAAGGGGAACTTGGTGCCATGCTGGATACCCACACCTTTGATTTTCTTTTGCAATCTTGAATTTTGAGCACAAACCTGGTGCTGGATAATGTCGGGAAGCCTTCAGGTTCCATTCAATTTTATATAGGTATATATATGTTTTTTTTTAAAGCATGGCTCATTTTCTTGCACCATGCTCTATCGATCGAGACTCAGTGTAACAAATGGTCTGGTTTCCCGACCCCGTTGGAAATGTCACGCAGGAGTCAACAGACCTATTTAGTACATGCTTCACAAAGACGTACGGCCTCCTCTGCATTGTGTAGGCCGGAGCCCTGACTCAGCGGCTCGATCACCCCGTTGTCTCCACGAATGTGTGGAGTCGCCCCATGATTCAGTGACTTGCCCCCATCCCCATTTCATGGACACAGCAGGACAAAGCGCCGTCAGTGGGGAAAAGCTCTGTAATGTAAAAGCGCTCAGACCACTGATTTTTTTTTTCGATGAATCCCACCAGGGAGGACTTAGCTTTCAAGGCAGTGTGTGGCAGGAGAGACGCCGGCGCAGAAGATGTGTACTGAAAACGCATCCATCTGTGGGGCTGGGCACAGGCCAAGGGAGGCGGCTCGGGTTAGGCCTTCATCTCTTGGATATGGGCAACATTCAAGTCGGGGATGGATCCATTTCCAGACCCCCCCAGTCCTCCATGTGCCATGAGGCATCGTGATGGTGTGGGTGGTCCTTGCTTTACTTCCACAAGACGATTTCCATGAGGAAACCCTTTTGGTCGCTCACTGGGCCCAGTGGACACGAACCGACTTAGAGTGTGAGGAAACCGCAGTGAGCCACGGGGCAGGCGTGGACTTCCTTGTGGGGTGGGAATCCAGCCAGCCCACCTACGTCTTGGGTGTGCTGCAGGAGTTATTCAGCCTCTGCGCACCGCACCTCGTTGCTTTTAACTGCAGTAGTTGATCATTATCCCCAAGGGCCCGTTTCATTATGGTTGCTATAACGACTTGGGGGCACTAAGGAACCCCGTTGGGGTCACACTCACAGTTCCAGGTGACAATTGATGGTCACTGCAGGAGAGTGTATCAGGAGCCCAGGGAACTGACCATCTACATCCACAGCCAGAGCAGAGGAGGCAAAAATGAATGCACAGCTTCTCGTCTGCCCGCTGGTCAGATTCCAACCGGCTCTCTCCTTCTGCCAGGGAATGGCCTCACCTGCTACAGGCTCCATCGCACCAATGAGATGATCTCCTGCAGGTTTGCTAAAGATCTGCCTTAACAAAACAGTTCCTTATAGGTATGCCTAAAGTTTCAATTCTCAATGATCAGTTGAAACTGGAAGCTCAATGTCCCACCAAGTGCTGGGGCTGTTTCGGGGGTTTAATTAAATACACAGTTGTTATGGTTGATTCTGAACTGTCCCCTGCAGGCTCAATTTTGGACTTGATCCCTAGATGGTGGCACGACTTGGAAATGAGCTGCACGGACCCTTAGAGACATGGGATCTGACTTAGGTTACTAGGAGAGGCCTTCTTGTCTTCTTGCTGGGGGACTCACCAGGCCCCGTGGACAGTTCCAAACCCAGGGTCACTCAGCGAGGCTTGACAAAAAAAGACTAATGAGGCTTTAGGGAGGTGGGAAGGTTAATGGTGGGGGAAGGCGAGGGAGAGATTGGAATGCATTTTGCAAGTACATGATATTGCCAGAGAAGAAATTTAATGGGCAAAATAATACTATCGGAGCGAAAACCACCCCCGACTCAACAGACCACTGTGAGGGTTGATCTAGAGACCAAATTCAAATTCACTTGTTAACTCCAGGCTTGGCGCCGGCTGCCTCCTTCAGAAGGTCTGGAAGTTCCACTGTAAAGCTCAGTGGGTTAGCACCTGCTCGCAAACCTGGAGACCTGATTTTGATACCTGGAGGCCCCCGTGGTGGAAGGAGGGAACTGACTTCTGAAAGTTGTCCCCTGACCTCTGCTCAGCGCTGTGGCATGCGTATGCACACCTTCTCACACTTCCTGTGTCTCTCTGCTTTCTCTCCTTCTATTCTTTTGCTTGAATGCACAAGTAAATAAAATATTAGAAAAGATCCATTCAAGTAAGAAGTGCCATGGGGGGGAGGGCAGAGGAGGTGGACCCGTGGGTAAAGTGCTTGCTGTGCAAACATGAGAACCTGAAGTTCAGATCCCAATTGAAGGGGGCTTATTCAGAGATCCCCCCTCTAATGTCCAGCACGAGCAAAGATCACAGGCCACGTGCACGTGTCCCAGCATAAGGGGACGGGGTGTTTTTTCTTTCAGTTTATATACAGTACAACCAGGAGGGCATTAGGGGTGTGAGCTAGGGAATAGACAGGCAGGTTTTTACCCTACGAGAGAAGAGGCGCAGTAGTCTGAAGAATGTAAGGGGGGGCCGGAGCCTGCCAGCAGGAACACATACAGGGGAAAGAGAAGCCCCAGTGCTCAGGAGAGAAGAACACGTTCTTCTTGGAGGTACTTTCCATGAAATGGGGCCGCTTTGTCCAGGAGGGAAGGGTCACCACATGATGCCCAGCACCGGTGGTTACTTGTAGCCCCTGTGTGGGAGGTACAGACACGGACCGATGCTCTGGCTCGCTGTTAGTCAGCCAGTCTGGCGAGATAGGTTCAGTGAAAAGTCTGTCTCAAAAAACGAAGGTCGACAGAGATAAAAGAATATAACACACACGCACAGATATACACACACATATACACACACATGCATACACACATACACACACGCATACACACGCACACACACATACACACATGCACACACACATACACACAGATATGCACACGCATACACATACATGTACACGTGATACATGCTGTCATAGTTAAGCACAGGTGCCAACTTGACAATTGAGGGATTTGAGCTCAGGGCACATTTGTGGAGAATTAGTGGTTGAGTTAAGCCCAGAGCAAACCTGCAGATTGTCTAGCTGATGAGGAAGGCCCAGGTGGGTGGGATTAGGCCCTGGAATAAAACTCAGAGAGCTGGTTGAGAGAGTCGGCATCCTTGTGCATACTTGGCCAGACATGCTGGTCTGGCAAATAAGGATCATCCCTCTCTCAGCCATTACATACAGATGGTGTTGCCAGTTCCCTTGACACTGGTGTTGGTGCATGCTCTCCTGTCAAGCTGGACAAACTGTAACCAGACT
>JALPQD010000935.1:0-207500 GCA_023101885.1 Typhlomys cinereus | reverse complement strand
TTAAATATTCCTGCTGAACGCCAAATTAAAAATATCCATTAAAGGTTTATTTGATATCTTCCTAATTATTGCCCGTTGCGCCTTTGACAAATTATTTACACATTTTAATAATTGCGACTTTCTTTGGAAGTGACACAAAAACAATTACTTTTCCGAGATTCCACTGTGGATCTGCTTTTGAAACTACACAGCCATTAAAAACAGTCTGTCGAATTAAAGGTTGGGCAATTAATTAAGTGCAAATTCTGTAAAACCGGACCAAGGAGAAAATTCATCAAACCTATGAAATATGACCTATCTTGTCCAAAAGACAAATATGTTTAAACAAAAGATGAAAATTGATGAGAAAATTACGGGTAGCAAAATGCACACGGCGCAAATCTAAGACAGCTGTAGTGGGTGTCAGCGTGTGGGGTTTACCCTCGCAGAAGTCATGATTCATTACCTTCCTTGCTTTGAAAAACTTTTCCTAGTTAATCTCCAAAGAACTGCATCTGGGATAATAAAAGTCGTCTGCGACAGCTTGGTGGTATTAATGATTTGCAAGTTTTCAGAAGGGTCTGATTAAATGTAACCTCAGGTAGGAAATGGCAGCCTCAGGTCTATGAGTGACACACCTTAGTTCTGTCTTTTTGGAACTTCTCACTCAACTTGTCCTCCTTCCTCACTCACATGAAAAGCCCCATTCCACTTGTATTTCGAGAGGATCTGGCTCATGTGAGGACTTTGACTCTGCTGATGAACCACGATCCTTGTATGGGTACAGAATGCATAGCCACGGTCTCCAGAAATCAGGGCGGCGGCTGGCAGGGGACGCGTCCATTGCCAGCCCTGTGTGCGTGAGCTTCGAGTGATGGATGGTGTACCCAGCCGTTCCGCTCTGCGAATCAACCTCAGTGCTGGCGTGGAGTGGGTGGGAGAGGGAGGTGGTTCTGGACCATAGGGATTGTTATGGGTATAAGGCTGTTATTTCCATATTAAAATGTAATGGTCTCATTAAAGTTAAAACCACTGTTAAACTTGATTGAGTAAATTAGTTAATTAACCATAGCATCCATTCCGTTCCTCCAGGGCATACCTCTGCTCTTCGCGATGGAAATGCAAGCTCAGCTTGGAGGATCTCACGTCGGAAAGTACTAGAACGCTTCACTCAGATGTCTGAGTGAGCAATTAAAAAAATAAAAGTCAAAGGCTGGAAGGTGAGGGTGTTAAATGAAGACAGAAATAGCAGATGAAAGAAGAAAGATTTTATTTTTAAGCTGAAATCTCTGAAGATTTTCTTGTTCGAAACAAAGCCCAAAACACCCCATAAGCAGTTTTTAGGGACTCGCAGTCAGCTCAATACCTCCCACTTTTTCTCTTATGTTTTCTGTATTTCTTTCCTTTTCTTTACTTAAATATTCAAAGGTATTCCCAAGGGGTTGAAATGTTGCACAAGGTTTTGAAGGAGTAGAGTTGGATAAATGATACTATGGCAGAGTTGTGGGCGAGTCAGTAGGTGGAAGGGAGGGGAGCAGGGTTTTGGGTGAGTCAGCAGGTGGAGAAGAGAGGGGTGCATTCTGGGAGCATCTGTGCTCTACCTACCTGTTTGGCTTCCATATCACACAAACGGCTGCTTCTTAGATGGCTTACAAAGAAGTCAGTCTCCTTCCTGGTCCATCTGATGCTCTGTGGACCCAACGGGGTCCAGGGGGCCCCACACACTTAGTAGCAGAAAACCTGAGTTTTATTTGATTTTTAAAATATCTTTTCATGTGGCGTATTTTCTAATGGAAACCCAGGGGGAGGGGCTGTGATAAGACATTCTTCCAGCTCTTTGAGTGGACGATGCCATTTAGAAGAAACATCTTTCTCAGAAGATGGCTGAGTATGTATACGTGCTTGCAGCCAAACCCAGTAACTGGAGTCTGATCCTGCAGCCCACATGGTGGAAGGAGAGAACCAGTTCCTGCAAGTTGTCCTCTGACCTCCACATATGTGGCGCTCTCACAGCCAAGATAAATAAATGTAATTGATTATTATTATATATTTTTTAAATTTTTAAAAAATTATTATTATTATTATTATTATTATTATTTTCAACTGTGCGCATGTGCGTGTGTATGTGCACCCGCGTGTGTGTGTCTGTGTGTGTGTGTATCTATGTATGTGTAGAACCACGGACGAACTCGCAAACCACCATGGACGTCTCCACCTCCTTCTGCCCCGGGATTCACAGGCTCCGCCGCACCAGGACCAGAAGCGCAGGCCGCCCCCGCTTCCGCCTGGCGTCTATACGTGGGATCTGGAATCCGAACTCAGGACCTTCCGCCTGCAAGGCGGAGGCTTAACCCCTGAGCCACCTCTCCAGCCCTGATTATTATTATATTTTTTAAAAATCTTGTCTTACCATATGATTAAGTTCACAGACTTTTGTTCCTGATCATTTACTACTGAGGGGGTATGATCTCACCAGAAGAGCAGTGCATATAGTCTGGCAGATAAAAAATAACCGTTGTGCAAATTGGTGATAGACCGTCCCTCACTGTAGTTTCCCACTTTTATTACATCTACCTTTGAATGTGCTTTTATCACAAGACTCTAGTTTAACAGCTTTTTGTCTCTGGCCAGGGGGTAACATACAATGCCCACCAGGATGGAGTGAAGGGCATTGCAGGAGCAGCAAAACTGCAAAAGAAAACCAACAAACCACAATCCAGAACTTCAGAGACTCTATATCAACCACCTAGAACTAGGCCAGCTTAGTCTCTCCCCATCCTGAAGCTCAGGGAAATTTGCGGAAGAGGGGGCGGTAAGAGTGTAAGAGCAAAAGGATGGGAGGAGCAATGATATGTAAGTTACTCCATACTAGTTAGGGCTGAAACAATCATAATTGGACTTTACATGCCCTGCGCATTGTCCAACACACTATTGACCCCACAAAGTCTAGCATCTGCTAAAGGCCCCAAGATCTTTGGAGGCAAGGGATTGGAAGCCACAGCAGTGTTCCTATACCTAAGGGGAACACGGGAAAGGGTTCAGGGAAAGGCCACTGGGTCCTTGTACGTCATCGGAGAGGAGGGCCCAGAGGAAAATCAGGCATGCACAAGAAAGGACTCTCTGGGAATTGGGACGGGAGGCACTGGGGGATGGGAAGGGAGGGGGGTGGGAAGGAGGAGTAGGGGGTACGGGGGGGAGGAGGAGGGGGGGAGGGAACTGGTGTACCCATTAAGTTTGTATGAGCTGAAATAATAATAAAAAATGTATTAATAAAAAAAATTCAGACCTTAAAAAAAAATCTTGTCTTACAAAAGGTATGGTGACATGTGACTGAAATTTCAGAATGTGGGAGGCTGAGCCAGAATTGCCAGGAGGTAGAGGCCAGCCTGGGCTACAGAATGAGACTGCCCCCCACATCTCTCCAAAGACATATCCCACGGATCCCATCTGTAGAAGTCAGCACTAAACCCGCAGCAAGGCTTATGTCATCCTTAACTGCATATGATGCACACAAGGATGCAAACTGAAGAATTCATTTGTAGACCTTATGAGGGTCTCCCCTTTCCCACATTGACAAGAGAATCTGAAGAAATGTGGGGATCACTTACTTGAAAGATGAGGGCAGGTATCCGTGGAAAACTGAGAATGAGACACGGAGACGGGAGGAAGCCCCTGTGTAACTTAAAAGCTGTGTGACCACGTGTAGTGATGTCCAAAATATAAAAGAGGTCAGAGTGATTATTTTCTAAAACTATTGGTTTGTAATGAAAACCAGGTCTGAAAATGCTTCCTCAGTGCACACAGCTGGGCTGTGAAAAATGGCAGCGGCTGCTGGGCGCAGATGGTGACCTGGAAAAACCAGTCATGGCTGCCACAGTTACGCGTTCATCAATCGTCATTGAAGATACTACACAGACGAGGACGCCAGGCACATGCCGAGAGTACCCGGCTTGCTGAGTACCCAAGTAATAAGAGGTACTGCTTGAACCTTAGATGACGTGGCTGAAGTTAGGAGTCCACAGTCTTCCCCATCCTGCCAGCCCAAGTCTGTGAGGCCTAATCCCAGCACCTTCCTTCCATCAGCAGTCTCTCTCTCTCTCTCTCTCTCTCTCTCTCTCTTTCTCTCGCTCCCTTTACTTCTCCATCTCCTGGTTTCTCGACTCTCTTTCCCAGTCTTTCCCTGACTCCCCAAATCAACGTCTTCTTTTCAAATCCTTCAAGTGTCTCCTTCGGGGAGAATCCAAGCAAAGATACCAACCTCCAGGTTACTGTGGGGGAACAGCGGAGGGTTTGGTGTCATCACACGTGGCTGCAACCATATTCCCCATCCAAGCAGCTTAGGGGGGAAGGTTCACTTGGTGCACAGTTCCGGGTGACAATCCATCCTGGTGGGGACATCACACAGCAGATCACGTCACACCACAGTCCAGAGCAGAGGGCAATGAACCATGCTTGCTTGCCAGTTCCCAGTAATTCTTTGCTTTTTTTTTTTTTTTTTACAATTTTTATTTTTCCTTAATTTATACGAGAGAGTGAGACAGAGACAGAGAGGCAGAAAGAGGGGGAGAAAAAGAAGGAGGGGGAGAGTACACATATGCATGCCATGATACATGGGTAGAAGAAGTCAGAGGACAACTTTCAGAAGTCAGTTCTCTCTACTGCATAGGTTTCTGGGAATCCAACTCAGGTCTCCAGGGTTATGAACGCTTTGTCTCACTGGCTCCTAATTCACAAGACAAAGAACGTAAGTGCAGCAAGAGGAAGGAGGGCTGGGCTAACCAAACTCAAGACCCACTCCTGTGGTAAACCTTCTTCCAGCAAGGCTCCACCTCTTACAGGGACCACGACCTTCCCAAACATGAGCGCCAGCTAAGGATTTAAGCACAAAAGTCTGTGTGTGTGGGGGGGGGCGGGGGTCCGGGGACCTCACACTCTAACCGTGACGTGTGCTGAAGGTCATGCATGTGAGAATGGACTTGCTTCTTCCCAGCAGCAAGAATAAAGAGAACTGGGCTGGAGATGCAGCCTTTGCTTAAAAGAAACCAGACCTGTGTAAAGTTTGCAACGCAGCACACCTTGCCACAGACAGAGATTTTAATGAGGAGGATTAGTATTCTGGTACACAATCTACAGTTTCTTGCAGGTCAGAAATGTGTCTGAGGCTTAGGACAAGAAGCAGTGTAGAATAACGATGCTCAGAAATGTAACCAAGCACTAACATCCCGAATTCATGTATCACCGGCCGCATGCGAAAGAGCGTCTCTCTGGTTTGCACCAATTCAGAACACGAGTTCCAAATCCAGGCCACTGACCCTGAATTATGTGACTCCTGGTCGCGCTTCTCCAGTCCTCTCTTTCTGAGACAAGTGTTGATATGTATGTGAAAATGTAGAATGAAAGGCCGCTTTTCTGTGATCTCGTGAGGTTCAATTTTTACCTTTAGTTACTAAAGATTTCTTCATGGGAACTTAATGTACCATGAGGGAGGCTGCTTTTCAGGGCTGTAAAACTTTAATTTCACCCTCTAGATCACCCCCTCATGTTTTATATAAACATTTAGGATCGAACGATACTGACTGTCAAAGAGATTGCCGTGAGTTTCTGGAAGCATTGTACGGATTTATATATTCAGTCCGTCGCAACGAGTGAAGTCAGGATGTTACAAAAGATTCCCGTAGTTCAAAAACTGCTTTGAAGCCCATCCATGCTCGTGCATAATTGTACAGAGAGCTTCTTCGTAAGAGACCCGAGTGACGAAGGCCTAGGCTCCCAGTTCAACTGTAATTGTGTGTGGGGAATATCAGAATCTCAAATGATACATTGCTCTCTGCCTGCAATTGGCAGTGCTCATTGTTAAGAAAAGATGAACAAGTTACAGTGTGTGTGTGTCTGTAAGCACATGTGCACGTGGGTGTGCATCCATGTGTATGTGTGTGTGGTTAAGTATCCGTGTGTATGTGGAGGTGCTTGTGTAGTTGTGAGTGCTCATGTGTGCACAGGGATGGGCATCCACATATTATTGTGTGCATGTGCATCATTATATATGTATGTGTATGTTTGTATAAGTACAGATGTGTGTGTGTGCGTGTTGTGTATGTCTGTTGGCAAGCTCAGCTGTCTGTCACTTCAAGAACTGATCACCTTATTTTTTGATGCTGTCAGTCAGGCTGGGCTGGTCCCAGGGATCTGTCATTGGTACCTTCTCAGTGCTGGGATAATAACCATGTGCCACCAAACCCAGATTTTCTTTTCACTGTGTGTTGGGGGATTGAACTCAGGTCCTCACACTTCACCGACTGAACTCTCCCCGGCCCCCACCAGTCTGCATGGCTCTCGTGTAAAGAACATGTGCAGAGAGGGAGATGCAAGATGTCATGTGCTGTGATCTCTGGGACCACACGTTTCCTTATCACACGTCCCCTCAATGCTCTACCTTCTGAGGCAAGCCACTTGCTGAGATGCGAGTCGTGGTGGGAGAGATGCTTTTCTGGTTCAGAATCTCATGCCTTTGCTTTGGAGCTGCTGGATAAACATATCCACACCCAGCATCTCACGCGGGAATCTTCTGTGTTGTGCTTCCTCAGCACGGAGTCCAGCCACCAGCTTAGACGCCTGGGCAAAGCCTCTGCCCCCTCTCTGCCATCTCAGTGCCCACGTCCTCCCTTAAGCCTCCTGGGATCACCTATTCAAATCCAGGATTTAGAGTTGGCTGCCAAGAACCCGGCCTCAAGTACCACCAGACATGCACCTGTTCGCTATCTCTCCCTCCCATCCATCCTTCCTTCTCTCCTGCTGCAAAACTCTGCACTTCCCATTGAAATGCCCCCTCCTTCCTGGAAGGATGAGGGAGGCTCAGGAGACCAAGAAAGCTCATGAAATATTGCAGACTGCAGAGACCACGCCCCCTGGTTGTGTAAGCAGTAATCACTTGATGAGGACGATGTTCTTCTGGGGGGCTATCTACAAGCTGGAATGTATTCTGGTAGTGATGAAGATTCTGTGAGTCAGCGCGCATGCTGGGGTGAGCTTTGGGATGATGCTGTCTCGGGGTCCCCTTCACTCCTGCAAGTACCCCTTGCTTAGGTTCCTATATGTAAGCCCAGTAGCCTCATCGGATCACCCTGCCAGACTTAGGGGGATTGTTTCTTTGCTCCGTCCTTGGTGTCCTGCCTGGGGAGAAAACATCCTGATTCCTGTCTTCTCAGGAAACGTAGCACAACATCTCTCGCCTCCCTCTCCACTTCCTTCATATTCTTCGGTGACAGCTGTTTCCAGTTACTACCGGAGGTGCTAGAAGCTACTCTGAGAGAGACAGATGTTAGAGTCGATGCTGAGTTTAAGTTTCAGAAATCCAGCTGCATGCAGGGTTTAAAGAGTGAGAGAAAGACATGTTTAAATGATCAGAAATGTGAGATTCGGTTTAGTGCCGTGAATTCCAGTGGGAGTGGGAAATGGCCAGGTTGTCTGTCACCCTCACAGAGCACGGTTCCCATCAAGCAGGACTCGCATGTTCAACGATCAACTCTGTTCTGTCTTTTATGCAATGTGGTCCCTAGATTGAAGCCAAGTGCTGTATGAGCTGCTTCGTCTGGTCCTTAGATTGAAGCAGGTGCTTCATGAGCCGCTTTGAACTGATACTCACCTGATACTTTCAACAAGAAGGATATTCTCGCCCTCGTGGCTCATCGGGAGCCAGCTGTCCATCCGTCCATCTGCTAGGGGACTGTGAAGGGTACATTTCTCTACATAATCTTTGATGGATACACGAGGTTGAGAGGCCACGGCTGATTTGATTATGCAGAGGGGTGTGTCAGCCAGTGATGCTGCATTTAAAAAGATAAAGACTGGAGAGATGCTCACAGGCTAAGTCTCTACCTCACAAGCAGAAGGACCTAGGTCCAGATCCCACGTAAAAACACCAGGCAGAAATGAAATGGTGGTGGCTTGTACTTCTGGTCCTGGAAGGTAGAGCCTGGGAAATCCCAGAGCAAAGTAAATAGGCAGTAGAATAATCCAAGATGATTCCCTTGTTACCCTTGGGCCTCCATGGACACACACAGTGTGACTCTGAATCACACAGACACATAGACAGAAGTAGACACACACATATGCACACAGACACACACACACAAATAAATAAAAAATAGTTATTTACCTCGTGTTTTGGAGGAAGGCAATGAATGGCTTAAGTTCTGGCCACGGAAAGTCCCCCTTTGTCCTTCCTGACGCCCGCTCACAGATATCTGATTTTCGTTCACTTCTTGTGCTTGAACCTGCTCTTTACCTTTGTGGACTTGTTCTGTGGAGTGCTGGCCCATAGCCTGGGTTTGACCTCGATGGATTCCACAGCCTTTTACTGCTCAGCTTTGGCCATGGGCCTTTTTGCTGCCCTCATGAGTGTGGGGTTCCATGACCCTCACGCTTACCTTGCAATCCTGATAGGTACCAGAGTGGAATCAGCAAGAATTGAATCAGGCTGAGTCAGGAGTGGATCCTGGAAAAGCTAAAACCAAGTCGGGTTTCTTATGGAATCTAATCCCTTATGATGTCTGTACACTGTGCAGAGGAATGACGTCAATAGTGGTAGGCAGGCCACATGTGCAAGGTCAACAACAGGTGGGACCACCACCACCAATACAGCCCTGCCAATCTTAGACATGTTAGTAGGCCCTAATGACCCCGTTAGATGTGGAGAAAGAACAGGCTACTGATAGGTCAGGAACATGGTGATACAATTACAATGATAAAGCTCTGTGCCCATTCTTCAGATGTGCTAATTAATGTCCAGATGGCTTCCAAAGAACAGGAAGAAATATATATAAAAAAAAACCTCTGCCCTTGATCCCAATTCGAGACAGGAGAAGATCCATCCCTGCCCCTTTTGGAAAAGTCAACAGGAGTCAGCCTATGACTTTGCTGGCATAGGGGGCACACTGCTAACGAGACTTTGAGGAATGTCCCTGGTTTCTGTCTTCTAGAAATGGGGATCTTGAGCTTGAGTGTTCCCCACAAATGAGTCCATGGAAAACAACTCCTATGGGTATGACTGAAGAGAAATACTTTCTGGATTTATCAGTGGACTTTCTCTAATAGTAAAAACATTGTGTGTGTGTGTGTGTGTGTGTGTGTGTGTGTGTGTGTGTATGGAGTCGGTGACTAGACTGATCGATTTTCTGGAATGAGACATAGGCAAGTTAACCTCATCCTCAGTTGGAGGGTTGAGAGTAAACCTTACTGGAGTTTGTGCCTGTAGCCATGCACTAGACATGACCACAGAGCTTCTCAAGAAAGCGGTCTGCCATCTGATACAGCCATTCCACCAAGTGCACGACACAGCGACCACAGTCACAGTCACAGCCACAGATGCACGGGCGAAGGCACGAACCCTAACATGAGGAGTATGTGTCTACATGTTTTGGCATAGACACTTGGCAATATTGGTGTGAAGGCATCCATGGTTCTTATAGAGCAGCTTAGATGGTTCATCACTGTTTCAGTTCACCTGCATGGTTGCTGATAAATGGCCATCAAATGGCTTAAAGGAAACAAGGAGTTTACTTTCTCAGATAGTCTGGTTACAGTCTGTAGTTTAGCTTGATGGGAGACCATGCACCAACACTAGGGCTCTCTATGTTATGGCTGACAGAGGGACAATCCTTACTTGCCAGACCAGCATGTCTGGTCAAGTGTACACAAGGATGCCAACTCTCTCAACCAGCTCTCTGTATTTATTCCACTCACCATAGGCTTGGACTTTTCCCCATCAGCTAGATAATCTCCTGAAGGTTTGCTCTAGGCTTAACTCAACTATTAATTCTACACAAATGTGCCCAGAGCTGTGCCCTCAACTGTCAAGCTGACAC
The DNA here is from genome assembly GCA_023101885.1 of Typhlomys cinereus. NCBI lineage: Eukaryota > Metazoa > Chordata > Mammalia > Rodentia > Platacanthomyidae > Typhlomys > Typhlomys cinereus. The sequence continues at coordinate 197,658 of JALPQD010000935.1, read as the reverse complement.
CTGTGCCTGACTATGACAATCGCCCATCTCCTCTGCTCTCTTTTCAGGGCTATATTAATACTTCTTAGTGTTGTCCCACTGATTAAAGATTCATGTCAAGTTCTGCTTTGGAGATTACCACCTGCATGTGAAAGAGAACCACATACTTCTTTAGAAAAGGCACTCTTTGTAATTTCCTCATTTTTTTCCCTTTGAGAATAAGATTTAAAATTGAACAAGTTGACCTAACAGTATGGAAAGTATGAACGAGGAAAACACAGTCTGACTTAAAGAACATGAACAGAACCAGAACTGATAGCACACACAAGCCTGTCCTCTCGGCTCCTCCGGAGATGGAGGCAGGATGATGGAATGTTCAAGGCGAGGACCCAGAGAGACAGCTCAGCGGATAAAGGACGCTCGCTCAAACCTGGCAACCTGAGTTCAATCCTTGTGCCTAGGAGAGATGACAGGACAGTCGCTAGGTGGTGGTGTGGCTCTGACTGGAGGAAGGGACAGGGGTTGGATGAAAAGCTCTTTGAGTGGCTCTCCGGATGGTCGCCACGCTGATTACCCAGTGCCGCCTGTCAGAGGCACGACGTGGGCGACGTGTGATCTGCTTTCTTGGCCCCAGGATGCTCTGGTCCTGCTCAGAAGCATGGCCTCTTCAGCGAGTGGCCACAGAGGTCAGAGGGGAGCATGGGGGACGTCAGCGTGATGTGCTCCTCCCCCGTGAAGAGCTGAGCGTCTGTTTCTGTGGCCACTGCAGCTGTATTTCTTTACCAAGGGGACATTACTGTCTGCATTCCAAATGTCTTCTGCAGACTCACGTTTTAAATGCTATTCAAAGGCTGGTGGTGGGATTGTGGTGGGATCATGGAAGGCTTGGGGCCCTCAGAGGTGGGGTCTGGTGGGCAGAAGTTACTCCAGGTCCTAAGTGCTAATCTTATGCTCTGCATACGGGTCCATATGAGCAACCTCCTGTGGCTCAGCCATGCCTCCCACGCTACTGCGCCTGGAAGCCTTCTGAAACCATCTTTTCTCTCTTACGTGGCTGCTGAATGCTTGTGGTAGCCACGCGGTAGCTCATACACATACGGTTGTGGTCACTTTTCTTTTTGCTGGGAGACAGCACTCAGACTCAAGCAACTTAGGGGAGAAAGGGAGATTTATTTGGCTTACGGTGTGTGTGTGTGTGTGTGTGTGTGTGTGTGTGTGTGCGCAGTATAGGTCATGATGGCAGGAATCCCATTAAAGAAGACAGGGCTGGAGGCAGAAGCAGGAGACCAGCCCAGGTCACTGCAGAGAGAGCAAGAGCAAACTGGGAGAAAGCAGGGTTAGGCCACCAAACCTGAAGGCCCGCCCCCTGTGGCTGCCTTCCCCCAGCAAGGCTCCACTTCCTAAAGGTGTTATAACCCTCCCAAATCTTAACACCAGTTAGGGATGCAAACACACGAGTCCAAGGGAGGACTACTGACTTTGAAACCATGACAGACCAGCAGATGCTCTGGGACAGTGCATCCAGTCTAATTTCTTGTCCTTCTCCTTCGTTCTGTTGAGTGGAAGAGAAAGCTCAAGCCGCATCTACCCTTCGGTCATCCCCATTCCAACGTAAGCACTTTTCAGACTTACCAACTTCTGACGGCTGTGACTCCAGAGAGAACCAAATAATTATTTTGTTACCGTAGGTGCTTCTAGCTAGTGAGTCCATCTTCTCTGTCTTTTCTTTTCTCTCTTCACATCTCCCTTCCTTCTTCCCCCCTTTTGCGAAAGGTCCCACAGTGTAGCTCAAGTTGACCTCCAGCTGACTGCTCTTCTGCTTAGGTCTCTCCAATGCTGGGTACTGCAGTGTGCCTGCGTGATTGCTGATAAACGCACTGACAGAACAGCTTAAAGGAACAGGGGGTTTTATTCTCTCTTATGATAGTCCCGTTACAGTTGTTTGTCCAGCTTGGTAGGAGAGCCCGCAACAATACCAAGGGCGTAGGGATCGAGCCACATACTTTAGCCACGTAACAGTGGAGAGGGGAATGATCCTCACTTGCCAGATCAGCATGTCTGGCCAAGTATATAAGAGGACGTCAGCTTCCTCAACCAACTCCATCTTATTCATCTGCCCAGTGCCACACCATGGGCTGAGACGTCTCCATTGCCTGGACAACCTCTTGCAGGTTCTCTCTGAATTTAACTCAACACTAATTTTCTACCAATATGCCCATTAGCTGGAATGCTTAACCTGTATGCTTAACTATGATAGCTAGGGTGGGTCTCCATGCTCAGCTCTGACTTCCAGCGTAGACTGTGAATATACTTTTCTTCTTTGAAAAGAAGTCAGACAGAATCTACACCTGGCAGTCGACAGAAAGAAAACAGTCATGGGCTGAAGCACAAGGAGCTTCATGAAGCAGATGCCATAGAAGTTGTGGGCAAGTTGTACGGACGGCTCAGTGTGGGACAGTCTGACCCGGGTCCCCTTGGTCCTCGAGGTCTCTGCCTCTCACAGAGCGTGTCTCTGTCGACTCTCTACCTCTGGGCCTGACCTTGGGACAGAGTAGCTGTAAAGCCTGCCCAGCTCTGTAAGGTCTGTGCGGGATTTCATGATGGAAGGTTCTAGACACTCAGTGCTTAGGCAGTCCCCAGGGTGTCCTTTCAGTGGAATCAGAAGCACTGTATTCGAAGGGAGATGTGCAGCTCCTCCTGTCAGAAGAAAGCAGACAAGCAAGCCAGCAAACATGTGCAATCATTAGGGTGCTTTCCTCTCCTACCTTCCTCAGGTCAGAGTTCCTGCTTTTGTGGTCCCACGTGCTCCAATCTGTGGTCTCACATGCCCCAAAACTTATATCTTCCTAGTTCCTTGAAGGATTTTTTTAATTTAAAAAGACTTTGAAATGTTCTGGTCTTGCTGGCTGCACAGACTGACTCCTCTGCCATGATGTATGCAGAAAGTCTGCTTGCATTCCCAACCAGCACGAGCTTGGTTCTGTGTCAGACATGAAACCACCGCAAGTCTTGGTGGCCCATCATCCACAAAGGCTGGTTGCTTACTGGGTGCCCTATGTATCTGCATGCCAGATCTGAGTTTCTGTGCTCCAAGAACTCTGTCAAGTGGTCTCTTTAAAACAGAGCCTGGCTCTCCTTTGCACAAACTGCATTATAGCCCTAGAGAGTTTGTGTGGTTGCAACTGATACTTATTTTTGATGACATTTCTTGTCTATCAAAGTCCCTTAAATTTGAATCACTTGGGCCGAGATTTTCACAGTACCCACATGTATCAATACACAGCTCATTCCTTTTTATTGCTGAGTGGTATTCCACTGTGGGTACCACGTGGTTTTGTGATTGTGTTGCTTTCTTCCTATGTCATAACTACATGCTTTTATTTCTCCTCAGAATGGAATTACTAGAGTATATGCTATATGTATATGTTGTTCATATGATGAGAGTCTGCTGAGACATTTTTCACTTACATGAGACATAGATGAGGACTTCGACTGCTCTACATTCTCATTCACACCTGGGGTGATGAACTCCTTGTCTTCCTCCTCCTCTTCTTCCTCCCCCATACTTATTTCTTTTCTTTTTCCTCTTCTTCCTTCTCTTTCTCTTTTTTCTTTTTCTTTTCTTCATTCCCTGCTCCTTCCATACATTGATTTAAATTTTCTTTCAAATGAGGATCTTGTCTCCCGGGCTGGTCTTGAACTCACTGTATAGTCTTGGACTTGTAGCAATCCTCCTGCTTCAGCTTCCCTAGAGCTGGGATAGCAGGCTATTTCCTTCTGTGCCTGATATTGTTTTTACATCCGCATGTTCTTCTTGTGTATATTCTGACAGGATGTCTTCTGAAAGCCATCCACTTTGCAAATATTTCTCTCTGATCCTTTATTCTTGTTTTTACTTTCTCAGGGTTCGACTTGGTCTTTTATTCTTGTACTCACTCACTAGGACGAACCTTTAAGCTTTGATTTTAGATTCAGCTCTGTTAGTTACATCCTATAAGTGTTGCTATCCTGCATTTTCATTATTGATTTCTAAAGTTGTGATCTGAGGACATATTCAGTAGTGTTTCAGTTCTTCTAAAGTTTATGAGACTTAAGAAAGTAGAGTCGATTTGGATGGCTTTTAATTTCTAGAAACACTGGGAGTTTCTCCAGCATCTCATGTGCCCTGTGCTGCAGTGAGTCTCCTGTAGCTGTGGTAAGCAGCCCCGACACCAAGCAGCTTGGGGAGCAGGGCTTGTTATCTGACCTTCAGCTCCAGAGGGTCCTGTTTGTTACTGCGTGAAACACATAGTGGTAGCCATGGCAATTGAAGCGAGGGGCTGAATCATGTTGCTGCAGCCACTAGGAGGCAGAGAGTCAGAGACAAAGAGAGACAGTGAGAGAGACAGAGACAGACAGACACACACAGAACGAGAGAGGGAGAGAGAGAAACAGACACACACAGAAGGGACCAAGTGAGGGAAATAGGAGAGAAAGAGAGAGAGAAAAAAAGACGGAGAGTGGGATAGAGATAACACATACAAACACATACACAGAGAAAAAGAGAGAGAGAGTTTGGAATTAGGAGTGGACTATCTAACATTGAAGTCCATCCCCAGAGACACACTTCCTTCAGCAAGGCTCCGCCTCCTAATAGTCCCATAAGCTTCCCAAACAGCACCCCAGTTGAGTATCAAGTGTTTAAACACACCCGTGGTAGTTAATCCTGGGTACCAACTTGACCGCACCTGGCATTAACTAAGATCAGCTGAGACCACCTGAAGAGATGATCCAGAATGATACATTTGCAATACAAAGACCAGCCCTAGATCTGATTGGAACCTCCCAGTAGCAGACCAGATAAAAGGAGCCATAGAACAGGAGACTTTGAGGAGAGACTCTCTGAAGCTGTGCTAGAAAACTCTCTACCCTCCTGCCACCCAGCTTCTTCGACTCTCCAGGAATCCTCCAGCCTCCAGCCCTCACCCAACTGGATTGAGCCTTCAGGATGTCTGCAGTGACTTAGCTGCCTCCAGCTTCAGCCTTTAGCTATGTCACCTCCGCCATGAAAGACTGTTTTTCCCCTCTGGAACCGTAAGCTGAATAAATCTCCCTTTCTCCCCTAAGTTGCTTGACTTTGAATGTTCTCTCACAGCAATAGTGAAGAGTAACCATTACAACACCCCATTTGCTGGAGACATTTCACATGCACACTGTGACACCCCACAACCACTTTCCCTGGTTGCCAACATTGCATGCAATTATTACAGTCAGTGAGGCTGGTGCCTGTCACTATTGTGTCTATTGATTTTCCTGGTACCCTTTCACTGCAGTGGGTCCCATTCACAATCTCACATCACACCAAGTTGTGACGTTCAGACTCCTCTCTTCTGTGCCATTTCCCCTGACTTTGTGAGAAGTATGGGGAAGCTGTTTTAGAGGATCCTTCCCTTATAATGTGGGGCTATGATCTGTGGAGAACAAGGCAACATGATATGCGCCCCCGCACCAAGAGCACATGGCATCACTGTCCTGTATGCATGTCAGACTTGAGTGTACTGAACGCCTGACTCATGTATGTCAGGCTCAGTCACAGCAAGGTTGGCCTTTTTTTTGTCCCTGTTTTGTAATATAGTGTTTGGAGATATGTCACTATGTAGAGCACACACATAAATGGCATGCATGGCCAATGGCTTGATACAGAATTCTTGGCAACCTTTTTTTTTCTATTTATCACCATGTACATATAGTTCCCTTTAATCTCATTCCCTTTAACCTGATAAGCTGGAGATCTCAAGCTCCACCTCTCTAAGCTGTGTCCTTAGCTCTGGATAGACCATCCTATTATTTTTTGGCCTCCATTGTCTCTGATGGAAAGTTAGCATTCGATCTCATCTTTGCTCCTCTGTGTGTAACATGTCTTCCCCCCTTCCCACCGTTAAGATTTTCTTCTATTTTGTTAACACAAAATGTCCTTTTCTTTGTTCAGAACATGGAGTTCCCTTCCTACTCACAGAAAGGGGTGATGATGATTATAGTGCATGGTGGTCCCAAGACACTTCTACTACATGTGTCACCTGGACCGGCGCACAGCACTTACAACTATGACACACTGTTATGGTTTACTCGAGACCTTAATGATGGACTTGAGTTCTGTGGAACATCTAGGAGGGAAACAGGCACACGTACTGCTGGCATCCTGGGTTCTTGCCCCTCCAGGGTCTGTCCTTTCTCCTGCTACCTCCTGAGTAATTCTGCTGGACTTACTTTGGAAAGCTTGCTTAAACTTTCTCATTAGCTCTTCTAAAGCTGCCAAAATGCCAGAATGTCTTTGTCATCACCTAAAAATTGTTTGTGGGGCAAGAAAAGACTATCATCTTTGGAGTAATATTGCTCCCATTCAAAGCCCTTTCTGTTTTTTTTGTGTTTATGTGTTGGGCATATTGGATTTATTTATCCTTGTAGACACCATGAAAAACATTATGGGAACATTTGGCGGAGATTTCAGGATTCAAGGTCTATTGTAGTTAAGTATAAAAAAATAGAAGACTCATACTGAACAAAGACTGACCTCCCATCAAGTGTCATGGTAGAAGTTTTATCAACGGGTGTCTGGTATAATTGTCGGAGAGTCGGGTCTGTTGGGGAGGGCGGGAGGGAGTGCTTAGGGATTTCGGGTCTTTCGGCTCTTTCTCGGAGGGATGAGTCGAGCAGGCTCTCTCGCCCCTCCCCCCAAACCATCCCTCCCGTCCCTCCCTACATCCCATCCCTCCTCCTCTTACTCCCTCCCTTTTCTTCCTCCTTCCTTTCCTTCCTCCTTCCTTCCTCCTTCCTTCGACTTCTTCTTCCTTCCTGCTTCCTTCCTTCCTTCTTTATTTCTTTCTTTCTTCTTTTTTCTTCTTTCTCTGTTCTTGTATATCAGAGAGCACTGTGTGTCCTTGTGGACCAAAGGTGATTTTAGGAATTATCCTGGATTGCTTCTGTCTCCTTTTTCCTTTGCTCTGGGATTCCTCAGATTCTCTCACCAGGCTCTGACATTTTTATGTGGTACCTGAGATCTGAGGTCAGGACTTTCTGTTTTCAAGGGAGAGTCTAAACTCCTGAGCCATCTCTCCAGACCTACTTCTATGTTCTTTTAGTCTCTATATTACTACTATATTATTAAAGAGTGTCTTTACTCTTTTCTATCCCATGGATCTTAGATACTTAATTAATTGTGTTCAGCAACCTAAAAAGTATCCTAGTAGGTTGAGTCCTGTAACAGTCTCGAAGGCCCATGGAGACCCTTGAGGGTAGGGATAAGCTGGCATGGAGTTAACGGCACAGACCCTGAAAGTCAGGGAGTGGCAAAGCAGGCTCGCAGGCTCGCAGGCTCGTTTATTGTAAATATCGGGCTGCTTATATACCCCACCCAACATCCCATAAGTCCCAGCATGGGCTTTTGCTGAGTTGTCCTGTCCAGGTTGGTCCTCTCAGCCAGGTGGTTTGACGTCAGCACCAGGCTTGGCAGCAGGTATAGCTTGGGGAGGTTGCATTTGCACATGCGGCCCATACAGATGATCCCTGAGTGGCATGCTCCCCACGTGGAGGTATTGTAAGTGATGGTTGATCAGAGACTTTAATACAGGCCTACCTGGTCCATTCCTCCTACAGAGTCCTAATTATTGATCAGTCCTCTGACTGTTTTGTTCAGTAGTGGCTATGGATCCAATGTGACTACAGGAGAACCATATGAATGGCCTTTTATTTTCCTGCTGGACTTGAACACAGAGGACTATTAGGTGACCCCTGATAGTTCTGTTGCTACCATACAAAATCAGAGGAAGGAAAGGAAAAACTCAGGTCTGGGTGAAATTATTTAATGCCTGGAATTGACAGGTACCTAGAAGGAGACATGCTTCGGTTTAGTCTCACATGAGGCAGCAAATGACTCTTCCATTGAGATCAATGGCAGTGGGGTCCTTCTGCCTCTTGTAACCCAAGTGACCATGGCTAACATGACCTCTCACATTCCTCCGCTGAACCCAGCCCAGCAAAGTTCCTTTGGAAAGAAAATTAGGCTAAGACCATGCAATGTTCTTTGGATAACAGGGTGTTACTCTTGGATTAGTCTTTTCCTCTTTCTGTGCATTACTATTCTTTTTTTCTTTCATTTTTTTCTTCCACATTTTATTTTTTTCCTAATCATACATGCTCAATAGGTACCCCTATCCTCTTCCTCCCCTCTCCCCTCCCCAGTTTCCCCCCATTGTACTCTCCCTCCTTTTTCCCCTCTTCTTCTCACCCCCCTTCTTCTCCCTTCTCCCAGTGCCTCCCCCTTCCTCTATCCCCTGGAGCATCTCTTTATGTGAATGCCAGACCTCCCTCTGAATCCTCTACCTTAGTTAGGGTTCAGGACTCAGTAGCATAGTCTGGAGCCCTTTCTTGGGTTCCCCATTAGTGTGGGAACTCTATTATGACTGTTTAATCCCTTGTCTCTAAGGATCCTACTGTCTACAACTTTCTCTCCTATGATCCATGCTAGACTTTGGGGGGGGGGGTCATTGACACATCAGCCATTGTGCAGGTCACGCAAAGTCCAATCTTGGCTGCTGCAGCTCTAACTTGTGTGGAGTGTCTTGCATATCACTGGTCCTCCTCAACTTTAGGCTCTTACAGTCTTGCTGCCTCCTCTTCCACAAGGTTCCCTGAGCTTTAGGATGGGGAGAGATTTGGTTGGTCTGGTTCCAGGTGAATAATGTTGGGTCTTTGTTGTTCTGAATTATGTGCATTACTATTCTTGGTAGAGGAACAAATCTACTTCTCTGTAAGTATATTACATTGTCTCTTGTAGGATCCATTTTCTTGTGAATCCCTTGATCTGGGAAATCCTATTTATTTATCAAAGTACAAGTGACTCTAAGTCTCAATGAAGGTTAAGAGCTTAGGTTTCAAAAATCAGACACAGGTACATTTGAAAGCTGGCTGTGCTAATTAGTTGTGATACAACACAAAGTAATTTCTTAGCTGTTCATATTTTAATAGTCTTTTGTAGAAGGTGGTGAGATGACAAAGACGTGCATGGAATCGCATGTGGCGAGCATTCGATAAATGATAATTCCTGTGACTTATTGCTCCTTCCCAGAGGTGGCCTTGCATTAGAATAGCATTTTGCAGATGTGCTTGGTGGGAAGCAGCCTGGAAAGGCATCCTTAGGAATGGATTTTTGTGGTCCAAGATGCCCTGTGAGCTGCATATGCTCTGCCTCCTGTTTTTCTAGACACATTAGCATATGTCATGGTTTGAATGTGTCTTCTGCAGATCCATGTGTGTGGGAAGGTCATGGGGCCTTTAGAAGGTGGAGCTTTGCTGGAGAAGGCATTCACAGGGGATGGGCCTTGAGGTGGATTAGTCCCCCCCTACTTCTGGGAGAAGTACTGCTTCTGAAGTAGGCAGTATAGCAGCTGTCAGCCTTCTGGATGGGTATAACTTAGCTTGGTTCCAGCTTTTGCTGCCAGCCATGCATTTTCCGCCATGAAAGACTGTATTTCTCCTCTGGAACCGTAAGCTGAATAAATCTCTCTTTCTCCCTTGATTTGAAAAGTAAGTAGTACACATAGGCATTTTACACATGTAAAAGAGTCTTCAATAATTAAATCTGCTTCAATGTGTTGATCTAGCACCCAAAATATATTTTACCATGCAACACTTTTTGCTGTTAATATATCAGCAAGAATTTTTAGAGCTTTTAAGGTGCAATTCCAGGTATCCTACAGTTAGTAGAAACAGTAGAAGGAAGGATTTCTGTGGGCTTCTAGACTTTCCCAGATATAAGCCCTTACTGACAACTCAAAGAAAATCTGAATCTATCACAAATATTAGCCTAGATTAGAGATCCATGACCCGTAACCACTGGTCTAACTACTTGTTCTGAGAAACTCCCATGACTCACTACGGACACTACTCTAACCACTTGTTTTATAAATAAAACTTTATCAGTACACAACCTTACTCATTTGTCTCTTCAATTTCTGTGTTGATTCCATGCAATGAGAAGAGTTGGTATGGCAAGGACCACATGTACTAAGCTCTGAACTATGTGGGAAAAGTTTGCTGGCGCCCAACCTGAGCTCAAAATTACATCGGTAATGCGGGAACTGCTGATCCCCATGCTAAACAGAGTAAGCCAGGCTCACAAAGGGAAATGTCACACATATTATCTCATATATTGTTGTAGTTGGATACAGGCATCAACTTGGCAACTGAAGGCTCTGAGCTGAGGGTGCAATTGTGAGAAGTGAGAAGTTGAATTAAATCCTGAGCAAGCCTGCAGGAGAGTATCTAGTGGATGAGGAGGGCCGAGTCCAGGTGGGAGGGACTAGACCCTGGGCAGGTGAATAAGACGGAGGGAATGGGTTATGGAGATTGGCATCCTTCTGTATACTTGGTCATTGAAGTCACTCTGGCAAGTGAGGATTGGCCCTTTCTCAGTCATTACATGGTTATGGTGTGGTCAATTCCCCAGACTCTTAGTGTTGGTGTGGTCTCTCCTGCCAAGCTAGAGAAATAACTGTAACTGGACTATCGCAAGCCAGAATAAAATCCTTGTTCCTTTAAGCCATTTGATTGTGAGCTTATCAGCAACCATGAATAGTAATTGCTAATATATCCCAGAAGAATCTATAATCACAATATTAAAATCAGTATATAAGAATATATATAAAAAACTAAAAAATAATATATAAATATATAAAAATATATATGAATATAAATATATAAGAATATATAAATATAATATAAAATAATATGTATTTATCTACATACATTTATATGACATGAAAGAAGGATTGTTTGGAGAAAGGAAAGGATCTAGTAGGAAGGGAGAAGAGTGAAGGAGATGGTTTGGTAAGGGTGAATCTGGTCAAAGATCTTGATACATGTGAGAGAAAATATTCTCATGGAACCTATCATTAAAACATAAAAAGGATCATACACAGTTTCTTTTTGTTATTCAATTGTGTGTGTGTTTGTGTGTGTGCACGTGCGTGTGTGTGTGTGTGTGTGTGTGTGTGTGTGTGTGTGTAGAATCATGGGCGAATTCGGGAACCACCATGGACGCCTCCACTTCCTCCTTGTTTACTCTGCCCCGGGATTCACAGGCTCCGCCCTACCAGGACCGCAGGCCGTCCTTGCTTCCGTCCAGCATCTATATGTGGGGTCTAGGATCCGAACTCAGGACCTTCCACCTGCAAGGCCGAGGCTTAACCCCTGAGCCACCTCTCCAGCCCCTATACACAGTTTCTTTACCAACATGGTTCACATGGGTTTCCTCTTCTTCCTTCTCCTCTTCTTCCTTTTCCTCTTCCTCTTCTTTCTCCTCTTCCTCTTCCTCCTTTTCTTCCTTCTCCTTCTTCTTCCTCTTCTTTTTTTCTCTTCCTCCTTCCTCTTAATAAGTTTTCTTTTTTCTAGTTCATATATGAGATGCTCTCTCCATATATTGATAGCCCCACTTTTGGCAGAGCACATTGCTAATTTACTCAAAGAAACAGCAGAGAGAGAAACTCTCCCCAAAGGAAGCAATTTGTATCTCATAGAAGTTCACTGGCCTTTTAGCAGGTTGGCCCTATACATGAGGCAGTTCTCATAGAACAGCTTGGATGCCCCTCTTCCTTAGGGAAAGCCCCACATTGTCTCCCCATGGTACTAAGAGTGCTTGTAAGGCCAAAGACACCCTCAGCTGACTCTCTGTGTCTTCCATCCCCTGAACTTCATGTTGCAGCCTCTCCCTTTGCTGGGGCCTTGCTTCCTGCTGCTTTAATTGCCTATAGTCTACTAGGGTATGGAAATAGTAAGTGGAAAATTCCAGAATTATCAATTGTAAGTATTAAATAACTCATTACTGTTCTATTATATCATTTCTGATAAGCTCTTTTTTCAATCTTATTTGTGTGTGTGTGCATGTGTGTGTGCATGCGTGTGTGTGTGTGTGTGTGTGTGTGTGTGTGTGTATGTGTGTCAGAGGGCACTGTGTGTCCCTGTGTAGGACCAAGGGTGACTTTAGGAGTCATCCTGGATTGTTTCTATCTCCTTTTTGCCTCCCTCTGGGATTTCTCAGGCTCTGCCCACCAGGGCCAGAAGTACAGGTTGCTACCATTTCTGCCTGGCATTTTTATATGGGGGTCTGGGATCTGAACTCAGGACCTTCTGCTTGTGAGGCAGAGTCTTAACCCCTGAGCCATCTCTCCAGTCTAAGTTTTTGATAATCTCTTAATGTTCCGAACATAATTCAGCCTTGTCATAGGTTTGCATGCATAGGGGGAAATGTCTTCTCTATAGAGTCAAATACTATTCATGCCTATGAACATCTGTTAGAAGTTTTAGAATATGTATCCCACAGACTAGGGGGAGGTAAGATGCCTTAGTTATTTTTTTCTGTTGCTGTGATAAAAATATCCTGGTGAAAGCAGCTTCAAGGGAGAAAGGGTCTTTGCTTTGGTTCACTGTTCCAGGGGTTATGTCCATCATGGTGGGGAAGGTGTGGCCGCAGAACCTGCAGACTGAATGGTCATATTGTATCCACGTTCAGGAAGCAGAGAGAAAGAGAACAGGAAGTGGGACTGGTCAAGGCCCACCCCCAGTGACATGCTTCCCCCAGCAAGACTCCACCCCCTAAAGGCTCTGCAACCTTCCCAAACAGTGCCACCAGCTGGGACCAAGTGTCCAAACACGTGAGCCTGAGGGGGACATTCACATGCAAATCACAATAGGCGCTTCTGTAATTGTTGCCCAAGGACTTTCAGTGCCTCAGAGGAGAAGAGAAACAGTGCCATTACTAAAGACATGTCACTACTCTCAAGGAGCGGAGTGTGATTTCTGAGAACAGACCCCATGTTTCATGATTTGTATCATATCATAAGAACTTTAGAGTGGGTGTTATACATACCTGGCTAAAATCTCACTCTTCCGATTTTCAGAAGCCAGAAGGAAGTATCTTGTCATAGAGACTAGGAATCTTGGCCTCATAGTGAATTTAATTGAGGTTACAGAAGTTAACTTTGACTTGTTGAGCTCCTATCTGTTCATATATTCAGTTAATCATTTGCTGAGAATCTACTTCATGCCCTACTCTGAGGATGTGGTTGGATGCAGAGGGTGAGGAAATGTGCTGACATCTGTGCCCACTGGGAACTGAAAGTCCCATGACGAGGATGGGTGATTGAAAGTGGGTGTAGACAACTGTGCGAGCCTTACAGCAGTGGGAGATGTTGGCAGAAATGATTGAGAAAACATGGGGTGATCTGGGGTGTCTCTGTGAGGAGGCCACGTGACTCTGACGGATGTATAGAAATCAGGGCTCCCAGGAGAAAAGGGGGACATTTCAGCAGGAGGAGAAAGAAGAGGAGGAAGAAAAGGAGGAAGAGAAGGAAAAAAACAGGAGGAACAGGAAGAGAAGGAGGAGGTTGAAGAGTAAGAAAGGGAGGAGAAAGAAGAAAAGGAGGATGAGGAGGAGGAAGAGAACGGACAAAAAGGAGGAGAAAGAAAAGGAGGAAGAAAAAGAAGAGGAGGAGGAAGAAAAGGAGAAGGAAAAAGAAAAAGAGGAAAAGGATGATGATGAGGAGGAAGAAGAACAGTAGGAGGAAGAAGAGAAGGAGGAAGAGGTGGAGGAGAAGGAAAAGCAGGAGGAGGAGGAAAAAGAGGAGGAGGAAAAAGAAGAGGAGGAGGAGAAGGAGGAAGAACAGGAAGAGGAAGAGGAGGAAGAAGAAGAGGAATCCTTTAAACAGGTGGCTCCATGGTAGGAGTAGATGTCAGGCTCTATATTCTATATTCTAGTTTTGACTCCTTTTCCTCCTCTTCTCTCTCTCTTTCTTTCTCCTGAGACAGGATGTCACCATGCCATCAACATTGGCCTTGAATTCATGGTCTTTCAGCCTCTATCTCCCTGGGCTGCCGGGATGGGCAGACAGACGCCTACAACCCCAAAGGTCATATTCTCCAGTGAGGTTAATTTCCAGTGGCATCACAGTTGGAATCCTTCAGAAGCAGACTGAAGCAGACTAGCTTTCATTTCAGCATGAGTTTGTTAGAAAATCCTGAGAAACTGCCGATATTTTGATCAGCACTGATGAGAGAAAACATAGTTCTTATGTTAATAGCTCATTTGTTAACATCTCCTTGCAAGCAAGGGCTAGTGGTCATTCAAATGTCTTTGTAGAGGACGTTTTGGACAGGGGCAAGGTGGGACTGAAATGAGAATAGAAATAGAAGTCTTCTCTGTGGCTTTGTAATGTTTGTCAAATGTGTCAACTCTGAGAATATATGGCTTCTTTCTAAATTGCCAACTGAAAAAAAAATCCCAGTGATACTTACGTAGTTTATTCTGAGTTAAAAAAATAAAGTTCTTTTATTAAGCAATTTGCCCCAAATCCAACTCTACTAATTAAGTCTCTATGGATAAATATATTCATAAATAGTCATGCTTTATCAAAGTCAAATCTAGGGCAGACGCTTATGTTCATACACTGCTAAGCCTCAGTTACTAACGAAGTTCCATGCTGTGATCTTTAAGAGTCCATCCATTGCTAAATATTTAATCAAACGTAAAGTGGGTGCATTGTTTGAGCAAGAAACACATCTCCAGTCCTTCCAGTGAAATCCAGCTTTGTGAAATGCAAATTTTTATAAATTCCAATCCATCAAATAGAAATTTTGCTATAAAAGGTTTTCATGGAAATAATAGCTGTCAACTATCAATTAAAGCATGCGGTCCCATTTTCCTTAAGTACTGGATTGAACTTTAATGAAAGGTTACTTCTCTCAAATTGCTTTAGACTTTGCGAGATTAAACTTAACCAAAAATTAACATCAGGATCCCAGGAAGACATGCAAACAAGATTTGTCTAAGTGACGGGGGTTGGGGGGGGGGGCTGGATGTTTTTGTTGTGCACTGGGAAATACTCTTCCCCATGCATTTAAAAAATGCAAAGAATTAATTTTTTCGAATCACCGACTTCAGGAAACTTAACCCATTGTGAACAGCTTGTCTCTCCTGGATTTCTTTGCTCCTGTCTGAGCTGTCACAGATGATGTGTGAATGTCTTTTTGACATGTGTCAGCAGGTCAGGAGCTTCGCTCGTGGCAAGACAAGGGCTTGAACCCAACATCTCCACGTTCACGTTCCCTCTGTCATCTACCCGTGTCGCTCTGATATGGTTGTTTGGTTTCTGAGCTTTGTGTCTGTCACTTTGAGGACCAAGCATGTTGATCGGCTCCGTTTGCAATATGGGAGGTTGTCCTGGGAGTGGTCACTACATTTTGGTGCCCAGGATGGACACAGAGCAAAGTAGATGTGTTAAGACCCTCCTGTAGAGAATGGCACTGCCCACCCAAAATACAAACGAACTCAGAGGACTAATTCCTTTTCAGCCAGCACTGGGGATTGAACCTAGGGACTCTTGGGTGTCAGGCAAGTGTGCTGTATCCCTGAGCTACATCCTCACCCCCAGAATGGATTTTTGGTATAACTCTCATTCAGAGCCTGTAGAATCAAGATGGTGGTTTTGTGATAATCATGATTGATACCAAGGCTCCAGACCTGCTCTATTCCATTTGCGAGCCCTCTCCGCAGCTGCTTAGGTGTGTTTTCCTGAAACCATCAATGTGCGTATCAATATGAGATGGTACCAAATGATGCAAAGGAAATGATTACAACGTTTCATAGGTGCTCTATATTAGAATCAGAGGCTGAACTCTCATCTCTGCTCTGCCACTCACTGAGTGCATGTCCTCGTGGGGCCTTCCTCCATTTCTATAGACTCCTGTCCTATGGAAGGCAAGCATGGGCTGGTGCACGCAAGGCCACTTGACACCAGGGAGGTGTAGTGGAGGGCACACCTCCCCCCTTCTTCAGGGACGTGGTCTACACAGTTCTAGCTGTCACTTTGCTGGTCCTCATACGGCTAGATCTGCAAGAGAAATCAGACACTCAGATTTGGCAAGAAACATAAAGTAATTGCTTGGAAATCCCGGGCTATTCAGAAAGGATGGAGGCTTGGAGGTCTCTGTCCATTTAGAACCCCAGGTTGACGGTTCTCTTGAAGTACTGTTTAGATCTCTAGCTTGCTGGCTGATTCTCTAGCCTGTAGTCTTGAAAAATGATTTATAAAACCCAAATAGATGTTGGCATGGACTAAGCTGAAACTGACTGCCTTCCATCATGAATTAATACTAAGCAGAGCTTGTCAGCTCCTAAATATTTGTTTTAGGAATAAACACGACCCTCACTTTCATCTGGGCTAAGCTGCCATCTCTGGCCTGTCAGCTGCAGGATATAGCGGCAGATCAATCATGCCAGGGTCCGTTGTGTACAAATGGAACAACGTGTCAGCGGGCGCCGGAGTTTGGGTTACATCTCCTATAAACACTGACATGCCTTTGCGATGAGCTGGTCTGCCGGTGAGGTGGTCGTCCCTCCAGAGGGCTTGAGATGTCTCTGCTCAATTGGATGGCAATGATTTCAGATGCTTGCAATTAATGAGCCATTAGACTAATTGGAGGAGGACCAGAGAAGGATGCTGGAATTGGATGAGAACCCCAACAAGCCATCACCACAGGCACCGCGCAGACATTGAAAGAGCATTTATTCACCTCTCCCTCCAGTCTATCTATTCTCTTTTCCCCAGTAACCCAGCCCTCTTGGGGTTGGCGGTAGGGAAGATGACATGAAAAAGGAAGAGAGAAAACGTAAAACGGAAAAGGAAAGAACCAACAATCATTCCCATATCCCTCCCGCTCTGGCTCCATCTTTCTGAAGAGGGGATTCCCGTCGCCATCGGCCAGCTCCGCTTCGTCATGGCTTTGCTGTCTGTCTTTGGATTTCCCTCTTAAGCCCCCGTGTGTTTTTTTTATTGATTAGGTAATCCCAGCCGTCTTAGGAAAATGATTAACACTCCTTCAGAAACACGGGCATAAACAAGCCAGGTTTCAATATATGGTTATCTAGGTTTGATATAAAGCCCAAGGTAGCTATCTTTTAAGAAGCCGGTCTGAGGAGTTTAACACCAGCTGGTCGCTGCCGTACTTAAAATCTGGGAGCAAACTGTGAGTTATCGTCTGGCTTTAGATGAATCTGTAATTTGAAAAGTGAAATTAATGCAGAAATATATTATCCGTTGTCTGTTTTCCACTCAGGAAAGTGATCCTTGTGTAAACAGAGTCTCCCCCACTGGTGGAGGTTGGGGTAAGCTGAACTTCACTACTCGCTCAATTTATGGTGGTTGTTACTTCTGAGAGCACAGAAAGGCAGTTTATGAAAAAGGCCTCCATCGCTGTAAAAGATACTTTCCAAGACATTTCTGGTGCCTTCTCCATACTTCATGTGGTCATGTGATCATGCATGAAGCACATCTTGGCTTTTGTGTGCACCGTTGACCTCCCCACTAGAATAAAATCTCTGTGAAGTTGGGGGTTGTTTTTAAGGTGTGGGGAACCCACACCAGCCATGAGAGATCTAGGAGTATTTATTTGTGGGCAACAGCAAGCGGCCTTGCAGCTCTTTGTGGTTATAGAGAGATGCAAATAATCATTGGTTCTCAAAGGACACCCAAGCAGTCACACGGGGCAGGTCTGATGCTGACGGCTATCCCAGCCAATCAGGAGGCCAAGCCTGGCAAACAGCAGCTTGAGGTCCCCTTGGGCGCCAAGCGAGTGCACAGTCAGCCTGTGTGATGTAGTGAGACCTTGTTTGCAGTTCAAGACAGAAACAAGTGGGAAGAGGGCTGGAGATAAAGCTTTGTGGGTAGGGTGCTGCCTGACAATTGCTCAGCCTTCAGTATTCCCTCCACACCCACTGCCTACATTCCCCCCAAAATGTCAGGATAGACACATGGGGGGAATTCTGATGCTTCTAGTGATGGCAACTGTCATCATCAACTCAACTGGATTTGGACTTACCCAGGAGGCACACCTCTGGGGTGGTCTGTGAGGCTCATTTCAGAGTTTTTATTGAGGAAAGAACGCTCCCCCCAACTATCCATGTTGGGGTTCAAGACAGAATGCAAAGGAAAAAAAGAAAACGAGACAAAACCAAACCAAAGTTCTCTCCTTCTGTTTCCTGAAGACAGACAAAGTGAACGCTGGTCTCGGCTCTTCTTGCCTTGCCTCCCCCGCCATGCTAGACGTAATCCTCAAACTATGAGCCAAAATAAACCCACACTTCCATAAGCCGTTTTCATCAACTTTTTTTTTTTTTAAAAAGCAGGGCAATGAGAAATATTAATAGAATACTAATCAACTCCACAGGTCTAGCTGAGTGTGTTGTGTGTGAGCCCAAGGTTGATGTTGGGAATCTCCCTCGATTCCTCTTCCACCTTATCTTTGAGGCAGGGTCTCTCAATCAAAGCCAGAGCTCATAGCCTGTGGTTGGTCTCCCTAGCCAGCTTGCTCTGTGGAATCCCCCGTCTCTGCTTTCTGAGACTGGCGTTACAATGGGCTGCCACGTCCAGATGGCATTTAAATGGGTCCTGAGAATCTGACACTGCTCCTCTTGCTTGTTTGGTAAACGCTTTAACCTCCAATCCATCTCCTCAACCCATCTACTCCCTTCTCACTGCCAGATGAAGGCTGCTTTACTTCCAGATTTCTTGCTGCATGAGCGAATAGCAGAAAACTAGCTAGCAAGCATTTAAAGTTTTACAGGCAAGAAAATAGAGGATACCGTCTGGGTATTTCCATGGAGCAGGGAGGATGAATTTCCACCAACTTTTATTGATGAAGTTAAAAAGACACTACGAACAGCAAAAGTACATGTCTGATAACGAATATTCTTGGTGTTCGTGTGTACGTTGTACACATGTGTTTGTATGCATGCAGGCACATGTGCATGGAGAAGCCAGAGACCGACATTCCTTGTCTTTTTTCCAATTCTTTCCAAGACACGATCTCTCACTCAAACTGAGACTCAACGTTTCACCTAGAAGGCAAACTAGCAGGCCACGTGGATGTCTGTGCTAGTGAGAGGTGCAGTGTCAACTTGACAATTGAAGGCTGAGCTCTGAGCACATTTGCGAAAAGTTAGTGGTTAATGCAAACCCTTGAATGAGTCTGCAGAAGTCTGTCTGATTGATGTGGGAAGGCCCAGCCCACCATGGGAGGGACTGTATCCTAGGCAGGTGGATAAGAAGGGGAAGCTGGTTTGCTAAGCTGGCACTCTTCAGCATGCTTTGTCAATCTTGTTGTCTGGCCAGAGAGGGTTGCCCCTCTCTCAGCAGTCCCTGTGGATCTAGTTTCCCTTGGTTCCTGGGATTGATATGAGCTCTCCTGCCAAGTTGAACTATGAACTGTAAATGAGAATTGTGAGCAAAAATAAAACCCTCTTTGGTTGTGAGTATCAGCATCATGCAAGAAAACTGCAATAGTCCCCTCCTCTCCATCCTACAGTACTGGGGTTGTTTGGGTGCTGGGGATTTGAACTCAAGTCTTCATGCTTGGGAGACAGACTTCACTGACTGTGTCATCTCTCCACAATCAGAACCTTTATTTTATAGTGTTTCCTAGTACTGACTGGTTTGCACATACACATGTGCCTGGCAACCTATACTATAACAGGCAAAGGACCAGGCTGGACATGGAGGTCAGCCCTTATTTTAAGGCCAGTTTTCAAATTCTATTGCTTGAAAATGATTATTCCTTAATAATATCTACTATTTGTAACCACACTCATCCTAGTGTACCTACAGGAAAATGAAATCACCATGTCTCTGTGAATTACTCACATCTTCCATCCTGAAAGGGTGACTAGCGAGCTTTGGGAAATGCTCTCTTTGCCACTAAGTACTTCCTGTGTGTCCACTATTAGATTCTAAATAGTTTATATATACAAACTCATTTAGTTTTTACAACGACCCACCCGATAGGCATCATCCTGACTGTTTGTGGGTGAGGAAATTACATCATTTGAGCTGTTCTCTGCAAAGGGAGCTAGGCGCGCGTGTCTCAGTTCCTGCGTTTTGTCCCTGTCGATGTACAAATGAACCGTATCCAGCAACCTGTTTTGGATCCCAGCTTCTTAAACTAACTGGCACATGGCAGGGGAAAGTCAGATAGCAAGGCAGATGATGCAGCTTTAAAAAAACCCAACAAAACCCCATCATTACACTTCTTTATGGTTAAGGAGCAGCTGGAGCAATTTACAAAGTTAGAGGGGAATAAGATGTTTTACAACATAATGTGCCCCAAGATTGCCATCCGAGGGGGCTGTGTTTGTTGAATAATGGCTTCGTGCGTTCGCTTCTCCGTATGCTTTATCCAGACCTCCAGAACACAACTGTGGGAGGAGGGTTCTTTATTTAGTTAGTTTAATTTTTCCCTGTAATCTTAGCATTCCAGGAAATAAAAGCTGCACCTCAAAGAATCATTCACACTAAAAAAAAGGGGAGCTCATACCCTTTGTGAGAAGAGTTCAAAAACAGACATACAAACTACCAAAAAGAAAGAGTTTTTAAAGAAGATTGTGAGTAAATCCATATAATTATGTGCTGCCAAAGAAAAGTCATTGCCGAAGGTTCGGTAAGCATGGATGGCAAATGATGCACTAATAATCAACACAAAGCTGTCTGTCTTTCTCTTGCGGTAATGAGCAGGGCAGGGAGAATGGAAACGGAATGTCATCTAGAGGGCTGCTCCTGAGCCCAAATGCAGATGATTTCAATTTATCATCTGTAAAAGGTTAAAGAAGGGGAGCGGGTGAGACATCTCTGTGGCTGAAGGCACTTGCCGTGCGAACCTGATGACCTGGGTTCGATCCCCAGAGCCTGCATGATGGAAGGTTAACTGTCATTTGAAAGTGATCCTCTGACCTCCACATGTACATGTGTGCACATGCATGCACAAAAGATAAATAAATGAATACAAAAGACTTAAAGATTAGATGAGAGGGAAATACAAAAAAGGGGTATTTTTAGTTAGATAATTCATTTCATGCTGGTCTCCCCAGTGGGGCTCCCATTGGAACGGAACCCAGAAAACCAATGCTTTGGAAGTCAACCGAACCTAAAGTGATTATTCCTAAGCAGATTTGTCATCCTTAAAGCTGTGCAGTTTCCACTTGCAGCACAATCCAGCGACAGCCTAGAGATAAGAGAAGACAGAGTCTGAGTCAAAGGCCCAGCAGCAAGCGGCTCGGTCCTTCTCCGCTCTTCCGTTCTTTTATTTTACTTGTCATGAATGTGCCATCCTAAAAATGCCCCTTTTGTCTCAGAATATAATTCTTTCATAATTATAATGTTGTTATCGTGTGTGCGTGTGTGTGTGCCTGTGCACGCGTGCATGCGTGTATTTGTGTGTGCATGTACATCTGGGTGCAAGTGCCATGATACAGTTGTGCGGGCCAGAGTTCAACTCTGTGAAGTCAGTTCTCTCTTTCCATGTTGTGGGCTTTGGGAATCGAACTCAGGTCGCCAGACTTGCGTGGTGCCTTCATCACTTGCTGAGACATTCAGTAAATAATTCTTATTAGTTCAGGCCAGAAACTTGGAGAAAGCACAAACTTTACTATTTTTTTTTCTTACTTATATATGCTTCTCTCTTAGAATTTATGAGCAGACAGAATGTGTGTGTGTGTGTGTGTGTGTGTGTGTGTGTGTGTGTGAAGAGCACACTAACACAACATCGCGTAAGCCAGCTGGGGCATAATCATATTTAATCACAACTTTTTCTCAGCAAGAAAAATGGAGACTAAGTTTTGAATGTTTGTGCCCTCTAGTTTCTATGGACTACCCGAATTACCTTAAGACTACAGGGAGGGCAACAAACAGAAACAGGTTCCAACCAATTGTCCGGGTCCGAGTTGGAGATTTTGATGAAAAGCCAAGGAGAGACTATTCAATGAGGGTCTTGAGAGCAATGTTTCCAGTTCTTTCTCTCCGTCCTTCTTGTTTGTCTGTATGGATCTGAGCAGGTTTTCTGGTGAGCGTAGGATTGAGCTTAGAAGTCTCTGAGTCTCTGTTCATTAAAACAAGTGCTCACCAAAACTATATAAAAGAAATATTAAAGGGAGAAAGAAAGGATGGCAAAATAGTCCTGCTTATTAAAAAATCCCTATTAGCCCATGAGGTTCCACAGGAACCCGGGGGTATCAACCGTTCCTGAGCAGCAAAAGTAATTCCTCCTTTTGCCAATTCTAAAAAATCTCTGAAGTCTTATATGGCTCCCAAACATGCCCAAAGGATTAGAAATAGCCTTTTCAATAAAAAAATGCATGACAGAAGAGAGCATGAAATACATGTGATATATAATGTGACACCAAAACAGCCCCTGAAAATGTCCATCTGATTTTTTAGTTTATTCTCTATTGAAATTCTGGCCTCTCAAAGTTTGCATGGCCGGTTCCCAACTTCATGCTCTGCATCTCTCTCGGTTCTCTCAATTTCTTTCCCTTTATGGCCCTTTTTTTTTGATGGGGCCCCTTGATTGATGGTCATTTGTGTGACTGCACTGCCTTGCTTTATGACAGTTTATGTCATCCTGGTCTTGTCATAAATGCCTCCCATGAAGTGAGGTAAAATATAAAACATTAGTGCGTCCCTGATCCTCTGGATTCTTGAGAATTCGACCTGACAGATGCTGACCACAGAAAACCAGACTTGGCCATTTGAAATGCAGAATGTTTGTAATACATATAAATATATATCATATATACATATATTTAAAGTTAAAAACCACTAACATTTGCTAAACTTTCTGCATGCCAACTGAAGCATAGGGGGTCCTGATGGATCCATCCAACTGCCACTCAGGGTTCATGCAATTAGTCACTGCATTTCCTGCAAGTCGAACCTCTGTAATTTTTTTTTGCATATGTAGATGCACATGCGTGTGTGTATGTCTGTGGGTGTGTATAGAACTGGGTACCATGAGTGTTTGTGGAGGCCCAAGAGTGACTTTGGGAATCATCCTGGATTGCTTCTACCTCCTTATTGCTTAGCTTTGGAATTTCCCAGGCTCCGCCTCCTAAGACTGGAATTGCATTCAGCATTGGCACACCCAAGTTGGATCCTAGTCATTGGCCATGTCCTACCTGCCTGTGTGCTCATCTCCTGCCCTCCTTTGTCTCAGTTGCATAGGATTCTTCCAAACCTGGTTGCCATGTGACTCCTCCTGGGAAAATGGGAACAAACTTTTACAAGTGTAGTTTGGTGACCCAGAGAGGACATGAGGCCTGCTTACTGGGGGACAGGTGAGGGGTTGCTTATAGACCCAGGGGTGAGAGATCATGGATGCTGCACCCCCAGCTTCCTGCCCACATGTGAAAAGCATCTCCTCTCCACAGCGATGGTTCACTGCTTTTATAACCTTGAGGAGGGAACTTGGGGATCATCTACTTCTAGAGTGTTTAGGGTTCAGCAAGACCCCCCTGATTCTATTCCTGGATCTTCGGAGCCCCTCCTCCCTGCCAGAGAGATTGGGTCAATTCAGAGGAAATAGCTTGGCACTTCCCATGGGGGAGTCTTCTCTATGCAGAGCTCATCTTTCTCCAACACACCCCTTGCCTACACCACCCCTTGTCTCTATCTACTCTTCCAACTGATAGACCTGCTGCTGTTCAATTCTTCCATGGCTATGTTTTTCTCCAAAGCTCAGACCATTTGGTGAAAGGATCTGTTCCCCCACCTGGAATGGAAGCTTCATGGGGACAGAGACGCCCTGACTGACCCATAACTGCATTCCTGACCATGGATATGGGACCAGTGACATAAGAATATGTGGAAAGGCATACATACATGTCTACGCCTGGCAGCTCACGTCTCTGCAGCTCGACTGGTTTGCCTGCACTGGGGCAACAGGTGTAGATTACCTGCTTCTGTTAAACGTGTTACCATGGGAACATTCGCACTGTTGACCCAGTGTGGATGCTCATTGAATGCTTGGTTCTTGACTGAGTGACAGCCATCCTGAAAAAAACCTTGGTTCATGGGACTGACCATGAATCAAGGTGCATGGGGGTCACAGGGCTACCAGAGGGGAGCCAGTGACATCAGTCAAATCAGGACATCAGTCCCCACAGTCTGTTCCATTCATTAAAAGATACATGTGGGTTTGTTGATTAAAAAGAGAAGCAGACAAAAAATAGGAATGGGGAGGAAAAATGGAATCATAGCTGTTTCTCGTTGCTTCGCCCCCGCATCTACTGATGCTTCCAAAAATCTTTCAAGACATCCTCTGTCACGTCTTCACTGAAGTGTAAATTACCATTTCCAACATGAATGGCCATTTGCAGTGAGGAACAAAATTTTATCTGAGACTGAAACTTGGCATCCCTTCACCCCTTCCTGTGGGGAGTATGTGTTTTGTTTTGTTTTTATGAACTGTGATGAGCTATGAGTTCCATTTCCTATTTCTAGAGGATCCAACATCCAGCAACAATGTTGGGGGAGGATGGGTGTGTTTGGGGGAATGGTATTGTCTCTAAGTGCAGGCCAGCCCTCGAGGTCCTGATTGGGAGTGCATGCTGGAGTGTGAGGGAGAAACTCAGTGGACATCCTCGAAGGTGGGAGGGAGACTATATTTAATGGGACCAACCTCCAGTCCCTTCCTTTCCTCTGATACTTTTCCCCCCTGGAACTTGTAGTTAACCATGTTCCCACCATGGAGTATCCTGGGATGTCTAACACCTGATGTGGGGACTCGCCTGTTTAGAAGGTCCACAGCTCAAGAAACATGCAGAAGGTTTCAGATGGGTGTCAGGGGACATTAAGCCCAAGAATCTCAAGTTGGGTAACTCTGTGGGTACCCAGAACAGTCTGGGCTTGTTTATCTTAGCAATACCAGAGAATAAACCTGTAGGTAGACATGGGTGAAGCAACTGGTCTATCATGCTCCATGCCACATGCTCCAGCCATGTCTCATCTATGGTAGGGCATGTAATACCCTACTCCCCAGCACGCTGCCAAATGAAATCTACTAACAGTGAACTATGAAGATACCTATCATGGTTTGAAATGTGAGTTGTTCCCTCATAGGCTCATGTGTTTGAATCTTTAGTTTGGGAAGGTCATGGCACCTTAAGGAGGTGGAGCCTTGCTGGAGGAAGGCAGTCACAGGGGGTGGGGCCTTGAGGTTGGTTAGTCCCATCCTATTTGAGTGAGTGAGTTTGCTCTCCAGTTAGTAGTAGCTCTTGGCCTCCATGATGTCTGCAGTGACCTAAGCCATCTCTGGCTTCTGCTAGCCAGCCATGCCATTTCCATCATAATATCCCGCATCTCCCTTCTGGAATAAATCCCCCCTTTGTGCCTCACAGAGCCACAGAAAAGAGTATCCAGTACAGTACCTCTACCTAAGTTCTGGCCACTCATAGAGTGCTGTCTTACTTTGGCTGGAACTGCTAAAGAGATTTTTTTTTTTTTTGCTTATATAGGTATTTTTAAATGTGAGTGTGTGTGATAGTTAATCCTGGGTGTCAACTTGACACACCTGGCATTAATTAAGATCAGCTGAGACTACCTGAAGAGACTATCTGGATAGTAATAATAAAGACCAGCCACAGATTGATTGGAACCTCCCTAGATCTCATTGGAACCTCCCAGTAATGGACCAGATAAAAGAAGCCACGAACAAAACACTGGGGGGAAGAGAAGAGAAACTCACTGGGATCTTCCAGCTTTTGGCCACATGGATGGGTGTGATGTAACCTGTCTCCAGCTTCAGCCAACCATGGTGCTTCTGCAGTGAAAGACTGTTTCTCCCCTCTGGAACTGTAAGTTGAATAAATCTCCCTTTCTCCCTTAAGTTGTTTGACTTTGAGTGCTTTCTCACAGCCTTAGTTAAGAGTAACCATTATAGTGTATGTGTGTGTGTGGGAGCACATATATGTGCCCATAGTCGTCTAGATACACATGTGAAGTGAGTGGTGCACGTACTCAAATGTTGCATGCAGAGAAGACCAGAGAATCTGCTCAGGACTAATCCTCAGACATGGTCCATTGCCTTTGAAACAAGCTCTTCTCGCTTTCTCTCATTGGCCCAGAATTCACGAAATTCAGTTCGACTAGATGGCCGGTGAACTCCAGGGATCTTTCTGTTTCTATCTGCCCAGCACAAAGATTGTAAGCACACACCTAGATTTTTTTCTTAAAACCTTCCCTAATGATCTCATGTGAAGCTTGCGTAGTTTTGGCTGTGGAAGTCATGCCGAGGAGAAACTCTACGAGGTTCTTAAATGTAAGGAGCGAAGCTGTAGAGTGTCCTTGTACCTTTAGTAATGTCAGCCACCTGAAAGTGTTGTATGCATGTTCCTCCATCTGGTCCTCCATGATATGCCCAGTGCTTAGTAACATGGACATGACGGTGGAATCTGGACATGTCCATGGACCTCTTAGAGTTGCCCCTGGTAACCCTAGAGATCACCAACCTCCAAGGTCATCAGCCGTCTGTCTATGTTTCCTTCTTTGCTTGCTGTTCTTTTTCCTTCTCTTTTTCCTTCCTATCCTGAGTTTTTCTTTTGCAATGGCTTTGTTCATCTTTTCCAATATCACATAAGCTCAAGGAATACACCAGAAAATGTCTTTTTGTCAGCTAGAGTTGCATAGTAATCGCTACAGGAGCTGTTCATCAAATGTAAAGGGTAGAGTTTGGATATTTCCATAGCCTCTATTGACACTCTCTTCATGGTGGGAGGAAGGGATGCTGGAGAGGTGGGTGGGGAAGCTCTCAAGTAACCCAAATGGACTCAGCATGAGGCCTACTGTACTACTTAGGGTTCTTTAGAGTCACGGAATTCACAGAATGAATATATATATGTATAAAATATATATAGGAAATTTATTGAGTTGGCTTACAGATATGGCTGAGGTAGTCCAACGATGGCTGCCAGTAGCCGAGGTAATTCCAGCGATGGCTGCTAATAGCTAGCTGCTCAGTTTGGTAGTCAAGTGGGTGATGGCTGAAGGCTGGAGAACTCCTAGAGTCTTAGTCTAGTCGAAGGCTAGAAGGTCAAAGAAACCAGGCGGTTGGAAAGAAGAACGATTCTTAGCACAGCTGCAAGAAGGGCATCTGTTCTCTTTGGTGGCTCCTTTTTATATTCTGTTCTCTTTGGTAGCTCCTTTTTATATGATGCAGTCACTGGGAGGATTCTGTGAGAGCTTTGGAGGTTCTGATAGGATCTGGGGCAGGTATAACCCTTTCAAGTAGTCTCAGTTGATCCTTTCCAGAGGTGGTCTCAGCCCAGCTTAGTTAATAATGGGTGTATCAAGTTGACACCCAGGCTTAACTATCACACCTGTCAATCAGAGAGAGGAGCGATGATTCAGATGGAGATGTTGGTGCCCTCAGATGAGCTGCGTCCAGTGGTCCCTGGGGCCGCAGCTGGGAGTTGAGCTGTCTGTCCTCTACGGGGGCAGCAGAGAGTCCTGGGCTTGATAGCCTCCCTTTGCAGATGCATACAGGTCTGTGTGTGCTGATGGATGGGGTGCTCTGGTCCCTGTGGGGCAGGACTTCACCACCCAGCAGAACACGCCAAAGGCAGGTTAGGAGCATCCTGTCTGGTGTAGGCAAGCGAACCTCAGCCCTATTAACACTAGGGACCAGGCGATTCTGGGTTGTGAGGGGCTGTGCTGGGCTCCATAAGATGACAGCATCTCTAGTCTCCACCTTTTAGAATCAATCTCATGTCCCAGTCCTTCAAAACAAAACAAAATATCCCTGCCGCAGTTCGCCTGGATGGTTGCTGATAAATCACCATCAAATGGCTTAAGGGAACAAGGGGTTTATTTCTCTTATGATTGTCTGGTTACAGTTCTCAGTCCAGCTTGTCAGGAGAGCATGCACCAACATGAGGGCTAAGGGAACTGGCCACACCATCTCTACGTAATGCTGAGAGAGGGACAATCCTTACTTGTCAGACCAGCATGTCTGGCCAAGTGTATCCAAAGATGTCAATTTTTTCAACCATCTCTTTGAATTTTATTCAAGGACCTAGTCCCACCCACCATGGGCTGGGTCTTCCCCATCAGCTAGACAATCTCCTGCAGGTTTGCTCTGGGTTTAACTCAACAACTTATTCTCTACAAATGTGCCCAGAGCTCAAACCTTCAACTTTCAAGTTGACACCTGTGCCTAACTAGGACAATCTTGATGGTCCAAATATACTCTGAAGGCAAAATTGCCTCCTGGTCGAGAACTGCTGGTAGGTCATGCTTGTGGATAACAGAAAGACTGCTACTTCCTTACAGGTATGGATGGACAGTCTGCATCTCTACAACTTGGCCAGCATCCCCTAGAAACTCATGGAGCTACATGCTTCTATTTTTTTTTGTTGGTTGGCATTAAGTTTCAAAATGTTTTCATTTTTTATGTAAACGTATTTTAAAAATAAAATATTTAATATCAATGCAATCAGATTGCACTATGTCAGGATGTCTTTTCGTTCTTGTTCTTTGACCCGTGCAGACCAAAAGCATTTTAAACTTGAGTTTTAGAGTACAAGGTGGATCTGATGGTGGGAACGAGCAGGTACTGGGGGATGCAGGGATGGCTGTTGGCACAGACTGGTAGCAAGTGCAGTGCTACTAGGTAGACCCTGAGTGGCTGAGCCTGTCTGGATGCAAGCAGACAGGGCATGGTAGGGGGTGCATGGGGGGATGCCAGCAGCACAGGGCATGGTAAGGGGGTGCCAGCAGCACAGGGCATGGTAGGGAGTGCATGGGGGGATGCCAGCAGCACAGGGCATGGTAAGGGGGTGCTAGCAGCACAGGGCGTGGTAAAGGGATGCCAACAGCACAGGGCACAGTAGTGGGGTGCTGTCTTTGGAGGTCCCACTCTTAGGGTAACCACAGTGTCCCAACAGCTTCTTGTGAATGACAGTGTCTCTTTAGGGCCTAGGTATGGGGTGATTCTTGTTCTCTCTGTGTGCATCTTAGCATCTGGGATAGCATGAGCCCATCCAGAACCTCTTGACACAGGAAAATAACCCCCTGGATGACATCAGCGCTTTTCTGGAAGGGATTGGCAGGGAGAAGCCTGCTCCCCTTGGGTGCATGGGCTTGTTTTCCTGAAGGGGACAAGACAGATGGCACTAATCTGTTGGAGAAGCTAGAATTCTTTGGGCACCTGTCAAGCCGTGGTCAGAAGGAGGTGTACATGAGTGTGAGACCTGAATGGGCCCGGAAGCTTCTGTCTCTACAAGCCGGCGATCCACAGGTGAGCAGCCAAGGTCTAGCCGAGGCATCAAGAACAACGTTTGTGCGTTGTATTCTTTCAAGGTCTACGTCAATGGGGGTGCCTGTTTGGTCTCCATCCCTCCCTTTCTAGTCTCCCGCTCTGGACACGTCCGGCCTGGGTCACACTGAGTTGGATTGTCATCCTTCATCTCTGTCTGTTTCTCTGCCAGACTCAGGGTCTCCAGGGCAGGGCCTATGCCTACTCAAGTACCATCCTTTTCCTAGTCTCAGCTCTATGGCTGCCATGGAAGAAGCACTTGATATATTTTGAGTGGAGGAATGGATGAGTTCACTCCTACAACTTAGCCTACATGCTTTTAAGGAGAGGACAAGAATGCACTTTAACTTCTCCGAAGAACCTATTGACAAAGGACAATTATCGATTGAGAAAGAGAAAGAGAGAGAGAGAGAGAAAGAGAGAGAGAGAGAGAGAGAGAGAGAGAGAGAGAGAGAGAGAGAGAGAGAGAGATGTCTCTATGCTATATTTCAAACTTCTGTCAACTTTTTTTTTTAAATCCTCTGCCCACCAGCCTTCATATCATTTTTCACATCTCATGTCGCCCTTTTGCAGATGATGCCCATCCATCATTTTAGGCTAAATCATTTCTGAAGTTGTCAAAGGATGGACGCACAGAGGCTCCTATTTCACCAGAACAGAGTTGTCTAGGGCTGGCAGCTGGGGGGGTGGGGGTGGCTACTGGGTAAGAGCAGACAGCATGCTGGAGGTGTCCCATGCTGGAGTGGGTTTCCCGTGGCTGAGGGAAGACCTACTGTAGAAGCCAGAACTCACTGATCCATACAAAATGGCATACATCTGCTGTCCATGTCGTAGTTCCATGGATGTATTTACAGAGTTTATATAAAAATCAATCCATTTTTCTAATGATGGTGTTTTCCTGTAATCAGTTTTATTTCTGATTTGCCTCCGATTTAAATAGCTGTGTTTCTTTTCAAAATACAGACAAATATCAAAAAGGACACACCCACCATGCAATATGCCATTCTGGATCAACAACTGCTATTGATCTTTTCTATTTTCCATTTTTTGTGTATATGTGGTGTGTGTGCACACACGTGTGTATGCACTTTTGTATGTGTGTGGATGTGCATGTGTGTATGCATATGATTGTGTATGTGTATTATGCATGTGCGTGTGCATGTGGAGGTCTGAGGTTGCTGTTAGGAATCATCTTTGATCACTCTTCCACTTTATTCTTTTGAGCCTGGGTCTCTTATCAAACCAAGAGCTTGCCTGGCTAGCCAGCTCAGTCTGGGGATTCCAGGTCTCTGCTTTCTGTGGCTGGCATTACAGATGAGCTATCACACCAATCAAGCAATTTATATGCAATCTGGGGATCCAAAGTCTGGCCCTTTTGATTGGGCAGCAAACACTTGAGCCACTGAAACGTTGCCTCAGTCCAACTAGTATTAATTTTTTTTTAGTGCATTTTCTTTCAAATCACGCATACACACAAACACATTGCATGTGAATATATATATGTATATACATGTATTTGTATGTATAAATGAGTTTATATGCATTCTTTATGGGGTTTTACATCCTGCCTTTCTCACTAAATTATAACCTAAACAGCTTCCTGTGTCACCAAGCATTCTGTGAAACATGATTTTCTTAAAGACTACGTTGTATCTGATTTCATGGATATGGCATTATTTATTTATCAATTGTTAGACATGCCTTTCTGCAATGTGGTATTTTATTTATTGTATTGTCTCTGTTTTTTAGCGATTCTGTTTATCATCTACATAATTCTCAAGAATCACCAGCTTATCTTTTTATTAGAATGTCAAAGATAGGTAAATGGATTCCTTTTCTTTATAAGAAAGATTCCAACCGCTGGAAAGCCTTTTGGTTGCCTCTTAAATCAGGGAGCATGATTATATATGCTCCCTTTTATGGTATAGATTAAATCCTGTCAATTAAATGAGCGTGCTTGTATTTCTTTCCTACTCCCCAATGAGCCGTGAGCTGACGTCTGAGTTCTCATTTATGGTGGAAGAGCCTGGAACATGCCCAGAATGGAGACTCAGAATGTTCCCAGAAGAGAGAAAGGAATAATGGGGGAACTCGTGCTAAGTCAGTACCTGTTGGCCTGTCTGACCCTCCTCACCCTTGCTGACATGCCAGGGCTTCCATTTTCTCCTGTTTGAATTTGTGGCAGGTCCTGGTGGCTGAGATGGTGGGGTAGCTGTGAGCCGGGACTGTGTGGAGCGGAACAGACAAGCATCTGCCGTGGGTTGTGAACAATGCCGTGGGCATTGTTATTTAGTTGTGGTTTCTGTACTCAGGCGGGTCCTCTGTTAATCTTTCAGGGATAAGTGTGGAGAGTGTTGAAGCGTCACCTTATTTGAGTGGGCAGTTAGGAGGAACACTTTTTCGCACAAACTGATATTGAGACCATTTTTTTTTCTCCCACGTCCTATTGTTTTCTCAATAGAATGTATTGGGGCGAAATTTATATTCCATAAACGTGACCTGTCGAAAGGTAGAATTGAACTGGGCACCATGACGCATGCCTGTAATCCCAGCTTCTTGGGAGGCTGATGCAGGAAGACTAAAAGTTAAGGTCAACCTGGGTTGCAGAGTTGGCCTGGACAGCTTGGTAAGGCCCTGTTTTAAACAAACAAACAAACAAACAAACAAACAAACAAACAAATAAACAAAGTAGGTTAGTAAATAAATAAAATAAAATACAAAATGTGAGGATGGAGTGCTTATCTAGGGTAAAGCCTAGAGTTTACCCCTAGTGCTGGTGGTGGAGTGGGAGAAGTATGGGTCAGCAATTTTTAGTGAAATACACAGACTTGTAATTATCTCAGTTCAACGTTATCAGTTCTTCCCCCCTCCACTCCCAGACTATCGCTTAGACCCATTTGTAGTTATTTCACAATTGTACTGCTAACTGCAGGTGGCCAGGAGGGACCTTTGGTCAGGAAGGAATTGCATGTAAATACATAGGTATATACATGCATGCACATGCATGCATGTATATACATACACACACATTCATACACGTGTATACACATATATATACACATATACACATTCACACACATGCATGCACATATATACATGCATACACTACATTCATGCACTCACACGTACACATGGAGGCATGCATGCTTGTACACACAGGCACATATTCACACAGACACATTGACACACAGGAAACGATTTTTGTCAGGAAATAATTTTCTGTTCTTCAGACTGAACAACAAAAAGCCCAAAATGTCAGCCCACATTTTGTTGAATATGTGACATCCCGATGCAGATTTTTATATTTCTCTCTCATTTCACTCACTGCAGAAGACAAAACTGTTCTGCAATGGTCATGTCCCACCGATCCTAGTTTCCCAAATGTGATCATAGGTCGAAAATGGAGACAAGGTCTGGGAGAAAAATCAATGGAAACATTATGTGAGAATCAATGTGTGGTATGGAATTTATAATAAAGAAATATTGTATATGTTATTACTGTTTGTAAATACCAGCAAAATTGACCACAAACCTTTAGGTGTACATATGTACTGACTTTTCCCTAGGGAGTTAGCTGGTTGTTGAACACTTAGCAGCATCTAGTTCCTCCCTGACTTTCTTCAGTAAGGCTTATCCTTGATTTGACTCTTTGCCCATTGGGTAAGCACACCCTCCTAGAGTCACCGGGGAGTCTTTTGTCCTTGCACATTGGGTGAGCCCCTTACAAACCACACACATCACCCTTCTGCACCGCATGGTGATGGGTGAAGGGATATGTAAGGACATACAGAGCCAGGTAGCATTTTTTATTGCCAGAGGATTACAGCTGGTCATAGACGTCACTCTGCTTTCCAGTCTCTCCCCAGTTACACGTTATTCCTCAACACATCTGTGTTCTTCCCTGGGAAAAGGTCCTTTATTTCAGGCAGAGCACCCAGATGTGTGACCACTTATAGATATGTCACATGGATACTGCTAGTTCAAAAGGGAACCAGGTAAGATATCCTTTTAAAATAATTTTCTTAATGTAACTTTTGGATGAAGGGAAAATTGTAAGGCTAGCGGAAGGTCTCCTGAGGTGAGCACCGTTTTGACTTCCTACGTTTGCCGACTTTTCTTTTTCTCTCTCATTCTCTTTCTTTACTTTAGCTCTGTCTCACATAGATGCTCTGCATGTGACAGACACACAGTCTGCCTCTATGTCTGAGATTCTAGATCAGCATGACTTACATGTGGTAGATGAGACACACATACATCTGTCTAGTCAGCGCTTCCCCACCAAGATTTCATTGTGGTTGTGATGTTTCTTCACGTGTGAGTTCACTGTTTAGTTACTGAAAGAAAAAAAAAAAAAAAAAAAAAAAATCTCAAATCTCTCACATAGCAATAGCAAAGTGATCCCAAGTAGAAACTTCCAACTGATGTAAAGCTGCCATCTAATTTATAAACTTTATTCAGTTATTCAGTTTTCCCAATAATGCCTTTGTAGTGAAAATCTAAGGTCAGACACAGAGTTGATATTTCGACAAATCTGCCTCCCTCACCATCTCCAGGAAGCGATCAAAAGGCATACAAATTCCCAGCTATTTTCGCTCACATAGCTCATATTTAATTATTTTTATTTTTTGTTTGTTGTTATTGCATGCATGTGAGATGTATATGGTGCAGGGCACGTGTAGATGTCAGAGGACAGCTCTGTGGGGTCTCTTCTCTCCTACCTTTATGTGGTTTCAGGAGCTGAACTCAGGAGGTCAGGCCTGCAGTAGCGAGTGCTTTTACCCTCTGAGCCATCTTGTCCACCCTTCAGACCCTGTTTTAAAGTGGTCTTTCATGGACATGTCAGACTGAAACCTACAAATCTACAGTGCTTTCTACTGCATCAGGCAGGAAAACAGTGTTTTCTTCTTTTTCCTTATCTTGTTTTCTTGAGACAGGGTCTCATGCAGTCCAAGTCAGTCTTGAACTTGCTATGTAGCGAGGGCTGGCTTTGAACTCATGATCCTACTGCCTCTATGTCCCTAGTGCTGAGACTACAGGCACGTGCCACCATGCCTCACTAAGAATTTTTGTATGCATATTTTCAAAAGATAGTATTTCATCTGATGACCATACAGTCAATGTTTGTGCAGTGTTATTTACTTTAAAAAGATTTTATTTATTTATTTATTTCACAGAGAGAGGGAGGGAGGAAAAGAGAGAGAAAGAGAGAGATGCACGCCATGGCACACAGGTAAACATCAGAGAACAACTTTCACAACTTTCTCCTTCCACTATGTGGACTTACGGGGATTGAACTCAGGTCGCAGGTTTGCTGCCTCACCCACTAAGCCATCTCATCAACGCAACATTGTCTGTTTAACAACCAAACCTAGGAAAGTCGGGTGTTAAGGTACCTGTGAGCAAAAGTGCGGTAAGGTTTTTAAAGTTAGTTCATTTGAGGCTGGAATTTTCTGATTAAAGACTTTGGAGGACACACAGTGGCATCCTCCGTGACATGGGCACCATGGGTGAATCCGGTTGTTGCTGAGAGTGCTTGTGACGTCACGTTCATCTTTGAATTGTGGTGTGTCAGTGGCGGGAACTCCTGTCTAGGTCAGAATGGCTCCGTCCATCAGGGTGGGAAGACGTCCTTCAGAGGCCAGCAGGGGCCACCCTGGAAGCCACCGATGTCCAGACCAGGATGTGCATGTAGGTGGTTGACGTGACTTCAGAACGTTCTGGTAGGATGGAGATGTGAGACAGAAGGTGGCGGAGGAGCCAATGAAAAGTGAACGATTTGATAAGTGGGGACCCTGGGCAACTGAGGCGTACCCCTTCTGCAGCAGGTGGGCTGTGGTGGGGGCAGCAGATCACTCCCGCAACAGGCAGCTAGTGGGAGCACCCCCCACATTCCTGTAGCAGGTGACTGCAGGCAGAAGACAGCAGAGTCCTGTGGATACCCCAGCAGAAGGTCAAGGGAATTAGAGGGTTTAGCTGCTGACTCCCTTAGTAATTAGGGGTCCCCTCTCCTGAGAGCCCCAAGTCCCAGCATATCAAGCTAACACCAAGTCTGACCCCATGTACAGGTTAATATTGTGTCTGGAAGACCCTCTGACACAGGGGTCCCAGGTGGCGGCAGTCGGGATGTGCCCTGTGAGCCCACGGTGACATGATACCCATAGGGACAACCATGGGACGCCTTCAGTATCGGCTACAATCCTTTCTCTGCATTTGGTAGGAGACTCAAAGGAGTGAGGAGTATTTGCAGAGTCAGCGGCTGATTTAAGAACGTAAAACTGAGCCAGAATCATTCTCTTAATGAAATGAACAAGTGTGAATCCTCTTCTGGCTGTGCCAAGAGCTTCCAAGAGGGTGGGATGGGAGGCGCAGTGGGGTGCTGCACCACAGAAAGAGGACGGTGAGCTTAGATCACTCCAGGGCCGGTAAATTAAGTGCAGACGACAGCAAGCAGCAGCACTGTGTTCCTGGATTATTTTAATTTCCTTTGCTTTACACCTGGATAAACACCACAGTGGTGGGTTCAAGGTAACTAAAAGGTTGGCTCACACGTGTGTGTGTGTGTGTGTGTGTGTGAAAGAGCACTGTGTGTCCCTGTGGAGGACCAAGGGTGACTTCAGGAATCATCCTGGATTGCTTCTACCTCCTTTTTGCTTGGCTCTGGGATTTTCCAGGCTCCTCCCACTAGGGCTGGAAGTTCAGGCCTCTGCTGTTTCTACCTGGTATTTTTACGTGGTACCTGGGATCCGAACTCAGGACCTTCTCCCTGGGAGGCAGCGTCTTTACTCCTGTGGCTCACACATTTTTAACAGTCAGACATGATACAACAAGAAGATCTCAGGTCCCAAAGAACAACTGATGTTGTGTGTGAATGAAACAGGTATGTGTGAGCAGTCCTGTGTGTATGCATGTGAATATGTGTGTGTATGTATGAATGCATGTGTTGAATGTATGTGCATGTGTGTACATGTATGAGTGTGTGAGAGTGTGCATGCATATGTATGTGGGTATGCATCTGAGTGTGTGTGATGTATTTGTATGTGTGCATTTGAGTAGGTATGTATGTATGTGTGTGTTGAGTGTGCATATGTGTGTGTATGCATGTGTGCTTGTCAGGTATGTTTGAGTGTGTGCATGTATGCTTGTGTGCTTCTCAGGTATGTGTTTGTGTGTGTGTGCTTGTCAGGTAATTTTTTTGTATGTATGTGTATATGTGTACTTGTTAGGTATATGCTTGAGTGTGTGCATGTGTGCATGTGCTTGTCAGGTATGCACATGTGTGCATGTATGTGTGTGCATGTGTGTGTGCTTTTCAGGTATATGCTTGAGTGTGAGAATGTGTTTGTGTTTATGTGTATGTGTGTGCATATGTGTGTGTGTGCTTGTCGGGTATATGTTTCAGTGTGTGCATATGTGTATGCTTGTCAAGAATATGCTTGAGTGTATGCATGTGTGTGTGCGCATGTGTGTGCGCATGTGTGTGTGCTTGTCAGGTATATGCTTGTGTGTGTGAATGTGTGTGCTTGTCAAGCAAATGTTTGAGTGTGTGCGTGTGTGTGTGCATGTGTACTTGTCAAGTGTATGCTTGAGTATATGCATGTGTGCTTATCAGAAGGGAATCCTGCGTGTTTCAATGGAAGCAAGAGCAGAATTGGTCAGTGGAGCACTTTGGTCAAGTAACAGACAGACATGGCTTCTCCAGGCTGAACTACTACAGTATGTGGTAGGAAAACCTGAAGACTTTAGGAGAGGATGACGTAATGGAAGAGGGTAAATCTTTATATTCACTTTTAAATTTCCACCTTTTGTTTGTCTGAGAGATTCCACTCTCTTGGAAGCATAGGCTTCTAAAAACCAAATCAAATGCAAAGGTCTGAAGATATTCCATAGTGACTTTCTCTGAGTTCTCATGATAATTATAGTAAATCAGAATTGATAAACAAAGCTGAAAAGTTAGCAAGGAGGGCCAGTGAGATGGCCCAGGGTAAGTTGTTGCTTACATACCTGTGACAGGGTCGTTTCTAACATCTGAATGGAAACTGGGGAGACCATTCAGTGGGACAGAACTTACTGGGCAAGCATAAGGATCTAACTTTGCACCCCCAGAACCTCAGTAAAAGCTGGGCACGGCCTCACTTGGTCTTAACTGCATCGAGTGGGGGCAATGGGAGGATTCCCCAGGATTGGCTATTGCCAAATCAGATTGAGAAAAGGCAAGATAACAGATTAGTGCTTGGAGACTTCTTCTGGAACATTCTTATGTTCTCACACATGGAGCCAGGCTTTTCCCGTCATGTTTTGCCTGTACCCGTCTTTAAGGAGCTATGGCTTGCCTCTCTCCCCTCCAACCACGCTGACTTCCAAGTTTGATTTACTGACAACTACTTGTCTAAATGATAAAATCGAGAAAGCTTTTACCAAGTAGGTTTATCATGGAAATTAATGATTCCTTGCATTGTGCAAAAATGGTTCTTTAAAAAAAAATCTCTGCAAATACATGAGAGTCATTCATTTGAATACTAAGCACAAAGTTCTGCTTAAAAATCCACAAGATGAAGAACAAATCATAATTGTGGCGAGGGGAAGGCATTCTTCACGGCCGCCGTGTGTGTCATCCATTGAAGATGCGATCACAGTCACTCATGGATGGCTGATTTAGAGTCTGGTGCAGGTGTCGTTACGTTTCTTGGGGACATCCTTCACGCGGCTCTTGTCTCTGAAATGGATTGGGTTACAAGAGTTCATCGGAACTACACTCAGTTCGGAATGCTTTGCACATCCAGGGAAGCCCCGCCCCATGCCCAGGCTAAGCCTGACTGTGGGCTAGAAGCAGTCTAGAGAATCAGACAGGGTCCCTGTGCGTGGACGGTTTGAGGGCTTATGTGCTGGGCAGCGTCTACTCAACGGTGAGTGTTTCTCCCTTAACCCTTTGCCCTTCCCTGGTCACCACGGTGAAGCCATTTTGGAAAATCCATCTTAGCTGGAAGGTGGTGGCTCTGAAAAAGGATCATATTGGTTCACAGGTATCATTCTCGAAACTAAAGTAGCTGATCTCCCAGATTCCTGCCCTCTCGTCCCCATTCACCTTGAGAGATTATCTTCTGTCTGACGTTCTTTCACTCCCCACACCATATTTCCCGGACAACCCCTCAGCAATGTCTGAAAGCTGTACAAGTTAGAAGTCCCCATTACCTTGGCACTCTGCAGATTTCCTCACACACCACCCAGGT
This sequence comes from Typhlomys cinereus, assembly GCA_023101885.1. Taxonomy (NCBI): domain Eukaryota; kingdom Metazoa; phylum Chordata; class Mammalia; order Rodentia; family Platacanthomyidae; genus Typhlomys; species Typhlomys cinereus. The sequence goes on along the minus strand of JALPQD010000935.1, from coordinate 159,289 downwards.
GGATCTCTCCCCATTGTGTCTGACTTCAAGCGCTCTCTTCTGTTCTGATGCTCTCTCACCTTAAGGCCAAACTACGGTTCTTTCAGTCCCTGGCTCCCTCAGCTCTAATAAACCTCACATTTGAATCTCTCCCGTATGTTAGCTTCCTTTTGTTGCTAGAGCTCCATGCCCACCTCTCATTCCCTGCCTGTGGCTGTTACTCTGCATGTTGCTGATAAAATCGTGAGGAAACAGCTTAAAGGAACAAGGGGTTTAATTTTTTCTCACAATCATCCACTTTTAATTCTTTGTTCAGCTTGGTAGCAGAGCCCACACCAATGCCAAGGGCTGAGGGAACTGGCCATATCATATCCATATAACTGAGAGAGGAACAGGTCTTACTTGCCAGACCAGCTTATCTGGCCAAGTATACAGGATGCTAACTTTTTCAACCAGTTCTGTGTATTTTATTCACCTGTCCCAGCCTAATCCCACCCATTATCGCTGGGCCTTCCCCATCCACTAGACAATTTCCCAGAGCTCTGCTCTGGGTTTAACTCAACTAATTATCTACAAAGGTGCCCAGAGCTCTAATCAATCCATCTGTATCTAGCCATAACACTACCCAGCTCCATCTTCTCCCACCCTACTTTGCAGTTCTCCCAAAGAATGTCTCCCTGTCATGTTCCATTTCTGGAATGGATGCATGAGCAAGCCATTTATTATCCATGTTCATGGTTTTGGCTTTCAGTTGATCATCATGACAGGTATGAGAGAGATACCAGCACCAGGAGCCAAGGAACGGACCACATCCACAGAAGGGGTTGAGATGAAGTTGGGGACCCAAACAGAGACCTCCTCGTTGCCATTCTGCCAAAGCCAACCATTTCTCTCTCCATCTCATCCACTCGCCCAGGGAATGGTCTCCCCAATATGGGCTGGATTCTCCCCCATCAACCAGAGGTAGGTCCACCGCAGAGGTTTGTTTTAATGAGAGAATTCCGAGCTGTCAATTAATTGACTCTGTCACTACCACACGGACTGAATGTAGGTGGCCTCTTGTTGGTTGTGGGGTTGGCCGTGGGACTCAGATTTGGCCAATGATATGCTAGTAGACCCCATGACTAGATTTTGAAAGGTGTCTGTGCATTTGGGCTTGATCTCTGCCAGGACTGTGAGGGGTTCACTGTCTTTCACTCCAAGGCCTTGGAACTCACACACTCGTCCCCTTCCAAACTGCTGCAGGGACACATGGCATGATGTCAGATGCCCATGGCACGAGGGATTCCTTGCTCCTGAGTTTCATTGTTATGTGATGAGGTTGTATTCATAGTAGAGTGACAAACCCCCTGTTATGGTTTGAAATGTGACCCCCACAGTCTCATGTGTTTGGCAAGGTCATGGCACCTTGAGAGGTAGAGCCTCGCTGGAGGAAGGCAGTCACAAGGGGTGGGCCTTGAGGTAGATTAGTCCCACCCTACCTTCAGGAGAAGTGTGCTTTTGTAGCAAGCAGTCTGTAGCTCTCAGCTTCCAAGATGTCTGTGGTGACTTAGCCTCCTTCAGCTTTGGCCCACCAGCCATGCCGCCTCTGCTTTGAGAGACTGTACTTTCCCTCTGGAACCGTAAGCTGAATAACCTCCCTTTCTCTCTTAAACTGATCAATTTTGGGTGCTCTCTCATAGCAATAGTTAAGAGTAACCGTTACAGAAATTGTTACCGGGTAGTGGGGTATTGCTGGGAGATTAAGAATAGCTGGTACCACAAAGTGAAGTTGTTTGTGAAGCTGAGAAAAGTTGGTACCCAGAAGCACTGGCCAATGCTGTGATGTGGCTAGTGTGCCTTTGGAACTGTTTGTTTGGAGAAATATGGAGAACTTTGGGACTTTGTGCTGGGAAAGTCTTTGCGTCTTGGCGGTTGGGCCTAAGGGACCATTCTTGTGAGAGCTCAAAGGAGAGCAATGCTGTGAGAGACGCAGACAGTGGAAGCCCAGCTTGTGATGGTCCAGAAGGGAACAGAGACTGTGTTTGCAACTGGATGAGTGACACATGGAGCCATGTGTTGGCCGAGAGTTTAGTGAAGTTTTGCCCTCGTCCTGAAAGTTTGCCTGAAATTAAGCTGGAGTGCTTGGCGGAGGAAATTTCAAAGCAATGTAGTTTTGACAATGTGATATGGCTACTTTTTAGTTGTCTTCAGAGTTATGAAAAAGAGCAAAGAATCAGGCAGGAAGAAGCAAAAACTGTAAGATCTAATGATGAAAAATACAATGGCAAACTTAAAGAGTTGAACCAGGAAGAAGCAGAGAACAAAATGGCTGTTGAAGAGATTAGCTCCATTTGTAAATCAAAGTCTGCTCTCAATATGAATAATAGGAGAGGCCCTAGCTTGAGGGCAAGATCTTCAGGGAAGGCTCCCACTCATAAGAATGCAAATCCTTTCAGAAGACTGGAGCTAAAGGGTGGAGTCTAAAGCAAGAGTTGGTTTCTCTTACCAAGCAACTGCCCAGGAGTGAAAGAGATGGTCAACACAGAGAAGCAGAATCAGCTGTGATTCAAGGGGGCCAGTCTTGGCAAAGTCGTCCACGTGGTTCTGGTTTTAGAGGCATCAGTGATGCAAGAGGGAGGAGATCATGGAGTCCTCCTCCAAGATTTCAAAAATTGGCAGAATCCAGGCATCATGAGGCAAGAAGTCTGCAGTTTAGAGGTTCAAGAAGGGCAGTTTGTGCTGTGGAGTTAAAGCCTGGTTTGCCATTGAGAAGTAAAGATGTTAGAGATTCCAGACACAACGTGGGACACCTGCCAAGGAGAGCTGTATACCCTGGGAGGAGCCAGCTCAAGAGACTAACGTATTCTATGGGCAGCTGCATTGGAGGGGTGGAACCAAAGCCCTTTGGAACTGAGATGATTTCAACAAGAGGCTCACCTGTTGGACTTGGAGCTACAAGATTTAGAGTTTGTCCTGCTGGTTTTCAGTCTTGTTATGGACCGATCTTTCCTGGATATGCCCCCATTCCTTCCTTTTGGAATGAGAATGTTTATTCTGTGCCATTGTATGTTAGAAGTATATAACTTGTATTTTGATTTTACAGGAGGCTTTGGACTTTTGGACTATGTTGGGACTACTGATGTACTCTATGAAGACTTTTAAAGTTGGACTGAGTATGGGTTGCATAAAGAGATGGCAATGAGCCTGTGGGAGCCAGGGGTGGAATGTCATGGTTTGAAATGTGTCCCCCACAGTCTCATGTGTTTGGCAAGGTCATGGCACCTTGAGAGGTGGAGCCTTGCTGGAGGAAGGCAGTCACAAGGGTGGGCCTTGAGGTGTATTAGTCCCACCCTACCTTCAGGAGAAGTATGCTTTTGCAGCAAGCAGTCTGTAACTCTCAGCTTCCAAGATGTCTGTGGTGACTTAGCCTCCTTCAGCTTTGGCCAGCCAGCCATGTCGCCTCTGCTTTGAGAGACTGTACCTTCCCTTTGGAACCGTAAGCTGAATAACCTCTCTTTCTCCCTTAAGTTGATCGATTTTGGGTGCTCTCTCACAGCAATAGTTAAGAGTAACCGTTACACCCCCATCCCAGCCATTAGTTCCTGAAACAGCTCTGTGATTAGATGTAACACAGCGCATGGAATAAATCTGGATATGATAGCACAAGACCTGGTTTTCTGAGACACCAGGATGGATCTCTCCAAGCAAAAGATTTTCAAGCTAAAACCCCCAGGGATTAGCAGGAGGAGATGGTCTGGGGAACAGAGAGAAAAAGGGAATCCCAAGGGAAAGAGAGGGACACATGTCAGGACTCTTGAGATCGAAAGCGTTTGGTGCTGAGACAGAAAACAAATGGAGACATGTTTCTTCATTCGTACGAAGAAACTGATCTGAAATGCAATGAAGGGCCAAGAGGAAGCCATCACTGTACGGCTGCTTCATAGTACTTGTCATAGTTAGGCACAGGTGTCAACTTGACACTTGAGGGTTTGAGCTCTAGGTACAGTTGTGGAGAATTAGTAGCTGAGTTAAGCCCAGAGCGAACCTGCAGGAGATTGTGTAGCTGATGGGGAAGGCCCAGCCTATGGTGTGTGGGACTAGGCCCTGAACAGATGAATAAAACACTGAGAGCCAGGTTGAGGAGTGGGCATCCTTGTGTACACTTGGCCAGACATGCTGGTCTGGCAAGTAAGGATCGTCCCTCTCCCAGCCGTCAAGCTGGACTAACAACTATAACCAGTAATCATAAGAGAAAATAAACCCCTTGTTTCCCTTAAGCCGTTTGATGGTCATTTATCAGAAACTGTGCAGGCGAACTGCCACAACACTTGAGAATCATGAGGCTGGTTTACTGAGGAAGGTGGTGGTCCCATTGATGCAGCTGTTCTTCTTTGTGCTTCGAAACAGTACTCAGACCCAAGAAGAAAGAGAGAAAAGGTTATTTGTTTGGCTGACAGTTCCAGAGGGGATATAGTCTATTATGGTGGGAACCAGCAAGCGGAAGGCAGGGCTGGAGGAGGAGCAGGAGGCTGGTTCACATTGTCACCACAGCTATCAGGAGGTGGAGAAAGTAAGAGCTAGAAGATTCAGAGCCTGCATACCAAACCTCAAGGTCCGTCCCCTGCAGCAAGTCTCCACTTCTTCATAGTAGAGTGATAGCCCCAAGCCCAGCACTTAGTTCCTGAAGCAACTCTGTCATTAGGAGTAACACAGCATATGGAATAAATCTGGATGTGGATAGGTGTCCACAGCCTTTGCAAACATCAACGCCAGCTAAGGATTCAAACCCATGATCCTGTGGGAAGCAACTCACGGCTCCTCCTTTTCTCCTATAGCTGCCTCTGTATATGTTCAGGCGAATCTTCCTTCCTTGACTGGTGGGTCCCGTCAGTCATCTCAAACAGATGGCACAACTTGCTGTTTCCGTTGTTAAAATACCGTCTTGTCTGACATCTTGATCGCTCATCCATTTTCTACCTGCCGCCACTTACATACAGCAAGCTAGAGAGAAGGGAAGCTGCGAGAGGCTCAGTGCGTGTATTTATCGCTCTCTTCTTTCTGCCCCGAAGTGGGTGAACCATGGGTTGCTTGGGAAGGCGTGAGCCAGGTCCCTTCAGGAGGAGGGACTAGCAGAGAGCACTGTGTGCAGATGACCCCGGGGGTCTTTCTACCTTGAGGAGGGGGGCTCTGAAGCTAAGAGATGGTTTGCTGCCTTCCAGAGCAGCCCAAGGACGTGTTGATATGGCGTCGTCCTGTTGCAGAGTTCTGAAGGTCACCTTGGCTCCAAGACTACCTGCCCGATTGGCCAGGCTGGAGGTCACATGGCATCGCAGCCCCAATTCTCCCTCTCTCAGTTTTGCCCCTAATTTCTGCCTCCCTTTTCCCCTCCTTTTCCTCCTTCCCTCTCTCCACCCCCCACAGCACGGATCTGTTGGTAGACTTTGCTTGTCACACCAAAGGCTGGGTGGCTCAAAGCAGTTGAACTGAAGGTCCCCTAGTGTGGGACTGAAGGGGTCTGCTGTGGTGTGGCATGTTTACAGCTGGGGGAAGAACACCCACACTGCTAAATTTTTATGGTTTCCCTAAATAACTGTAATTCCACGGGCGTGACTGGAGCGTGGAGCAAGAGAGGACACAGAGTGGCACATGGTGTAGGTTCCTGGGGACCCCCCGCCCCACAGTCAGGTGTCCTCAAACTGAAAACCAGTGGATGAGCAGATGCATGTGTAATGCCTGTGAGCTGATTTTTGGAGAGGTCTCCTTCCTGGATTGCAGGTGACTTTGATATGTCTGCAAGACTTTTCCAGAATAAGAGGTTCTATTGCTTCTTTTCCTATTGGACACTAATTCTCCTGGATCAGATCTCACCATTGTGAACTCATTTAGCCTAGTTACCTTCCCCAAGGCTCCATCTTCAAATACCATCACTGTTTGGGGTCAAGATTTCACTGTATTTGGAGGAGGCTAGCTGAAAAAAGTGCCTCCCTCTTCTCCCTCCATCTTACTTGACGGAGAAATGGTAAGAAGAAAAGGGAGACTTTTTAATTTAGTGTGTGTGTATGAATGGTGTGTGCGTATATGTATGTGTGTGTGTGAATGATGTGTGTGCATGCATGTGTATGAATGATGGGTAAGTGCATATGGTGTGTGTCTGTGTATGAATGATGTGTGTATGTGTGTATATGAACGATGGGTAAGTGCGTATAGTGTGTGTGTGTGTGTGCGCGCGCATGTGTATGCATGCATGCCACAGTGGGCATGTGCAGCTCAGAGGACAACCTGAGGCCCTGTACCATCTTTTCCCTCTGCTGGAGGCAGGAGTTGGTGCCATTAAGTCTTTCCCACAGAGGTAACTCGGCACAGAATGGCTTCCAAATGAAAGATCTTACATTGTTCCAGGAAAAGCAATGGATCCCAGATAGAGCAGAACAGTGGATCACCCAGCAGTGGCGGCAGGAAGGCAAAGGTTGCTGTGGCTCTTGGACCACGATGCTGTTGTAGTGCTGGGTGTGGTGCTGGGGAGAGGTACTGGGGGGTGATGCTGAGTGTGGCTGCATAAGAGGCAGGAAACATGCATAGGACTCAGGTTTGGCTCTGGTTCGCAGGGACTTCTAGGCAGCAGACGGGGAAACACGGCAGCTGGAGCTCTGCTTCACAGTAGGCTGGTCTTCACAGCGCGCGTCACATCCCCAAAGCCTTCTGAAGGTGTCCACACAGGTGACTCTTGCAGGGGTGCTACGATACCAGCGTGGCAGGGGTGAACGTCACCATGGTTTTACTAGCAAAACCCACCCATCTCCTGGGAGATACGGGCAGCCAGCGGTGGCTGGGCACTAGGAATCACTCTGCATTGTTCTCACCGTGGGTTAGTTGGCAACTTAGGTCAATAAGCCTCTATCCGAACTTATGCAGGAAGAGCAATTAAGTGCAGTGGAATTCACACAAAAAAGTAGGGGGGAGACTTGTCGGGAACAGAAGGGGTTTGGTGGGAGGGGGAAAATGTGATTAAAGCACATTGTATGGATTTCGTTGTGAAGCAGTAAAAAGATAAATGCAACTTTTAAGGAGAATAAAAGCTGTCAATTTGGAGCCTTTCAGAATCTGCATTTTCCAACTAAAGATGGTCAGCTGAGTCTTCTCTACTAGAGAGACCTTTACGGTCTAGGGGGATAGGGGGGAGTTACCTCTTCTTCCAAGCTGATTCAGTTTCTTCCTGTCCATGGAGTTAACCCCACCTCCAGGAGGGTGGGTCAAGGGAGACACCGGGGGCCAGGAGACACCAAGGCCAGGTGACGCCTTGCCCTCAGAGGGGACCAGTCACAGAACCTGGGCAGAAGCAACCAGCTCTTCTCTCCCACAAAACAAAGACCCCTGGGCGCTTGTCCTCCGTGGCAGGCAGCATGTACTGTTCACAGACAAAGGCAAGCACATGTCTCTATTCCCGCTTCTGAAACCCCAATTACCCACACAATGAGGATCTGTGGAACCCTACTGGCACCCAGAAAAGAAAGCACTTAGCTCAGTGGTCTTGTCTTTATTTTCAATATTACTGAGGATGGACGATTTTTTTTAAACAAAATCAAATCTTTTCTCACTCATGACTGTCTCTGAAAAGGTTTTGAAGTACCCCGCCGTTATCAGTTCTGTACACAAACATTAGCGGGAGCCCCGCTAGGCAAGAGGACAAAAATAATTGTCCAGCCTTCATCTCCACATAACCTTTTGTAAAAATCCCACTTTTAAAAAAGTTCCCCTTGGCTCGCCGGCGTCATATTGAGATAATTTACGAGGCAGTCTATTTTCATGTAGACAGCGCATCCCCATGAATCTCTCTCCCTCCCAAAGATTGTTCTGGACCCTTCACCCCTTTTAATTTAGGCCACATGTTTTCTCTCTTCACCATATACACCGGTCCCTGTGTCACCTTAACATGCTTGTCTAATGGCTTCTGTACAATTAAGGCATTATGGAGGTGAACGTTAATATGTCTCTGACAATTTACGGAGGCCATATATCTTGATGTTTGTTAAAGGATTTAGTAGACATTGGCAGGGAACATAGGTGCCCAGCTCCCAGCTGAGGGGGACACGGAGTTCATTATCTGTCTCAGGGACTGAGCAGAGGCCGGGGTTAGGATGAAAAGAGAAGGGATTCCAGGAGCTGCTTGAATTGTAGGCTTGGCCAGCAATTAAGGGGGCTGTGGAGGTGGTTAGGTGGGCAAAGGACCTGTGGTGCAAGCCTAAGGGCCTGAGGTGGATCCCCAGAGCCTACATAAAAGTGCTGGGTGTGGTGGGCAGACACGTTGATGCCCAGTGCTGGGGACGAGGCAGACACGTGGGTGCCAGGCCAGGAAAAGAACTTTTCTCAGGAGACTAGGTGGACCGCGTCTTGACATCTGAGGATGACCTCTGCTGTCCACGTGCAGCATGTGCACTTGCCCTCCCACTGTACGCATTCACATGCACATACACATGCACGAATGCACACACTCACACATATACACTTGTATGCACACGCACTCACAAACACACGCACCCACCCACCCATGCATTGAAACATGCATGAACACAAATACACACACACTTACCCACTCACACATATACACTTACATACACTCACACACACACAAATATACATGTACGTGCATCAACACATAGATACATGCACTCACTTACCCATACATATACATTACATTACACACAAGCATTCACACACACGAGCATGCACTCACTCAACTACACATATGTGCTCACATACACATGCACACGGACATACACACAGATGCATTTGCTCACCCACACATATGGACTCACACACGTGCGTGAATACACACATTCATTCACTTATCTGTACACACATACTCACCCACTCATGCACTCACCCATTCATACATGTATGCTCACACATGAATGCATACACACACACAGTAACTCATACATGCACATGCACAAACACACATGCACACATGTATATACACAGACACTTCCCTACCCAGGCACATGCGTGAATACATATGCACACATGTATACACACATACTCGTCCAACCACGCACATGCACGAACACATATGCTTGCACATGTATACACACAGACACACACACACAAGTGAATAAAATGAAATGGACTTGGCTTAGCCCCTGACGATATTGGTGCCCGTGGGCCATGCGTCTTGGACCTCACCCTCCAACCTTTGGTTCCTTCACAGTAAAGTGAAAATGTGCGCACCATCCAGCCTGCGCTCCTTACCCCAGCCCCCAGGTTTCCTAAACTGGGGTCTGTTCTGGCCACAGTTGTCTTGAGATGCTGCTCTCCGGCTCTACATGTGCTGGCCACTTTCACACTCCCTAGGGCCCTGGCTGCTGTTGCCCACAGGTGGGCCGTGGGCCGTGGAGTTGCTTCCTTGTTTCCTATTCTACAAAGCAGCTTATGTCTTGTCTTCTTGCAAAGCTCCTGCTCTTGGCATTTAGCTTCCACAAAGATGGGATGAGTGCTTCTCTGGATGGCGACCTCAAAGCTGCAGGAAAAGGAGGTGTTAGCTCAGGGTCCTATGAACAAGACGTTTACCACTAACGTTTACCTTTAGATGCACCTCACACTCTTCCCGCTCCAGGGTCTGAGAGACATCAAACCTCTCCCCAGCAAGGGAGAGCCGGGGAGCTGGCGTAGCTGCCCACTCGGTCCCCCTCCAGAGTGATAGAGGGCCCCTCTTGCAGTTAGTGGCACAGCCTTCCATCCTTTGCTCCCACAGCAGTGACCAGAGGTGGGAGCCAGAGGAAGGTCTTGGCGTGTGTGTGAACTGCCCACCGGGTGGTGCCTCACGGGGGAGCTGAGTGAGGTGGCGGTGGATGACCCCCACCATCTCCCTTGTTTCTTCATGCTCCATCCCACGCGTGGCCTTGGAAGTCCTGTCCACGCCTGTCTCTGTTTGCTCTTCATCACTTGCACGTGCTATGGGGACCCAGAGCACAGCGCGACACCTGTCTGTGCCCGAGTGTCCAGCTGAAGCTGAGCTGCCCATGCCCAAGACGTGAGGCGCTAAAGGAGGGCGGGCTTCAGCGGTCCAAGTGCAGGGCTGCCAGCAAATTCTGTGGCCGGATCTCGAGGTGCAGTCTGCAGAATCAACGTGGATGACTCCTCCCCTCTCCTTCCTTCCTCTTCCTCTCTTCTCCTCTCATGTCCTTTCTCATCTTTATCTTCTCTCCCCTTCCCTTCCTCCCTCCCTTCTTTCCTCCCTCTCTCCCCCTTTCTCTCTGTCTCTCCCTTCCTTCCTTCCTTCCTTCCTTCCTTCCTTCCTTCCTTCCTTCCTTCCTTCCTTCCTTCCTTCCTTCCTTCCTTCCTTCCTTCCTTCTTTTTTTCCTTCCTTTTCTCTCTCTCTTTCTTTTTCTCTTTCTCTTTCTTGCTCTCTCTCTGTGGATCCCATCTTAGTTTAGTGCTGGAATATCAGGCATGTATCACCATGCTCAACTTCAAACTTTTCTCTCTGAAAGCTGTGTAAAGAAGGTGATATGGAATGTGTTTTTTAGAAATCTCTCTGTGTCTGTCTCTGTCTCTGCAGTGGCGTACCTATGTGTGTAAGCGCAAGTGCTTCTACTTAATCTTCTTGAGAGCCGTCCCTCATGTTTATGGGTCTTCTGAAGAGTAAATCTGAGCTTTGAGCCACACCCGCCCCTGTAGCATACCAGTGACCTTGAAGCCTTCACCAGCAGGGTCTCCCTCTGACAAGCCAGCGGGCTGCCCTGGGCGTATGCAGATGAGAGTCTTCCGGAAGGTGACCGGCGCACAGTAATTACTTTCTCCTGAGATGGCCGAGTGACACGTCACCATCACCGCTGTCTTGGTTTCAGTGCTGCTCTGGAAAGTGTGCTGCCCGCCACTTATGAATGAAACAAATGAGGTGAAATGGCAAAGATCATGGAAGGAATTAGCAATGCCGAACTCGGCAGCAAAAAACATTATTATGCAAAATTGAGCTGGCCTCAGATTCATAATTATTCACTTTAATTGTTTTTTTTGTAGTGCAATTTGAATGGAATGAAATAATAGTAATATTCTTCCTCCCACTCGCTAGGAATTGGATGGAAGGATGAATACACCGCAGAACTGAAGATGTGGCCGCCGCGCAGAGGTCTCTGCTGCTATTTCAGAAGGTTCATGACTTTAGGGAGATGGGGAGTTACCTAGGTCAGGACCCTGACTCCCCACACACACCTGGGGTCATGTCCCTTGTGGCACAGATTGAGGGCAAGCATTTCCAGCCCCTGTGGAACATGTTTCTTCCCTCACTATCACTCTTTCTAGTTTTCCATTTCTTGTTCTGAGAACAAGACATGGACCATCGGCCATGTCTATACTTACCCAGGAGGTATCGCGTTTTTCAAGCAGTTGAAAACACTCACCCTTGAGTTTTCCTGCTCATGGGGTTAGGATGTGAAAGGGAATCCACACAAGACTTTCTGCTTCTCTGCCTTTTGGGTGCTGAGAGCCTCATGTGCTGACTGAGATGTGTTATGTGATGGGTACTGAGTCCAGACATGTCCACACAGGACATCATTTCATTCCGCCTATAACCCTGCAGGTTGAGGTCTACTATCATCTTCATTTAGTAGATAAGGATGATGAGATTTCAAAATTAAACTTTTATTTGTGTATGTGTATATGTGTGTGTGTGTGTGTGTGTGTGTGTGTGTGTGTGTGTGTGTCCCTGTGGGGGACCAAGGGTAACCTCGGGAATTATCCTGAGTTGCTTCTGCTCCTCTTTGCTTCACTCTGGGATGTCCAAGGCTCTATCAGAACCAGAAACATAGGTCTCTGTTGTTTCCACTTGATGGTTTTTAAGTGGGACCTGGGATCCGAACTCAGGACCTTCTGCTTGTGAGGCAGTCTCTTAATCCCTGAGCCATCTCTCCAGCTCAGATTTCAAAAATTAAACAGGGTCTTGAGACGTACCTCAGCACCCAGCTAGTGGGCAGGAAGCCCGGGGCCCGACCTTTGCAATGTAGAAAACAGACCTGATGCCACATGCTCATGACCCAGCACGTGGGAGGAGACAGGAAGGCCAGAAGTTCTAGTCCATTCTTGGTGAGTGAGCGGCCAGCTGGGTTCCATGAGATCCTGTCTTCAAAGGTTGTTCAGAAACAGTTAGGGAACCACAGTGGCACAAACCAGGCTGAGTCAGGATGCAAATTCTCACATCTGAACCACGGTTGTGCCTTCCACTAACAGGAGGCCATGAGCAAGAAATGCCGGTGTAGGCATCTGCAAACGCCTGCTTGCTTCTCCTCGGCTCGCTCCCTGAGTCGCTGACCAACCTCTATCCGCTCAGGTTTACACTACACAACTGGAGTGAAGACACTGACTTCCTGCATCGAGCTGAGCGTCTCATGGAATGCATGTGGAGAATCCTGCATGCTAACAGCTTAGAATCGCTCAGCTGGCGGGCGTGTTCCCATTAAACATGGAGTTCTTTTCTCCCCAGAACCAGGGGCTTTGGTGCCATGCCTGACGTCAAGTCATAAAGTCCTGGGCCACATGGGGCAAGACTTGCAGGAGAAAGATGCTTCTCTACTCCTCACCACTGCCCAATGCGGAGGAAATGCATCTGCCTTCACTTTGGAGAGAGCAGCTGTGGGGTTCCCAGGGGTGTGGCCTGCAACTGGAGTGGCAGCTTAGAGTCCAAACTTGGAATCAGCCAGCTCTGGTGGCAGCAACCAAGGTTCCTGGTGAGATTATTGACAAACTCTGTGATTCTGTGACTGAACTCTGAAGCACCTCTTTGTAATCATACCTGGGAAGGGGGTCTCTCTAGCTTTTTAAAAATAACTTTTGTATGATTACTTATAGAATATGCATGTACGTGGGGCTGGAGAAGTGGCTCAGGGGTTAAGCCTCTGCCTTGCAGATGGAAGGTCCTGAGTTCAGATCCTAGGCCCCACGTATAGACGCCGGCGGAAGTGGGGGCGGCCTACGTTTCTGGTCCTGGTAGGGCGGAGCCTGTGAATCCCGGGGCGGAGTAAACAAGGAGGAGGTGGAGGCATCCATGGTGGTTCCTGAATTCGCCCATGGTTCTACACACACAAACACACACACACACATACACACACACACGCATGCACGCACACACACACGTACACGCACACATGCACAACTGAATAAAAAAAAAAGGATATGCGTGTACATGCCACAGCATGTGTGTGGACAGAGGACATTTTCACAGAATTTTTCTGGGGCTTGAACTCAGGTGTCCGGCCTTGTGCATAGATATTTTTACTGTTTGAATCATCTCTCGGCTCTCTCTAGCCTTTGTGCTCCAGTGTTAGGGGCTTTGGATTGAATTGACTGTAAACGTCTTCCTGTTAACAACTGGCCAATTTGAGAAGTATGAAAAGTTTCTAAAATTGGTTATAGAATTTGGCCTCCATTTAGTACAAATGTGTGTGTGTGTGTGTGTCTGTCTACTCTCTCTCTGTGTATGTGTGTGTATATGTCTGTCTGTCTGTCTCTTTCTGTATGTGTGTATGTGTGTGTATTATGTGGTGCAGTCTTTGGGTATATGCTGAAAGTTCCCATGTGCTATTATATTAGGCATAGTGTTGAGTCCCACATGATGACGTGGCTTATTATAAGCTTGTCCTAACAGTGTGCGCGTGAGCACCATGTTCAGAGATGACGGCCCACGGGGCAGTTCTGTGGTGGCTGCTCTGTCAGCACAAGGACGTGAGTTTCTGTCCCCAGAACCATGTAACAAAAGCCGGTCATGATGGCGCCTACTCATAACATACCAGCACTGGGAATGTAGGAACAGGTGGATCTCTGGAGTTCACTGGCCAGACAGCCTTGCCTGCTTGCAGGTTCCAGCCAACCAGAGACTCTGTTGCAAACTAAAGATGAATGGCGTCTAGGGAATGACACCCGAGTTTGTCCTCTGGTCTTGACACAGATGCACACACAGGTGCACATGCACCCACATACATTACACATACATGTGCATCCACACTCATCTATACCCCCACACAGGTGCTTGTACATGCGCATGCACACATGCATTCATTTTTTATGCATGATAACCATCATTTATAGAACAGAAACTTTTCAAAGGTTCTCGGTGCATCAGTATGTGAGAAGCTGGTCAATCTCCAGTCCGTTTCCATCACCCCTACATCATGCTCTCAGGACCCCTGAAATGCCACTCACTTTCTTTGATGATGTTTTGTTCTGTCCATGAGACATTCACAGTCCCAGTTTCCTGATTTTTACAAATTTCAGCTCACCCTTGCTGCGCCCAGCACTTAGGCCTGGAATCGCGGGCTCAGCAACACCAGGATGTGTTATTTGTTGTAGCGACTTGGGAAAAGTCGCAGCTCTGAGACCTCAATACTGAGCAGCTCTTTGCTTGTTTCAGAATGAGCCTGTAGCATTTCAGGGGTTCACCTGTGGGAATGGGGGAAGCAAGGGATTAGCAAAACCACGTGCATGCTTTGAGAAGGTGTGATTGGCCAAATTAAGGTGAGAGGAGAGAGACCAGGTGTTGGGAGAAGATGTTGAGGGAGGGTGCTTTGAAGGGATCCGAGGGGCAAATGCAATCGCTGGAGAGCTAATGGGTTAATTCGTTTCTGCCATGTGCAGGATCTACGGTGTTCAATTTGATGAAGGGCCCGACAGTAACTTTCAAAGGGAGAGAGGGGAATTAATGTGTTCCCCCACCAATTATGAATTTTACAGAAACACAAACAACATCGCAAAGGGACATATTGTCTTTTCTGAGGCTTTCTGTGAACAAGCACATTTGATAGTCAAGACGACACTCAGTGTGAAATGGGCCCTGATTTTCAATGTACCCTCGAATTCTTTTATTTTACCGTCAATAGATTTAATAATTGATTGTGGGAGGAAAACACGACAGGGTTAGAACAGTACCAGGGCGCTCTCAAGAGTGCTACAGCAGTGATTGTGCCCAAGTAGGTATTTTTAAAAATTATATACAGTGCTGTTCATGCACTATTAATAAATTCTCTTATTTAGCCCGTCCACCCCCAACCATTCAGCTGGGATAAGCCACCATGGCCAATCTTCCGTGAACAACAATTGTCTGCTTCTTCCAGGAACAAGGCAATCTATGCATTTGTAAACTTCAAATGTGAGCCCTGGGAAAGGCACGGATGGAGACACACACGAGGTGGGGGTGGGGGAGACTCCTTCACGTCATCCCAAGTCACACACTTGCTTAGTCCTAGGTCAAGATTTGTAAAATGGGCTGGAGAGATGGCTCAGGTGTTAAAACTCTGCCTTGCAAACAGAAAGATCTGAATTCAGATCCTGAATCCTGTGTTAAAACACCAGGCTGTGTGGCAACATCCTAGGTTTCCAGCTCTGGAAGCTAGAGCCTAGGAAATCCCAGAGCAAAGGAAAAAAGGTGGTAGAACCACCCAAGGGTATTCCTGAAGTCACTCTTGGTCCTCCACAGGGACACTCAGTGCCCTATGATGCCCACAGACATAGACACACACATGCACACACACACACACACACACACACACACACACACGCATATGCACTCACAGATATATAAGCATACACACATGCACACACATAGGCAAGCAAAAAATCAATTAATAAAAAAGATTTGTAAATCGTGACAATCATGGTCAGATAAGTGGTTTCCTGTCATTCCCCACATATGCTCCGCCCATAGGAAGCCAACACAGAGGATTGCCGTGGTATTGCGCGAGACTCCCTGTTCTTGGACTTTAGACATGGTATAAACCCTCACTAAACAAACGAATCTCTGAACTGTTTTCAGAGTAATGATGCTCAGCAAAAGGTCAGTTGGTGTCCTCCTCGGGGTGCTTGGCAATGGCTGGAGATGTTGCACGCGTCACTGTGGAGGGTGCACCAAGGGGGTGTGCCATGGTTTGAATATAAGTTGTCCGACACAGGCTTATGTATGTGCTTGAATCCTAAGTTGATGCTGATGTTTGGGAAGGTCATGGCACCTTGGAGGGGTGGAGCCTTGCTGGAGGAAGCCAGGTCACAGAGGTCGGGCCTTGAGGTTGGGTAGCCCCGCCCTGTTTCCACTAGCAATCTGCTCTTGCAGCTTTGCAGCTTGTTCTGTCAGCCTCCAGAATGGATGTGACCTAAGCCGCCTCCAGCTCCTGCCAGCTGGCCATGCCTTTTCCGCCATAATGGACTCTCCTCTGGAACCACAAGCCCAATAAATCTTCCTTTTTCTCCCTTATGTTGTGTCTGAGTGTTGTCTCACTGCAGCAGAGAAGGTGACAGGGTGCTATAGAACCTAGTGGGCAGAGACCAAGGATGCAGTTAAGCATTCTGCAATGCCCATGCCTGCTTCTCCCTGCAAAGATCTCTCGAGTCCCAGCTCTCAGTGCTGTGAAAAGCATAGAGTCCTACCCCAGAGGGGGCTGCAGATCCTGAATCCTATGTTAAAAGGAAGGAAGTGATGTTTCCAAGAAGCTAATTAAATGTCAGAAACTCTTGCCCATTGTATCAGGACCATGACCTGCTTGTGTGGTCAGCCATGATTGTCCATGAGAATTACATGGATGCAGGAACTAAAATCATGGTAGATGCCATAGAGGGATAGTTCACACTCTCCCGAATGTCTGTTTGATTCATAGCTCCAGGTGATTCCTGGCAGCCTTTAGACATGACTGTGAGTTCATTTGCTTTACTAGAGCACACACATGTGGGACTTGGTCACTTTGTGTTGATAAACGTAGTTTGCTCTTTGTTCTAGAATGTTCTTTTTTCCCCATTTTTCCATCTCTCCCAGCCTCGTGAATACACAGGTGAAGGACAGGTCCTCTATAAAGATACCACTGTAGTTTCTTTGGATTTTGCAAATATATTCACAACTAAAGGGCTTAAAAGGGAACAAGATTTTTTTTTTTTGTTCTGGCTTATGATTGTCCAGTTACAGTTCTTAATCCACGTTGGCAGGAGGAACCCACACCAACAATAGGGGCTAAGGGAACTGCCATACCATATCCACAGGACTGCTGGGAAAGGGGCAAACTTCCTGTATTAGTCAGGGTTCTCTGAAGAAACAGAGTCTATAGAACACAACATATATAAATAAGTTTATTAAAATAACTCACAATAAAAATAGTGTCCTTCAAGGTAACCATCCGCATCGGCCTCGTTCTTGACTGGAATATTCCACAAAGCCAAAAGATCCCCAGAGGGTCTCAAGCCTTTGCTCCTCTGGAGGGTTGAAGACGCTGGGTTCTGATGTCAGTGAAGAACAGCTGGGCTCTGACGTTGGCAATGAACAGTGAACAGCAGCAAGGCCTAGAGACCATGCTTCAAAGGCAGCGGGAACAGTGACAACGTGATGGAAAAGGTGAATCTTCAAGTCATCCAAGGACAGAGGCAGCAGCGCAGCAACCAAGAAGGCCACGACGCTCTAAAGGAGAACAACATGCACGCAGAGTTGACTCCACAGCAAGTCGACACCGGATCAAGGAAGGGCAAGTCCCTTCTCCTTGCACCTCCTATTATCTGGTCCACCACTGGAAAGTACCACCCGCTATGGGCTGGGTTCTCCACAGCAGTCAATCAAGTACCTGAAAACTTGTTCAGGGGCCACTCCAACCATTAACCTTCCACGGTCTGCAACTGGCAAGTTGGCACCACAATGCAACCATAACACTTCCTTTGCTAGACATCGTGTTTGTCCCAAGTATACAGAAGGATGCCGACTTCCTTAACCGGCTCTCTCCATCTTATCCATCTGGGGCTAGAGACTAGCCCCACCCACCTTGAACTTGAGCCTTCCCCATCAATGAAACAATCTCCTGCAGGCTTGCTTAGGACTTAAGTATTAATTCCTTACAAATGTTCCCATAGCTCAACGTTTGGCTGTCAACTTGACATAGTATCTGACCATCACAGACACACATGCTTCTTAGACCCCAGCACCATTGGGGTGGACATGAGGTCTAGGATACCTGGAGCCAGAAGTTGGCTGCAGAAATTCTTCTCACTCATCATACAATATGTGAATTGATGGACAAGTAAGACAGCGTGTCTTTCCTTTCTGTTTCATGCTTATCACTGGAGTGTATTGTGTGCTTCGTTTTCTGAGTCTGTGTCTTGCTACACAGTGAGGCTGACTCAAGAACTTCCTGCCTCAGCCCTTCTCCCCCTCAGTGCTGGAATTACAGCTACGTGCCGCCGGGATCCCCCAAGTGCGTGTAACCTTGAGGCACTGAGGACTTTTAGAAAGTTGCCAAGGAAAAGTGGTTAGAGTTGTTTGATCATGATGCAGTCAGGAATCCAATGTATCTATGATATCACGTGTTTTCACATTTGCATGACCAGTGGCATGGAACCTGGATCCAGCGAGTCATGTTAGAGGAAGGGCTAAACTTTTTTGTAATAAAAGGTTGTGAAATTACATAGAACCCAAATATATATAGAGAAGATTGATGGTGATCACAGGCCAGTGGATTATCATAAGTGGTTTTGTTATTTTTCAGAATTGTTATAATTTTTTGTAACATTTTAATCGATAACTTCTTATTTTGTTCTAAATAGATAGTCACTTCTGCCTTTCATTTTATATTCTTGGGCTGTTGTCCTTTATTAGTCACCAAAGCTGTCAGCTCCAGACCCCATATTACCAGCTCCTTCTCCATCCGCAGCTTCATGGTTCGTTAACCTATTCTGACATGCACGGTGCATGCATTTGCATCGGTAGATTCCTCATGTCTTTTGAGTACCAGATTCACTTTTTTCTTTTCATTTTCGTGTGTGTGTGTGTGTGTGTGTGTGTGTGTGTGTGTGCACTCGTGTGTGTGGTATGGGTCCACATGTGTGTATACATGCATACAGAGAGGCCTGAGGGAATCATCTCCCATCACTCTTTCACCTTATCTTTTTGAATCTGTAAACAAACCCAGAGATCACCAATAGGGATGACTGAGCCAGCCAGCTTGTTCCAGGGGATTTCTAGTCTCTACCTTCCTGGGCTGGAACTAGAGGTTAGCTGCTATATTCACCAGGGATTTTTCACATAGCATGTGGGGATCTGAACTCTGCTTCCCTTGCTTGTGTGGCAAATACCTTAGTTTTCCCCTTTGTCAAGGTATTAAACTTTCATAAAGTCCCTTGATTCTGGGCTTTCTCGGATACCAAATTCTGTACCGCTGAAGTCAGTCCTATGATATGGCTCCCTTGCCCACGATGGACGGTATGCTATGTTTTCTCTCCATGCATGGCAACCTCTGTTAGCAAAGGTCAAAACCTGGGTCTCACTTTGGTTCTTACCTGTCCTCACTCTTGCACCAAGTTAATGCTGTTCTGTCTATTTTACTTTGGGAGCTGTAGATTTGGTTGTGTCTTTGGACAATGTGGGGATCCCTTTGTATTTCTGTTCTTATGTGTTGTGGAATGCTCTGTGATGTCGCATTTCTGTTTATGGTTTGAGAATTTTGTTTCCTGCACAACTTTTTGGTGAAGTGTCCTTCTATTTAAAATCCTTTTTAAGCAATAAAGTTTTTTTAAATTTTTAATTAATTAATTAATCAATTTCTGCTCATACAAATTTAATAGGTACACCGGTCCCCTCCCTCCCTCCACCCCTCCTTGGACTCCCTTGCTCCCTCTCCCTTATTCTCCTTCCTTTCCCCCCTCCCTCCTTATCTCCCAGTGCCTCCCCCCATCCCTGGAGCATCCTTTAATGTGTATGTCAAACTTTCCTCTGGTAAGCAATAAAGTTATAAAAATTAATGATTTTTTTATTCTTTGGTAGCTTCATATCTGTCTATCTATCTATCTATCTATCTATCTATCTATCTATCTATCTATCTATCTATCTATTTTATCTATCTAAATTTCACCCCCTATCACCCTCTTTTATTTCCTCTCCTCCCACTGAACACATTCTTCCCAACAAATCTCCTCCTAATTTCATTAGTATGTGCTGAAGGCTATTTGCAAGATCGGGAGCAACTTACCAGAGGTTACACCACTGAAGGAAGTGATGCCGCTTCCCCCAGGCAGTATTAACTTTCCATAGTGTGTCAGGGATCTACTCGTTACTTTGTAACGAGTTTTATATCCTGGATGGTAAGTCCGTGGGAATAAGGACCATGTCTGGTTTTGCTCAGCATGCTATCTTTAACACCTGCATGATATTTGCATACAGCTCATAAATATCTAATGAATGAGCAAACTAATAAACAGCATGGTGGGATTTGGGTAGTGACAGAAGAGAATTCCCAAGCTTGCTGTAGCAAAGACCTTTGCTGTGACAGTTTTGATGGCTGGAAACTCTCAGAGCTCAGAGCCGTGCGGGGTCCCCAGGCACGTCCGTCCGCCATGGCAGCAGCACAATTGTGAACAGATGTGCGATGGTTCCCCCACCATCCTGTTCCGCTTGCTCTGCAGCTAATCCTGAGGAGGTTCTCCTAGTCCCATAATACTCATGCCAGTCAAGGTCAGGGCGCGGCCATGACAGACAGGCTGGAGTTGTCGGTGGTAAGAGCAAAGTATGACAAGGAATTCTACCTGCCTGCTCTCCGCACCAGCACTCCTGATGCGTGCCTTTGTTCCGATCTTTTCAACGACCTCTACACCCGGCTCTTTCAGAATCTTCATCCTTGTTTCACCTACTCCCTGCTGCTGAGACTGTTTGTAAATGGACTTAGAAATGCTTGCCACACAGGCCAGACCTATTGTCATGAGAAAAGGCAGAAGACAACAGCAAGCACAAAGGAAGACTCTGACAATGCATGTCCCCAGGGTCACACAGTACACTGGGCTGAGTGTGGCTGCTATGGGCTGAGTGCCCCAAAATTAATACATGGAGACCCCAGTGTGTTGTCTGGTTGTATTTGGAGACTAGCCTGTGAGGAGGAGGAAGGAAGGTCACATCAGGTGGTATCCAGTCTCGTAGAGTCAGGGTCCTCCAGAGAAGATGGGGAGACACTAGAGCTCCTTTTCTGCCCTGTGGGGATGGGCCATCTGCACATTGGGTGGAGAGCGCTGGCCAGAAGCAGAACCCCCACTATGAGCTGCATCTTGGGCTTTCCAGGTTTCAGAAAACGCAGTTCTGATGTTAAAGTCAGGCAGTCTGTGGCACTGTGTCAAGGAAGCTGAGCAGACAGACATGGTAGCCCTGAAGATGTTGGACCAAAATTCCTGGAGGTTGTCTGTTACTGTATTTGGAAAAAAGTTTTTTACAAATGTGTATGGCTAGTGATCTTGAGACAAAAGCTAATCCTAGATTACTCAGTAAGGAAAACCAAGTGTCTACATAAGAGAAAAACAAGGCCTATATACACACATATATACACTCACACATCACATATACATGTACATGCAGTCAGATGCACATGTGTGCACACATATACCACACAGTCACACACCACACATATACACGCATATATGCTCATATATTCATATACATGCATGTACACATACCACACACGCACAGACATACCGGCCTCCACCCCCACATGGACAGTGAGACTCACGTTGTGTGATCACGTGTTCCAGAATACTGGGTAGTCAGCAGGAGCTGGAGAAAAAAAGGAAGATTTCCTCACCTGGAACCTCTGTGGACTGTGTGGCCTTCCAGCAGTTCCATCTCGGCCCTTTGCTCTCCAGACTAGTGAGAGAATAAGACCACCCTGGGGTAAACCACTGAGCTGGTGGTCAGTGGTCACAGTAGCCCCAGGAAGGTGCTGGATGAAATGAAACGTCATTTTCTTTTCATGGCACTAAATTTCTGGGCAACTCTTCCTGCTCTTAAAGTGAAAAGAAGACAATTGATATGAACAGAAGAGATAACCTTGGGTTTCTTTTTTAAGGGGTCTTTATTTGAAAAGAGATAAACGTCTCAGGTTATAGTGCAACTGCCCAGGGGATTTGGCAGTAAACACTACTGGCCACTCAATAAAATTTAGTAGGTGGATTCAGGACCGTGAGAACCTTTGATTTTCCCATGGCAATGAGATCTTCTATATATCAGACATCCACCATAGGACAACTCTAGATTTTGGCTCATTTGGCTAGCTCATTGGCTGTCTTGTCTCTCTAAGGGAGGGGTGCTATTAGGATAGGAAGTAGGGGTAACATGAGGGGATGAACTTGGGGAATATAAGCTGCTTTGCTAGAGGAAATGTGTAGTTGGAAATGTGTCTTGGTGAAGAACTGCTTTGGTTTAAGGAACAGCAAGAAGGGACTCTGGGGTGGGGCCATAGATCACGTCTCTGGCATGGACAAGACCCAGGGCTCAGTCCCCAGTGGTGAATGAAACGGGTGTAGTGCCACGCTACCCAGCCCTCGGGGGTGGAGAGGAGGACCAGGAGTTCACTGGCATACTGGGCTACAGAGTAAGTTTAAGGTCAGCCTAAGATGCATGAGACCCTATCTCAAAGAAAGAAAATACAGGATTTGGTGAGTTAATTCATTTCTTGGTGTATGCATGTTCATGGTTGTTGTATTTCCCATGGGGATAAAAAAAAAACTTAGGTCATATCTATGTTCTCCTCCTCCTCTTATTAGTTTAACCCCAGCATCTACCTTGTCTGCTACTAGCCATGTCTTTGCCGCCACGTGTATCTTTGTCCATACCTTCATTTCAATTTAAAAATGACACTTCCTTTAAATTGTGCTTCCTCTGCATAATACATAGCTAAGATAAATTATTCCCAGGCCCTCATATTTGAGGAGGGAAAAATTCTTCTGAGAAAGATTCCCATCAACATTCCTAATATATAACATCTCAGTGCTAAGGAGACACTTCCATTATGTGAACATAATTTACATATACAAAATAACTCATTTCCTGATGAGTTTAAGTAATTGAGGTCCCTCTGTGCATGCCATTCACCAGCCTGAAATTTTAAGCATTTCTCTTAATATACTTGAGTTTTTTAAGAAAATACAGCACCAGTTCCACTGAGCTATATAGACTGCATTTAAAATTTATAGAAGAAAAGCAAAAGTTGTGAACCTCCTCAACCAGTAACAATACTGGCTCCTGTGTCTGTCTGCAGCTTCCCTGTCAGCTGGGCATGTGGTCTTAGTTGTGCCAAGAGCACAGATGGATGGATGTACCACGATGCAAGAAGCTTTTTTTTTTTCTTATTTATTTTGTGTGTGTGTGTGTGTGTGTGTGTGTGTGTGTGTGTGTGTGTATCAGAAGACACTGTGTAGCCTTGTGGAGGATCAACGGTGACTTCAGGAATCATCCTGGATTGCTTCTACCTTCTTGCTTTGTTCTGGAATTTCCCAGGCTCCACCGACCAAGGCTGAAAGTGCAGGTTGAGGCCATTTTTGACTGTGACTGGTGTGTTATTTATTTATTTATTTGTTTGCTTGCTTATCTATCTATCTATCTATCTATCTATCTATCTATCTATCTATCTATCTATCTATCTTTAACGTGGGACCTGGGGTGTAAACTCAGGACCTTCTGCTTTCGAGGCAAAGTCTTTTATTTTTATTTTTATTTATTTAATTGTGCATGTGTGCGTGTGTGCGCATGTGTGTGCATGTGCATGTGCGTGTGCGTGTGTGTGTGTGTATGTATGTGTATGTGTGTGTGTGTGTAGAACCACGGGTGAATTTGGGAACCACCATGGACCACCTCCACCTTCTCCTTGTTTACTCTGCCCTGGGATTCACTGGCTCCGCCCTACCAGGACCAGAAACGCAGGCCGCCCCCGCTTCCGCCTGGCGTCTATACGTGGGGTCTAGGATCTGAACTCAGGACCTTCCGCCTGCAAGGCAGAGGCTTAACCCCTGAGCCACCTCTCCAGCCCCTCAAGTTTCTTTTTAAAAAATATTTTATTTATTTAGTTATTATTTCATTCATTCATTTATTTTAATGTGGGACCTGGGATGTAAACTCAGGACCTTCTGCTTTCGAGGCAGTCTTAACAGCCCTGAGTTACCTCTCCAGTCCAGGAAGCCATTCTTAACTGTATTTGATGCTCCTGGGAGGGAACCAACTGTGGTCCAGCTCATGACTTGTGACCATGGGAAGGAAGTGCTGATTCTTATCACTCAGTAGATCTGAACCCCTTGCCTTCACCTTATTAGCACCATTTCCCCTCCAAGTGGGCTAATCAGTCGCACATGGCAAAAAAAAAAAAAAAAAAAAGTAGGATACATGGTAAAGATGCTGAAGAGCAGCATGTATTGCTTTGTTCCGACAAGAAAGACTCAGACTCTGGGGTCATATCTAGTCTGATTTGAGGCTCAATGTCCACTGTGTGTGTTTCCCCTCTGAACAGTATGCAGGAGATGCTAGGATGGGCGAGATATGAAGGCAGAAAGGAGATTGGGGGGAGTTAATAAAAACAAGTGGTTTGGAAATGCCATAATAAGACCTACTATGATGCATGCTGATAAAACGAAATAAATAATAAAACAAAATAGAAAAACATTCGAGATAATGATGTTGATTTTTGGAGGACTTTTTAGAAAAAAATGTCAATGTAGAGCTGGGACGATGGCTCCCCTGTTAAAGGCACTTGCCACGCAAGCAAACGGGCCAGAGTTTGAATGCCCAGATCCCACTTAAAATGCCTGCTGGATGTGGAGGCCTGTCTGTAATTCCAGCATTGAAATGTGGAATCTGGGAAACCCCTAGAGCAAACTGGTTAGCCACACTAAGGCTTTATGTGAGCTCTGGGTTGGATTAGAGACCCAGCTTCGAAGGAATAAGTTGGAAGAGAGATGGCTGGTGATCCTGACATCAAGCTCCACATGCATGTATGCCCACCCGTATGCAAAACACCACCTATGCACATGCATGCACCCAGTTTATACCTACCAACAATGGAAATAAGACAAAGATGAAAAGTAACTGATTCAGCACACAGACCTTCGCCCAGTACTTCTTCAATCAGTACTGTTCTGGGGGAGCCTCAAATCATCCTCAAAACCTGAAATAAGGGTGCAGGAAAACATATTGGGCTCTTCTCCCTTGGTGTGTTCTCTCTCCGTCTGTCCCCCTTCAGAGACGGAGCTGCTACGTTGGAGCCACATGCTGGTGAGATAAATTTAATTCTACGCAGAGAGGAGTGATTGTATCTGAGTATCTTCTTGCATGTGTGAACACATGTGTGTGTTTGCATGTGGGTAAGTGCACGTGCATGTGCAGGTATGTGTACAAGAGGACTCTTGAGTGTGTGAGCCTGTGGAGGCCCAAAGGTGACATCAGGAATCATCCTGGATTGCTCTACCTCTTTACTGCTTTGCTCTGGGGTTTTCCGGGATCTGCCTTCCAGGGCTGGAATTGCAGGCCGAAACCATATACGTCTGGCATTTTTAAGGTGGGATTTGGGGATTCAAACTCAGGTTCTTTAGCTTGCAAGGCAAAAGCTTTATATCCCCTGAGCTGTCTCCCCAACCCCATTTGAGCAATGCTATCTAATCTGCTTCCCCTTGATAAGGAGGGTGAAGTGGGGTTCACATTCCCTTCCTTCCCAGGGTTGGAAGCGCAGCAACCAGACGCACTGCAGGCCTTGAAATCTCCCCTGTGCCTGGGGCCAGCATGGTGACCTTGGGGACTCTTAGATTCTTCATCTGTGCAGTGGACGCTATCGTTGCTGCAGCCTTGGATGATGACACAAAGGACAGCCAAGGGAGTTGCCCAGTGTGCGCAAAGTGCTCAGCAAACTCCTGAGATCAAAATTAATGGTGAAATGACTCACTTCTGCCGCTGCCACCCAGGGATGAGGGCCACGTCCCTCACTCACAGGTAATGAGTTCTGGTGTTTTAACTTCTTTGGATCAGACATTCTGAAGGGTCTTTGCAAACAGAATTTACCCTGAATCCCAAATAAACTACTTTTCTCAGAACATGTAATTTCACGTGTTTTTGATTTTACATATGGATGTATGCATGTACACGGACCATAAGATATGAATTCACTCATTGGACGGAATGCCTTCTGTCAGTTTCTAGAAGGGTGATCCTGGGGGCATGGTCCTGTGTCAGCTCTGGTTCTCTTCCAAGGCCTTCTTGAAATTTCCTTCCCACCGCTGGCATTCCCCTTTAATTTTTTCACTTAGCTTTTCTCTGCAAAGAGCTCATCTTATATTAGAGGTGCGGGCCTCTGTGGGGTCCACACGATCCTTTTTATTTCCTTTCTATTTTCCTAGGAATTCCCTGTTGGCCCCTCCAAGGGGCTAAGACATTTTTCTTTCATGGAAAGAGCTTCCATTATACTCCTCTCACTGCATCTTTCACAGTTCTTGCAAGTCACATCAGCCACTTTGCTCCACACATAGCATTGATCCTTTCCATCCCCCCACTCTAGCCACGGGTCCTCATGCTACCGAGTCCCCACAGCCCCACTGTGAGCTCTCTTGGTTTCACTGAGTTTTCATTAGCAATAGTCACTTCAAGCTATTCTGATTTCTTTTTGAAAAAAAAAAAAACCTACAAGATATTTTTATAGGTTGGGATGTAGACTGGAGATTCGCAGTCAGGGCGAGACATTTGTGGAACATTTTTGCTGTCACAATGGTAGAAAGGAGCTCCTGGCATCTCATGGGTGTGGTCAAGGATGCGGCCTGGAAGTACTCCATGGCCCAGCACAGCCCTTAGAGCAAAGAATTAGCTGGTCCTCAACAGCAAGGCCAGGGTGACAAACCCTGGTATAAAGCGTGACATGGGCTGGGAAGACAGGTCAGTGTTTAAGTGCCCCACGTGCAAAGTAAGGGTCCCAGCTCCACCTCCCAGAAGCCAGGGGTGGTGGTGCACCCTTATAATTTTAGTGTGATGGGAGAGGCAGAGAGCAGAGACAGTAGGATCCCCAGAGATCGCTGGCCAGTACCCTGCTCAAATCAGATAGTTCCAGAGCAGTGGAGGGACACTAGCCCCAAAACAAGGTGGACAGCGTCAAGAGGAACAACACCCGAGAGTGACCACTGACCTCCATCTGAACATATGCCATGAACACACCTCTACCATGCACACATACAACACATACATGCACACACCACACGCTCATACATACAACACATGCATTTCATACACATATGCGCACATATACCATATATACATACATCACACAAATATACAATACATGTATCCATACATATACCACATACACAGCATACACATATGCACACACATACTAATACACTAATACACATGTACACATATATAACACACAGATATACCACACATACATGCACACACATACCACATACACATGCACACCTACATCACACACATATACCATACACAAATACATCACATGCATGCACACATACATCATACACACACTTCACACACATGTACACATATATCATCCATAGGCACAGCACAACATATATACACATATATACCACATACTACACTGTCACTCATGTACCATGTACACATACATGCACATACACATAGACCACACATATATGCCAACACATACACATATGTCACAGACACATGCATATACATATACCACATACATATACACCAAATCTATGCTCATAAACCACACATATATCACACTTTCATTTTATACCTATGCACAAAACACCTTTGAATATACACTTCTGCATACATACAAACACCATGTAGTCTCATTGGCTCACACAAACATACACATATAGCACAGACACATAATAAAATGAATGTCTACATTGACTCTATATTTCTCTGCTGTGACCTATATGCTCTCGTTTGCACAGCACAGACACATGTCTATGCTGATTCTGCATTTCTCTGCTTTGACCCATATGCTCTGGTCTCAACTTAAAGGACGATAAGGAGGGACACTCATGGTCACATGCTTATGTCGCCTACAGCTTCGTTCAGCGTGCGCTTGGAAATGCATTGGCTTAAAAGTAATAGCTTCTCGAAATATTGCCAACATGACCTACTTAGACATAAGGTAGGAGAGAAAAGATATTTAGCATTTTCCATAAATATATAGCCTCCAGATGTACGTGTTCACAGGGAGTCAGAACAGAATAGCATTGCAGAATGTTCCAGGAGGTAGATCTCCAGGGCCGTGAATCAACCGACCTCTACTGGTGGGATGTCCTCCTCTTCAATACTCTTCAATAGTCTATCTTCAGTCTTTGAATCAGCCACCCCCCCCCTGCAACTTCATACAGAACCAGGGAATTGCAACAAAGTTACACGTCTTCCTAATATAGAAAGCTATTGTTTTCCAAGTCCAGTATATGTAAATGTCAACGAACATGTTTTAGTTAGATGGCCACAGACGCCCAACAATAGGGTGCCACGGTCAGTTCCCCGGTACATGATGAGTGATTGCATAACGTACCATCCCTGATGCTCTGCAGCCCAGGGATCCTGCGCAGGTAACCCTGTCGCTGTGGCTGAGCTAGTCACTCCTTCAAAGCGTGTCAGTCTGGACCTTGCCTGCAGGTGCTCAGCGCCCATACAGACAGAATACAAAGCAACCGGTGTGTTCCTTCCTTGTCGCAGGCGGTTAACCTGGTGCTCTCATGTAAGGCTAACACAAAGAGACAGCCACTGACAGTTACAGCGGTGCGTGGCGGCCACCAAGAGGCTGCTGCTCATGGTGAATTGCAACTCAGTTACGGAAGGAGCAGCAGTACCTTGGAAATACTGCTGGTGAGACTCTGCAGAGACCGTGGCAGGAACTGCATAGGACGGAGGAGGGGGCGGGGTTAGGGTTGCCCACATGCATGGGGTGGGAGGGGCTTGCCCACATACATGAGGTGGGAGGAACTTGCACACATGCATGAGGTGGGAGGGGCTTGCCCACATGCATGAGGGAAGTGGTTAAGATGGAAGTGTAAGACATCTAAGAGCAGAAAAATAGTTCCTGTTAGAGCGACTCACAGAGGTACTTTGTAACGTTGTGTTTCAATGTGTCTTCATGTTGCTGATAAATACAAGCCTGAACAACTTCAGGGAATACAGGGGTTTTCTTCTGGCTCTTGATTCTGCTGCAGTTCATAGTCCAGCTTGGCAGCAGACTTCATGCCAACACCAGGATCCACGAGAATTGCTAAGAGAGGGTCATATTTTCTTTCCTGCCAGAATGCCTGTGTGCCAGCATGCCAAAGTCTGCCCAAGTACTGGGACAGCTCTTCCTATCTCATCCACCTGCCCACGGAATGGTCCTACCCACGACAGACTGGGTCTTCCCCATCAATCAGACAATCTCCTGCAGGCATGCTCAGGGGTTGCCTTACCAAGTAATTCTGCAACAGATGTGTCCAGAGCTCAGCTTCCGACTGTTAACTGACCCCTGCACCTAACTAGCACACGTTGAAAGTCTTGAAGTGAAAAGAAACCCAAGTTTAGAACTACATGTAATAATCCCACAACGTGGAAGAGACCTACACTGTGACTGGTACTACAGGAGGGGGATGAGCAATATTCTTGCTAGGTTTTATATTCCCCATAGTTTTTAAAAAATTTTAAATTACAGTGTAATGAATTGATTTTTATTATTTTTCTGTCTCAACATCCATTATAGGGATAGTAAAATTATCAATACCTATGTTTGCAAACATTCTAAAATAAAATTTACTTTTACATGAAAAACTAAAACCCAAACATAAATTAATAGTGTAGCATGTATGTCATCATTGGATACATGTACGCAGTGTGTACCATTTCCATTCAAGTTAGACATGTATGTTGCCTCAAACATTAATCGCTTTCATTGGCGGAAGCTTTGACCATCTATTTTTCTAACCTTAGAAATGTACAGTCCATTACAGCTGCCTGTGGTTGTCCAGTGGCAGGAGAGCCCCGGGGTGTCTCCCCACATCCAAGGGTAAAAATGATCTTTCGCAAGCATCTACAAAGGTTGTGGACCAGTCGGAATCGCTAGTGGAGTTTCAGATGTCTTTACACTCAGGCAGGTTCCTGGTCACCTCATGGCCCCACATTGCAGGCTGAGAAACCCCAGGGTGAACATACTGGAGATATGGAGACAGACATAGCACCGATCCATACCATCACTTATCAACGTTACTTGTCATTCTGAAATATTTTCCCCTATAGTCATCAGTCTGTGGAATGTGTGTGATCTATTTTACTTACGATAACACTACTTAAAGAATTTTATTTCCTGTGTGCTTCCTTTTTAGAGCATTTTTTCCTTCTTCATTTCATACATGTATGTCACATGTTTCAATCATTTTCAACACTGCTATCCTTGCTTATTCTCTCCCCACTCTCTCTGAACCCCTTTTTCCCAATTAGCATCCCTTCTACTTCCATGGGGTTGCTGGCATGCTCATGAACTGGTGTTACTTACAAGAACATGTGCAGCTCACCAGCGGCCACACCACTGAAGACAAACCACTCCCTCCCTCCCCCAGCAGCCACCAACTGCTGCTAGCTCCCTCATCCATATCGGCCTGTCGATTGGTTTGAGCAGACCACCACAGCTGCTGTGAGTTCATGGATTTGATGGTCACATCATGTCCAAAAGACCCCCCCAACTTCATCCCAGCTCTCCTTTCCTACCCCCTTTCTGAGATGTTTGCTGAGCCTTTCTAGGGTGAGTGGTATAGATGTCCCATTTAGGACTATGCACACCCACAGCTGCTCTCAGCCCTGTGGCCAATGATGAGACTCCATGTTAATGGTTACCCATGGTGGGAAGCTCCCCAAGAGTAACTTTAAGTCAACAGTAAAAACCAGTGAACCATACAGCTCTCACATACCTCCTGTCACGGGAATGCGGCCCCTCCATTACCAGCGCCCTGTGTAGAAATACAGCCCTCCATTACCAGTGTCTTGTGTAAAAACACAGTCCCCCATTACCAGCTTCCTGCAAGGAAAGGTGGTGTTTGTTGTGACCAACAAACTCACACCATCACATCATCCTCACCCGAAGTCTGCAGTTCACAGCAATGCCTACTTCCTGCGCCCTGTACCACATCATATATTTGCCCTTACTTTACCACACAGACTAGCTTTTCTGCTAGGAAAAACAACCTCTGTGCTCTCCGATGCATTCATTTCTCCCCCGTAACCCCTGGTGACCCCTGGGCTCTGGTTCCTGCCTTCACAGATTTGCTATTTCCTTCTCAATGTAAATGGGGCTTCCTAACAGTTGTGTGAGTCTGCATGAACTATGTGTTAGGGTAACTATATCATCACTTGTTCAAGTTGGTACGTTTATTAACTAAGTTGCTTGCAACTTTGAATTCTTACTACTGTATTATTTTATTTTATTTCATTTTATTTTTTTTAGTTATACAAGTTCAATGGGAGGTACCCTTGCTCTCTCCTTCTCCTTCTCCTTCCCTTTTTATCCCCCATCCCCCTCTCTTTTGAAAGCACTACAGTGAGTCTTTAAACTCAGTCTTGTAGCTAAACTCCAGATCCATGTGGTTTGGGAAATGCACTTATATCTGAGACGTTTTGTGCAAAGCGAGACCACAGGCATCGTGGTTCACATCCTTATCTGAATCTTCTCTTTTCTCAAAGAGGCCAGGTGTTTGTATTGACAGCAGATGCCTGCACACATCAGCAGGAAGAGGGATCTGATGCTGCCCATTCTCAAGGGGGCAGCCCTCACCCCCTCTGGGCATCTGTGTTTGATTTCCACTAGTTAGTAAGTGGTTTCTAAAGAAGGATGGGCCTCAGTTTTATATTCTTGCTGCTTTACATTCTTGTGACAGCCCAAGTTTGTTCAAAAGGAATTTAAGATGCATCGGCAAATGTGTCTGAGTGTGTAGAATGGATTGGCCGTGCTAACAAGCCACCTGAGCTGTGGGCTATGGGAAAACACTTCCACGCAAGTGTTTCCATTTGGCTGTTGTAAAAGAGGAGGTGGGGAGGGTCTTCCTGGAATCTTACTTGATGAGAAGTTCAGTTTAGTGTGACTCTGGAGTGGTCCCCACAGGTTCGAGTTTGGGGTGCTTGGTTGAAAGGGGTGGGCTCTGAAGATGTGTGTGTGGTTCTCTCTGCTTCCTGCCCCCGCCAAGTGAATAACCTGCCACTCAATGCTGTTAACGGTGTCTTCTGCTAGCAGATAGACTGTGTCCCTTCTAAGCTCACGAGCCAGAAAAATCTTTTCTCTCTTAAATGATTTCTGCCAGGTGTTTGGTCACAACAGCAAGAAAAGTCACGGGTACAGTTGCCTGTGTGCTCGCTGTCCATGATGCTTTGCTTTGTTTTATTCTCCTCACGTGTGCTCTCACTGGCTAGCAACAGCTGCAACTTTTGGGACAATGTCTGCATTCTAAGGTGACTTTGGCAGCTTGCGTTGACGACTGACCAGGTCAGTTGCTTTCGGTGGCTCTGGTGGTCTCTGCGATGCTCCCTGGACAGATGTTGGAAGCCTACAGTGGAGTCGCCCACCTTGACTCCCCCTCCTGGTAACTCCGTTGCTTGCATTCTCAAGATCTAATTCCCATCCACTTTACAGTCTGTTTCAAGCTCAGTCCCTTCGCTCACCTCCAGGAATGTTTCATCTTCATCAACGTCCATTTGCATTTCTGTCTTTGGCATGGCTTTCGTCACTTTACAATCGAGGTGTTGGGCTACGTGTCATCTCCTGATAGAGTCTAGGGAAAAGGCTCAACGGGTAAAGTGCTGGCTGCACAAACATGAGGACCCGAGTTCAGATCCCCAGCTCCCACATCAAAGCTGGCCACAGGAACTTGTGCTGATCGGTTGTTCTTAACAACTGTGCCCATGGTGCAAGTCTTCAACTCTCAAGTTGACTCCTGTGGTTGACTTTCACCTGTAAGTTTCTTCTGCCAGGGTGTTTTATCACCATCACAGAAACAAAGACTAAGATGAGAATTAAGACAGTATTGGATATCTGAAAATCTCCCCCTTCATAAAGACAGACCAGTTCTGGTTCTTGCCTTTTACAGTCTTCAACCCACGCAGAAGGTTCTCTCAGCACACAGCCTCCCTCACCAGTGTGACTGTGGTAGGGTGGTGGGGTGGCTGGGAGGTGGGACTGCTGGGTGGCTGGATGATGGAGTGGCTGGGTGGTGGGGTGTCGGAGTGGCTGTCTCCAGCACAGAACACAGGCTATGATGAGATGTCAGTCCTCCCCGTCTCATCACCAATGACGACAGACATAGTTCTCTAGTTCTGAACCACAGTAGAAGGGCTAGACCGCATATACTCGGGGATCTCCATATCAGACTCCCCATGCTGGGCTCTAGAACAATAGCGGTCCACCCCATCTAACCCTAAATTCAGGACTCTTGATGTCCCTTTAGCCATGGGGTCTCCCCTCATAATTCAGTGCTGTGACTGATTCTGTCCTGGCTTCAGGGGTGGGTGAACCCCTATGCATGTAAACTTAACTGTGTATTAGTTATACTTGGTGGTGAGCCGTTTTGGATATGGCCACCTCCCATCATCTCCGCCAGCTGGTATTCATGCCCACGTGTATCCTCTCCTTAGAATTTGCTACTGATGAACTGAATGTGGTGAAAACGTTGGGCTCCCAAGATTAGATAATCAAAAGTGATGACTGTCTTTCTGTCTCTACCTTTGTCTGTCTGATTCCCTCCTCTCTCTCTCTGTCTTTCCTTCTCCCTCTCCCTCTCCCTCTCCCTCTCTCTCTCTCTCTCTTTCTCATTTTCTTGATCTGAAGAGACAAGCCATCCTGCTTTGAACTGACTGTGGAGAAGACCACTTGGCAAAGGTGGGAGTGGCCTGCAGGCAGCAGCCAATGAGAAATCGAGGCTCTCTCTTGAATCTGAAGGACCAGCAAGACCTTAAGCATGTGGACCAAGGGAAACCACTCTGGAATCTCTGACCCACCTGAAACCACAAGACCCTAAATACATGTTATTTTTTTTTTAAGCTACTGAGTGTGGAGGCAATCTGTCATCCTCAGTCGATCCCCGAGCATCCTTGATTCCAACAGCTGCACCAAGTGTTTGTGGATGAGCAGCTGAGTCCGTTGAAGGGTGGTCCTTCCGGTCACTCATCTGCTGCCAGATGGGACACAAAGAATCTGCCAGAACTGTTGCTGTTAGTTTTGTGAATCCACATGCTAATCTGTTGTAAAAGAAAGCAGACACAGAGGAAGAAGTAGTGCTGGGTCTGGGTGACATTGTCGGTGACCTTTACATGTCTGAAGCCAGCGCTCTCCACAGAAGAGACCCAGCGGATCCCAGTTGACTGAAATCAGCTCTGCGACAGATCATAGCTAGCTAAGGACCCCCACCGTCCAAGGAAGAGCTTCGGCCCTAACTTTCTCTTAAACAACATCCTGGCTTATAGCTTTATTGGAAGAGAGAGTAGATATTTTTAACTTTGTGAGCACAGGTTAAGAAAGCAATTGGGAACTAAGTAAGTACAAAGCATCTCCAATCAAAGGAACCGTTTGCAAGCTGAAATACTGCCCGTGACTCATATATAAAGCTTGACTGCCATTAGGATGTGTCACACAAAGTAACAAACACACCTTTTTCAATCTGGTTATAAATATGCAGGATGGAGTTTATTTTACTAGAGTGTTACACGCTTCCAACGGATAATATATCAATAAGAACTCTCACTCGGAGATGCCATTAAAGCCATATTTGTTCGTTTCTATTTATGACGGGGGGTGGGGGGAGAGAAGAAACAAAATGAAAGAAGTAGATCTGCGTCATATTTCCTGCGAGTTCATCATTTGCTGGCATATAACACTTGTGAATTTTATTCAATTCATTTAAAATGATTTCTAACATGCAGCCAGAAAGTTAAGGGTGGCAAGGAATTCAAAATGATCAGCAGGCATCCAAGATTTCTCAAGAGACGGATTCACAATCACAAGGAAGGAATGTTGTCCTTAAGGGACTGTAGCTAAGAAAAATTAGCTCCAATGAACTGGGATGTTTCCTAATAAATTCAGCTCATTTGTGTTCTGATATTAGTCCACTCCAGCGACTTTCTTAAGGTTATTACTTATTTATTTATGCATTTATATATATTTAAAATTTTTTTTGAACAGGTCACATCCAGGCCAAGAACTTTGGTACTGCTTTCAGACACCTTCTGAGCAGGCTTTTCTTGTTTCTTTCATAGCTCTGTGATTCCAAAGAAGTCACCAGGCTGAAGGCGTTGGGAGCTGACATAGTTCTCTGCCCAGAACATGAACAAAAACTTCCAGAGACTGAGCATATCCAGATACACAGAGGAAGCCGAGTCTGAAAATACACAGTAATCACTGAAGCAAAACAGGGTGTAAAAAGGGTTTCATTCCCTCCAAACACCCCAAAAACTAAGGCTGGGGAGATGACTCAGGGATTAACACCTTTGCCTCTCAAGCCAAAGGACCTGAGTTCAGATCCCTAGATCTCATGTAAAAATGCCAGGTGGGTATGGTAGCAGCCTGCAATTACAGATGTGGAAGATGGAAACTGGGAAACCCCAAAGGAAAACAATAAGGAGGTGGAGCAATCTAGAATGATTCCCAAAGTCACCCTTGGCTGAAATAAGCACACAGACTCAACTGCCTTCCTGTACACACACACACACACACTAGAATGATTCCCAAAGTCACCCTTGGCTGAAATAAGCACACAGACTCAACTGCCTTCCTGTACACACACACACACACACACACACGCACGCGCACACACACATACACACACACACACACACACACATGCACACACAGATGTGCGTGTGCACAATCTAAAAAATTCCCAGTTGTCCTTGGGAATCAAAATTCTCCCAAATAATGTTCTTTTCTGTTCCAGTCCTTTGGAAGGTGGCCTTTTTAATGGCAGTTACCTTAGGAGGTATTGGCGTTTGAATGCTAATTGTCCCCTAAGAGCTGGTGTGTTTGACCCCTTGAGCCCCAGCTGCTAGTGCTGATTTGGAAGGTTACAGAATCTCTGGGGGGTGAGCCCTAGTGCAGGAAGTGGGTGGGTTGTAGGCAGGCCTGGAGTGCTCTGGTCTCTCTGCTTCCTGGTCCTCTGGCATGTGAGCAGGCAGCCCCAGGCTCCCGCTGCCACAGCTTCATCCGTCGCTGTCACTGGGCCTTCCCGCCCTCAGCTGATGAGCCAGAATAAATCCTTTGGCATTCAAAGCTGCTGCTTGTCAGGTATGGTCACGGCGGTGGGAAAAAGTATGCAAGGGCAATCTGTCCACTGATACTAAGCTAAATGAGAGGGCTATAGGCCTCGAACTTTGGTGGCAGGTCACAAACTCTGTTCTGTCACTGCTGCTGTGAGAAGTTCCAGAAGCTACAAGCTCGCAGATGCCTTGGCATTAAGAGACACAAATCGCTGTTTCTCGCACATTCTTTTATTGCCTCTCTGGAGAGATTGGAAACCTGAACTGTGCCTCAATCTCTCGATGCATGAGTTCAAGGTTTGCACTGGGCTTACTTAATACCCTTCTTAGGGGCATTAAAGAGGAGGGCAGAGATGGGTCTGTGACAGGAATGGTGATGTCCTAGGGTAGGGTTGAGATGCCAGGTGAGCTGGCGACCGAGCAGTGGTCTTGAAAGACCACCTGTGCCATGGCGTCCAGACCAATCATCTCTCTTGGTCCTTCCCAGGTGTTAGCTCTTCAGCCTTCCTTTCATTTGTGTCTTCAGAGCATAAAGTTACTGTGCCACCGAGATGGCCAACTTCTGTGTTCTTTTCCAGAACATTCTCCCTGTTGAACATCTTGCTTCCAGAAGTACACGTTGAGACATAAAAATTGAGGGTGGTTGGTCTTGGAAGAGCCAACCATTCAGGATGAGACCTTCTCCCTGTCCTGAACCTCGCCTGTGGAATAGATCCAGCAAGCAACCTGTTTTGGCCAACGGGACAATCATGAACACCATGGAAGGAAAGAGAGACCCGTTCTCTCCTCTGTGGTTGCGAGGAAAAGGCCTGACTACCTGGCCGTGTGGTGGTGGTGGTGGTGGTGGTGTTACACTCTTGACCCAGATGCACCAGTCACCAATAGTGAGCAACACTGAAGTGAGCCCCGCGTGACCTGAGCTGCCCAGGCTAGCCTAAACCTTTGACCGGAAGCACTGAAATTTGTATAAAACGTCTTCATTCCAAGTCAATGATATATGTATGTGTATATATTTCCCAACATCGTGATACTAAACAGTCTGTATACCCCTAACACCCACATAAACTCTTCCCGGGATTCCCTTCTCACCCCCAACTTCATTTTCTGTGATCTGCCACCATTGAAAACTATCAACTAGCAGTATGTTCTGCGAATGGGAAAGACCACAAGACGCACAACACGTGTTTCGTAAGTGGTTAGAATGGCGCTGTCTCAGGAGTCATTGCTGTTCATACTTCACTCTGCCAACTTTGACACGGGTTGGCATGTAGCATTACTGTCTGTGACTTGGGGTGTCCCCCATATTTTCTGGTGCTTGGACGTAGCAAGTAAGAGAGGTGCTTGCTGGGTAATAAATGATGACTGACGGGACGTCATAGACAGTTGCTCATTTGGGTGTCACCTCATGCCGTGAGTTCTGTGCCTGTTCCCATTGCCCGATGGTGAATAAATCACCCAAGTTCACACACAGCTGGGAAATGACCAGGTTGGAAAGCAAGCCGGAACCCTCTGGATAGGAAACTCTGCCCTCTTAGCTATTAGGTCCTGCCAGCTGGCTCAGTTTCCCTCTGACAGGCAGGCTGGGTCTAAACTGGCAGGAGGCCCAGCGTCCACGTTGAGGGTGGGTAACTCCTTCACGTGAGTTGCCGGAGAGCTGCGCAATCTCTCTGTGGAATGCACTTGGGTTTGGCCCTCTCTTCGGATTTACTCCTTTCTTCTTCTATGGCAAGATATTAAGCGACAATCTCAGATAAAGAGCCACTCATCCGAACAAAGGGAATCCGGCTCACTCAGACCCTACTTTGATTTATAACCAATTCTCTTCCAGCATGTGGACCCCACACACGGGAGATCGCTGACGAGCTGGAACAATGAGCTTGTTAGTTAACAGAATTAACAGTGTGTTGTCTCACTGTGACGGCGGTAATAAAACAGGAGACGTGCAGCCGATATAGTCACAACTGAATCGTAATGGATGAGATATTTACAGCAAAGCTGTTAAAACATTGAATAAAATATGGGGAGTGCTCAAGCAGATGTGTTTTTATTCTTCTGAGTTGAAGCTTGGAAGGTAAAAAAGAGCTGGAGTAATAATCACAGGTTCTAATTCACAATGCATTAATAAATATTCATACGGCACAGCCGCAGAAACTTTGCAGCCTCCGAAATAAAGTGAGAACACGCCTGTTCTTGCCTTACACTTCGCTAAGTTTAGCTTTCCAGAGACACATGTCAGGTCTCTATTTGGTTCCTGCGAAAGTTCCCTTTTATTTCCCACTCCTCCCACATCTTGCTGGTAAAGCAGTTATCTTTCTCCTGATTCCTTCTCTCCTTCCCTCCTTCCCTTCCTCTCTCTCTCCCTCCCTGTTTCTCTATCTGATGAAGCAGCTATCTTTCTCCTCCCTCCCTCCCTCCCTCTCTCTCTCTCTTTCTTTCTTTTTCTTTCTTTCTTTCTTTCTTTCTTCTTTCTTTCTTTCTTTCTTTCTTTCTTTTCTTTTCTTTCTTTATTCATTCTTTATTTATTGTCTTTCTTCTTTCTTTCTTTCTTTCTTTCTCTTTCTTTCTCTCTTTCCTCTCTCTTTCTCTTTTTCTTTCTTCTTTCATTCCCTTCTTCTTTCTTTTCTCTCTCTCCCTCTCTCCCTTTCTCCCTCCCTCCCTCCCTCCCTTTCTCCTTCCCTCCCTCCCTTCCTCCCTCCCGGCCTCCCTCCCTTCCTCCCTTTGCTTTGTTTTTTCCTTCCCTCCCCAGAAAGTAGAAAGCAATGATGGTCAATTAGTACAGAAGGGAGCTATAATTTAAGGAGAGAATAGAGATTAAGGGAAATGAGAGCATTTCTCTTTTGAATTTGGCTCGGGTAAGTGAGCTTTGTATCCCACCAGAAAGCTGCATCTCCTGGTGCACGCGAACGCTAGGACACCTGGTTTCTGCATGAGAAGCAAAATACGTCCACGTGCGCGTTCCTGCTGTTCACATCGCCTTTGTTTTCAAAGGAGAAGATGAATTTTTTTTTGAGGGCACAGAGGAAGACTCTGCTGTGCCCTGATCTGAAGCAATTTGGGAAGGATGATTGATCCAGGAAACGTGACCATGTCCAGATACTGGGTCCTGGCTGTGCATCCCCCTTTCCGAGGCAGCTGTTGGGAAAAGCGGAAAGAGGTTGGGTGCAGACTGGCTTGGGTTCTGAGAGATGGAGGGAGGAAGAAAGAGAGAAGTATGTGTGGCAGGGTGGCTGATTCCTGGGGCTGGGGGGGGGGACACACAGCTCTCCCAGTGTGGACCTATGCTTGGGTGTGGGGAGCCTTTGACAGATGCCCATGGATGCTCCAGCCGGTATCACCATGGGGCTCTCCGAGGTTGCTATGACATCCTTTGTTTCCCACTTCCCTGCTTTTATTGTCTCGTGTGTGCCTCAGCTGCTCAGAGAGCCGCAGAGCTCCATGCTGCTTTTTTTGCCTTCAGTTTAACTAATGCCGGTATTCTTTGTCCATCACCCCTCCCACATCTATCCCCCTGGCCTGCATGGAGCCCTCTCACATCTATCCCCCCGGCCGCATGGAGCCCTCCTCACATCTATCCCCTGGCCTGCATGGAGCCCTCCTCACGTCTATACCCCTGGCCTGCATGGAGCCCTCCTCACATCTATCCCCTGGCCTGCATGGAGCCCTCCTCACATCTATCCCCCCGGGCCGCATGGAGCCCTCCTCTTGGGTTCCCATCTCTGCTTTCCCTCCAATGATCTTCCTTGGCCTCAGGTGACACCATTGCTTCCTGACCCTGCTGCTCTCCGCGGTGACTTCATTACTAGCCTGTTCCTTTTCACACAGTCCTCACGGGCTCACAATGTTCTCATGTCTTTGTGCTGACGAGTCTTCTTTGAAAATCTAACATGATGCTTTGGACACTTGTCCAGAGTTGAGGAAACGGGATCATGGGGGCAGGGCAACTTCCGGAAGGTAGACAGGGGACCAGCCAGTGAGGAGCAGTTCAAAGCCACCAAGGTTCCATCAGGTCTTTTCTTACCTAAGGCCACATGGGGTCATTTCCTGGAGACCCTGTTCTTGGAACACACAGGCTTCCCAACAGCAGGAATCCTAATCACTGTCATCAGCCTGGGAGACCCCGACAAGGAAGACAGAGACCCCGATAAGGAAGAGACCAAAGAAAGATTTATAAAAGTGTGAAGCAGTTAATGTATTTTTACTTAAAGTGACCATGGTGGGCCAGTGAGCTGGCCTAGGAAATACAGGTGTTTGCAGTCCAGCTAGATTCAAGGAGGCTGTATGGTGGGAGAAGAGACTTCCAGACGTTGCCTCTGACATCCACACTTGTCCTGTGTGCATAAGCTCACCTGCACATATGTATGTACACATACATACATATACGCACACACACGTACACAGGCACATACACACGGACACACACATGCACACATACACATGCACATACATACACATATGCATACATATACACATGTACACACAGACACATGCACACGTATACTTACACATATGCACACATATACCCATGCACACACACACAGATACATGTACATATAAATTTCAAAAAAAGATAGCCATGATATCTCATCCCTATAATCCATGTCTCTCAAGGCAGATGCAGCCTGGGTTGCCTGAAAAGTTCCATGCTAGCCTGGGTTACAGAGTAAGGCCCTGGTCACAGACCAGATCAAACCAACTAAAACACCAAGTAGTCCCGCTTCAATGGACATGCTTTGCACAAATCCAGGGGGAATAAACAGATTCACTAGCCACACTCTGACCATATTCAGTGCTGTCTGTCTTGCAAATGAGACTTGTGGCCACGACTTAGCCACATAAAACATCTGAGGAAACCTCTAGCATGTGGAGCTGATTGCACTGGGTTGTTTGGCAAAAGCCTGGAAGGATTTGGTTGGTTCACTGATCAGATGGGGTCTTTGCTGATCTGCACGTGGCTATCAAGGCTCTCTTCCTTCAGGACGGTGGAGATGAGGAACGTTCTGGAAAGCTTCTGTATCTGCCACTTTAACAGAGAGATTAAAGATCACTATGGAATCAATTATTTGGAAAAAATATTTGGGATGTGGTGCGTGATTCTTTACCTAACAGATTTCCTTTCCCTTCCTCAGACTGGACATCCCATATGTCAGTTTTACATGTGCCTTGCATCCTGCCACACTTACCCAGGTGCAAATCAATCTGTGACTTGTGTCTCTATGGAGCCTCAGCTGGCTCCAGAGCAGGCCAGACTCATTCACACGCAGAACACAACAGGTCTCAAGAGCATCTGGGAGATTCCTTAGAAAACTCAAGAGTTGCAAGGAACAGACCAAATAAGGCTACCTGCAAAA
The DNA here is from genome assembly GCA_023101885.1 of Typhlomys cinereus. NCBI lineage: Eukaryota > Metazoa > Chordata > Mammalia > Rodentia > Platacanthomyidae > Typhlomys > Typhlomys cinereus. The sequence goes on along the minus strand of JALPQD010000935.1, from coordinate 117,991 downwards.
CTGAACAAAAAATATGAAAAATTTAGAGTGATGGCTTCTATCAGCACCCGTCTACACTTTGTGTATATATATTTTTTCCTGGCTCATAAAGATGTTCATCTCCACAAAGGGTGTTCCCTGCCTGTGGACACTGGAATGTAATAAGAACCACGCGTATAATAAAGGCATATGTTTATAAACTGAATGACTCAATGTTGCACTAGCGTCGGCAGAACGGGTCTCCCGTCCAAATCCTTATTGCACTGTGAGCCCGCGACCTTGTCCTTACATTTCCTTATGAACCAAGCTTACAGAAAGCAAATGAAGCCTTTGACTGGCTTTGTGGCTCACTGGAGACTGAGCCCTAAGAATCTAACTTCAGTCTGTGCGGCTGATTCTAATCCTTCGGTCCAGCAATGTTAGCTCCATTCTCCCTTGACTGTAATTGCTCTGTGTGTGTGAGCACACGCATGTGCATGGGTGTACATGTGCAGCTGTGTGTGTCCTTCCTTCGGCTCTGTGCACTTTTTCTCTTTTAGACAGGATCTCTCACTGACCTGAGCTCAAAAGTAGGCCAGAATAGCTAGCTGGTCGGTGGTCCCCACAAACCCTCCTGTGTCCTCCTTCCTAGTGCCAGAATGGCAAGCATGCGCATTTGGCTTTATTTTTCTTCCATTATTTAGCCCAGGGATTGAACTCAGATTCTCATGCTTACAAGGTAAAAGCTTTACCAATTAAATGGTCCCCCTACCTAAGGATTAATCTTATCGTTGTGAAACAAGTTCTGTGTTGTGAGTCAAACACAGCAATGCTAAGTACATTTCTTAACAGACGTCTCCAAGATGCAAGCCAGGCTGCTGCGTGTGCTCCAAAGCAAGGCTGGGGCATTTGTACGGCAGGTGGAGGGGCTGCATTGGCTCCTCTGTTCTGATTAGCATATACACAACTCCATGCAGGACCCCCACCCTCACAATGAACTCGACAGCCTGCCCAATCAGCTCCAAGTCTGCCATGTTGCCAGGGAAACTAATACACAGTCACACACAGAATGGTCACAGTGGGGGAAAAATACAAAAATGCAGCATTTTCTTACCTGGAGAGGGACAGAAAACACAGGGTGACCCACCATATGTTGCCAAAAATGGGACTCACCTCCCTGGGGAATTCGGAGCAGTGTGTGCCGTGTGTACATGCGTGCTCTCAGAAAAAAAGGCACCCTTCAGCGCGAAGTGAATTCAGGATGAAAGAAAGGTGGTTGGTGGAGAAAGACTAGCAGGGGGAGGAAACATGACTGTTAGCGTGCCTTCTGAGTTCGTATTTCCGAACTCACTTAACCAGTTCGTGGTTCTGCCATTCCACACGCTGATGTTACAGGTTCAAGACACCAGAACCGGCCACTGATCCTAGACAGTAGACATTGCAGGCCCACCCGCTTTGTCCTGCATCTGGGGGTTTTGAGAACACATCCTTCTCCTGACACCTAACTGTTCCAGGTGCAGACTTCCCCCTCGAGGCCGAGGGTAGCAGTCCTCTCTCTTGGTGGAGCAGGTACAGCTGAGCCTGCCCCTCCTTAACTACGGGTCCCCATTTGTCTGTTCCATAACCCTCCATCTTTCATGTCCCTTCCTGCCCCGTGGAGACTCCCAGCTTGTTGCCACTTGTGCTGGTTTCCCAGGGCAGCATGACTGGCTGCTGTAGGCAGACGACTGTGTCTTCTGTCACTGTCCTGGACGCCAGAGTCCCAGTCAGCGTGGCTTCATGGTCCTCCTTCCCCCAAGGTGTTTGCTCCTCTCAGCTCCTGGTTGACAGTTCCTCATCTTGTGGACCGGTCACTCCGATCTCTGCCTTGGTTTGCTGGGGCATCTTTGGTGTCCCTTCTCTTGTCAGGATTCCAGCCGTCAGACTGTGATGAAATAGGACCTCAACTTGATTTGCAAAGGCCCCATTTATATATAAGACCATGCTGACATCCATAAGTCCTGGCAGGTGGGACTTGGTGTGAGCTGCTGCTACACATGGTGTCTGTGAATCCAGGTTTCTGGGCATGGGTATCTGGGAGAGACCGTGGAGAGCTACAGGCCAGAGGGAGTAAGGCCTTCTTGGTATCTCCCCACTGCTCCCTGAAACACTGGATTACAGAATCCTGCCTTTTCTAAGAATGGATTGCCCATGGCACAGGCGTCAGGCGCCAATTGAAACATAAACACGACATTAATTTCTTTCTTATTTTTAATAAGAAATTTTAATACATTTTATAAATTTTAATAAATAGAAAGTCTAATGTCTTTTTGTAAAAATCTGTTCATTTACCATTGGAGAAGCTGCTGCAATAGACAGTAGCTGGAGAGCATGTCTTTCTCTCGCTAGCTAAGGAAGGCCACAGGGTTCTAAGTACTGGGACGTCCCCTCTCCTTGTCTACTTGAGAGCCGTCTCTGCAGGTGGCTGAGTCATAGATTAGCTGGGTCCTACAGAACCGAGCTCGTCTCACAGGGATGGTCTTTAAATGAAGGTAAATGCAAAAGAGAGGCTTGCTAGAGCTCACAGACCCGAGGGGAATGGTCCTTTCTCTTCATTTGCTGGCCTGTGTGGGGTAGAGATGTGCTTAGAAGAGAGTCACCCATCTTCCTGTCTGTGTATCAAAGTAACCCAGACTTCCTCCTTCCCAGCCCTGTGCTCTTCCGGTTTGGAGAATCTATGCAGAGTACTATCCTGTGGGTGTGGCCCGCCTAGGACTGCTGCTGTTGCTAAGGACCACGGACGGCATTGGTTCCTGAGCAGACACAACAGAGACCAGGCTTGTGGCTCTCAGAGTCAGCGCTAAACACATCAGCAGCAAAGATGCTCTCAGCTGTGCTATGAATTCAGCCGCGGCTTAGCCCCTAAGCTGTCTGGAGAGTCCACACAGGAGTGGCCCTTGGGTATGAGCAACAATGCAAATATCTAATAGCATAAAGAACTTTAGCTACCCCTGCTTCCTTCTTATGAGGCACTGTGTTGGTAGCTACACGAACTTAATCAGTGTTCTTGTATGATATTGGCACTAACATGGATCTGATGCTAGAGAAACAAACAGCTCAGAGTGCTGAGAAACTAATTTGGGTAACAGAATCTGAGCCCATCCTGGGCCCATCTGAGTCATCCTGGGTTTGAAGGGTTAGTCAGTGATGTCTGAATGTGTGTAGCCTTTCAGAAGGACTACTGAACATTTCCACTCATGTCTCGTGCCAAGCACTGCTGGGTGCAGGATTCTGAAATAACTCTTGGAGACCCTCCTCACAACTGTGGAATCCCCTCATCTGAATGTGGAATCTTTGACTGTCACAAGACACGAACATCTGGAGCAAAGGACCTTGCCATAGCAATGTAGATGAGAGAGGGTTAGGAAGACTGGGAAGACGGGAACATACATGTTGCTATTTAAAATATGCCACAGGGGGCTGGGGAGATGGCTCAGGAGTTAAAGCCTTTGTCTCGAAAGCAAAAGAGCCTGAGTTTGAATTCCCAAATGCCATGTGAAACATGCTAGGTGGATGTGGCAGCAGTCGACAGTGTCAGTCCTGGAAGGTGGAGTTTGGGAAACCCCAGAACAAAGCAATTAGGAGGTAGAAGAATCCAGGATGATTCCTGATGTTATCCTTGGGCTTCTGCAGGCACATACACACTCAAGAGCCCTCTGGTACATGCACACACACACACACACACACACACACACACACACACACACACACGAGAGAGGAGAGAGAGAAAGAGAGAGAGAGAGTAAATAGACTAACCCTTTGGGTGGACCTTATCTAATCAGGTGAGCCCTTGAGAATGACTCTCCTTGGAGAGTTTCAAAGAGCATGAGGGATACCCCATAGTTGCTATAAAAATGCTGGGGGATACATGGCTATAGATAGAGTCTTTCTGAGTCATGAGGGATTCCCAGACAATAATCAGCCATATAATGGGGACCTCAGAAACTGAATTCCTTCGACCATCTGAATGAGCTTGGATCCTTCCCTAGTCCTCAGAGAAAATGTTCTACTTTCAGTGTCACGAGATCCATGCAGAGAACAGAGCCACACCACTTCTTGCTCCCGACTGGCTGAACTGAGAGCCAGTGAACGGAGACTGTGACCCTAAGCTGGTGGTCACTTGTTATACAATAGGCCAGGCGTTTCTCCAGGCCCCAGCCGGCACTCACTGCAACACTGTGCAAGTGTTTCTTCTTTTGGAGATCTTCTCCTTGGCTAGGGAAATGGCTGAGATGGTAAAGCGCTGCTCTTTATACACAGGAGGCTCTGAGCTCAAGCCCCAGAACCCAAGCAAAGAAAGGTCAGATGTGGGGTGTGTTTGCATTTGTCCCAGTGTCTAGGAGACAGACACGGGGGATTCCTGGTCTAGCCTAGTCTACTTCCTGAATTCCAGGCCAGTGAGAGATGCTGGCTTGAACAAAGGTGGATGGTGTAGGAGACACCCATGTTGCCCCCTGGCCTCCATGCGCACACAAGAGCACCTACACACATATATAAACATACATGTGCTTTGAACATGAGCCACAGAAACTGTATTTCTGTGGTAGGAATACCAACTATGGGACTGTCTGAGTTTAAACCAGGTGCTGTGTAAGCCTGGCTGCGAACCTTAGACACGTGACAGAACTACCACCTGCCAAATACTGAGGAACTAGCTCAGTCATAACTAACTTGGAAGGCTGGCTGTGGACAGAATGACCTTTGTGAGCGAGGTCCCTCTGGTATTGTAATACCTCCTCACCTTTGGTTATCACCGTGTGCTCCATGAGTTTGCAAATGGATTTCAGCCATTAGGGCAAGAATCCAGACCAAATGATCCCAAACCCTTTTGACCTGCTGAAAAATCAGCTTATGTGTGTCTTTTCCTGGTGCTGCGATCAAAGACCCCATCAGAGGGAATGTTAAAGGAGAAAGGATGTATCTGGGCTCGTGGCCTGTCGTGGTTCAGCAGTTTAGGTGGCAGGAACCGGAAGCAGCTGGTCACATTGTGTCCCACAATGAGGGGGGGAGAGAGAGAGAGAGAGAGAGAGAGAGAGAGAGAGAGAGAGAGAGAGAGAGAGAAAGAGAGGCTGGTACTCCCTCTCTCTGTTTTGTTCAGCCCAGCAGCCTAACCAAGGAAAGGCTGTTAAGCCGCTTTTAGGATGGGCCCTCCTACCTCACGTGACCCAATCAACATGCTGCTTTACCAGCATGCCCCGGGGCTAAATAATCCCTCTTAGGTGTGTCTGGAGGCTTGTCTCCTGATCTTACAGTTATTCCGACCCAACAGTTTAAGGGAACAAGGGGTTTAATTTCGGCTTACAATGATCTGGTTACAGCTTGGCAGGCGAGCTCACACCAACACCAGAGCCAAGGAAACTAGTCACGCCAAACCTACATAACAGTTGAGAGAGGGACGATCCTTACTTACCAGACCAGCATGCCTCTCCAAGAATACAGAAGGACGCCCACTTCTTCAGTCAGTTCTCTCTACCCTATTCACCGGTCCGGGGACTGGTCCCCCACTCCCCTTTGGGCTGGGCCTCCCCCATCAGCTAGACAATCCCTTGCAAGTTCACTCTGGGCTTAACTCGAACATTGATTCACTGGAAATATGCCCAGAGCTCAAACCTTCAACCGTCAAGTTGGCACCTGTGCCTAACCATGACACCCGGGAAGCCCAGATTCTGTCCAGTTGGTAGCTAACCCTAGCCGCTACACTGTGATCATCTTAAGTGTATTTGGATCTGTATTATTGGGCTCTGGGGCTCTGTGCCTCTCTATGGGGGTTCCATTGGCACCTCTGAGACTTGCAGCTCAAACTCCAACCCTCCCAGTGCCAGCGGTTATTTAGTTCCTGTAGGCAGAGAATCACAGCCCTCTGAACGAATCTTCTAAAAGTGGTGTCCACATAATACGATGTCTTGGTGTCTGTCTTGCTCTTGAGAGATGCTGCTTTCCAGGGACCACCGCATGCTGATGCTACTAAGGAAGGAGGGCTGGGAGGCTCAGGGCGGCCCATGCAGTGAGCTGGTGGCCTTCTGTTTGCCCTTGAAGGTCCACTGCCTATTCAGAGACCCTGTTTCCTGGTCAGGAGACTGATCTTTTGGAACCTTTTCAAGGGGCTCCCTCATTCTCCAGCATTCAGTGGGGCGAGCCGGCAAGAATAAGAGATGAGAGGGAGGATACTGCGATGTGTGGCAATGGGGTGGCTGTTGTGGTTTGACTGTCGAATGTCCCTTGCCGGCTTGTGTATCAGGGCTGGGATGCCAGTGCATTAGTCACTTTTCTTGATACAGCGACGAGATCCCTGACAGAAGAAACTGAAGGAAGGAAGGACTAGGTACCGGTTATCATGGCAGGAAAAGCGTGGTGGCAGGAGCCTGAGGCAGCTGGTCACGTGGCATCTGTAGTCAGGAAGCAGAGAGAGAGAGAGAGAGAGAGAGAGAGAGAGACATGCTTGTGCTCAGCTCGCTTGCTCCTTTTGCTTTGTTCTGAGACCCCCGTGTGTGGGATGGCGCCGTCCATGTTCAGGGTGAGGCTTCACACTGGTTAACCTATCTATAAACGTTCTCACAAGCAGGCCAGAGGTTTGCTTCTGTGGCGATTCTAAATTCCACCAAGCCAACCATGGCCATGGATGACATCACCCAATTTGCTCGTGAGAGGGGCCAGGTCCTGGCAGCTCTGACCTATTTGGCGATTCAGCCCTTGATGGATTTGTGTGGTAGTATTCCTACACTGGACGGTGTTGCAAACTTCAGAAGGAAGTACATCACTGGGGGAAGGGCCTTGGAGGCGGCATCCTCTACTGAACCCTCTCTTCAGTCCCCCCATCCCTATCACATGCTTCCAACCATGATGCTCTGCTTCCCCTCACAGGGGGCTCCAAAGCAACAAAACCAGCTGACCTGAGGCCCCTGAAGCCAGGAGTCCATATTTGGACATTTTGACTAGTCCATGGATGTTTTCACTTTGCTATTACTGATTCTGGAAGCTTCTGTGGTCCCTCTCCTTCCTGGCCGGGGGTGCTACCAGCCCATCTGACTTTTCCTCTAACATGCACCTTTGGTTCACTAAACCTCTGTCTGGTAAGGCTTTTGAGTGGTTTTCTGGGACCTGTAGGTTTGTCTGAATGGAAGGAGGCCTCAGGTTCCAGTTGTACCTGGCTCCCAAGCAAAGTGCCTGGGCTGCTCACAGTGCAGTTGCTTTTGCCTTCTACTGGATCTGGGGTTGGATTCATGGATGGATGTGAGAAGAGAAGTGGCTCTGTAGCAGAGAGCATGCTGGGACTTCTTCCTGACAGAGCTGCTCCCTCGGAAGCGTGCTATCTGGAAACGAGCTCTTGTCTGCAGAGAAACGGGTCCCGACATGAAGGAAAAGCAGTTCTGAAAGGTTGATTGTTCATGTCTCGGGCAAACCAAGTCATCCCTGGAATTTCATTTCCCGCAGATTATTTTGAGAATTTCTCTAGAGGGAGGGAGCTTTGCCTTCTGAGGGGGAACGCTTCTACTTTGCATAGTGACATGCATTTTAACAAGAGAAAGGTCAGGGACGGGGACGGCGCTGCTTGTTGGCGTGACAGCCACATTTACCTGAGCCTTCTCGATCCGCCAGAGTTTAAAATAATTTAGTGAAATCATTGTCATGATTGATTCTTATTTTCTTTTTGGACCCTGAGTTCACCTCTGTAGGCTCTTGGGCTTAGGTAACTTGCAGAAGCTGAAATTTCCTTTTGATGGAAATTCGCTTCTTAAGTCCTGGGCAGACGCCACACTTTGATTAACATCACCAACTCTTTTATGATCTCTTGGGGCAAAAACTCATAGACACAATTACCAGTGACACCTTCTCTGACCAATACCTGTTTGTCGGATGATGTGAGTCTGGCTGATTCCTGCAGAAAGTGAATGACTGAGATACACTGGCGTATGATATTTTCACTTGGAAATCTCACGGCGTCTCAGGAGTTTCCCCGGTACCCAGAGCAGGTGTCAGCCATTGACATACATCGTGATTGCTGCTTGGCAGACAGGCAGCTTGACATGACCACGCGTGATCAGACTTGGCAGAGGGGACAGTGTTCTAGGTTTGCAGGCGAGAAGGGAGAGATGCACAGGAGACAGGTATGGATTTCATACCTGGAATTCTAGGATGGTGGGCAGAACCCCAAACTCTGGGGGTGCGCGCAGTCTAATTTCTTCCCAGGGTGAAGGAACACTCTGGCCATGAAGATCTTGAGATTGGGGGAGGAGCATTACGAGGAGATTCCCTAGAAAGGAAGATAAGTGGACTCGAGACGAAGAGGTATGGATGGGAACAGAGATTGGGGTGATGTACTTTGGGTGTGGAGGGGAGGCCCAGGATTCAAGAAGTGCAGGCAGCCTGTGAAAACTGGCAAAGGTGGGCAGTCATTCTCTGCCCCTCCCCAGCTTCCAAGAGAACAAATTTGCTGAGAATGGTGTGTGTGTGTGTGTGTGTGTGTGTGTGTGTGTGTGTGTGTGTGTGTGTTTGGTGAGTGTGGGAACGTGCTCATGTCTGCACATGGGTACATGTACCTGGAACCAGAGACTAACCTTGGCTGTTTTTCCTCCAGAGCTGTCCACTTGGGTTGCAGATAGTGTCTCTCACTGGTCTGGTGCTTACTGACCATGCCCTGCTAGTTGGCCAATCAGTCCCTGGGATCTGCCTGTCTCTACCTCTCTAGCCTACAGATTACAAGTGTGTTACATCATTCATCTATCTATCTATCTATCTATCTATCTATCTATCTATCTATCTATCTGTCTGTCTGTCTGTCTGTCTGTCTGTCTGTCTGTCTGTCCGTCCGTCTCTCTCTCTCTCTCTCTATATATATATATATATATACACACACACACACACACACACACACACACACACACACACACACACACACAGGTCCCCATGTTTGCATGGCAAATACTTCCCTGACTGAACCTTTTCCCCAGCCCTCATTAGCCACCTCTTAAGATTTAGTTTGAATCGTGATCTCTTAGACGATACCACAAAGCCGTGCTGATTCAAGCCACTGAGAAAGCAAGCACATATCATAGCAGCAAGTGGAAGCTAATACTAACCGATCTGGAGATGGAAGCTCTGGGCTGGGATGAGCGAAGCAGACAGCCGAGGGGGGTGGGGGGTGGAAGCACCGCTTCCTGGTGAAGCTTAGGAACCATTACACCGGTCCTGGGTTTGCTTCTGAGCTCACTTTCAGGCTCGAGAGAAACTTTCTTCTTAACCAAAGCACGTTTACTTTTGGTCTTGGGTTTCAGGTGTTCTATACCACTGTGCTGAGTTTTCATAGATTTAATGTTTGTCTGCTCGGCACATGCTAGTCACCGAGAACCAGTGCCACTTACCATTCTCTTGTACCCACATCTTACAACCGTCTCTTCAGTGTAGCTGCCACATAGCAAACCAGTATTTCCCTGTGCTAAGTCAACCCTGGGCCGGGACCAGACAGCTAGGAACAGTCCCTAGACCATCATGGTTACTTAAATAGGCCGGTTCCGACATGACTTTCTATGGGCCATCCCCACCCCAAAGTTCTGCAGTGTCCCCCTTTGCTCCTTTCAGCCTCCAGCTGCCTGGCACACTTCTCTGCAGCCTGTGGCAAGCATCTCTGGTTTTCAGAGGAACTGAGAAGCACATCAGACATCTCTCCTGGCATTGACCTTGCTGTGTTATAAAGACCTGGCACGGGCCAGCTCCTGGACTCAGTTCTAAGCAATGCAAGGACAATCAGCAATAACAATAAAAGAAAAGCCACAAATAAATTAAAGCATGATTTCAGAATGTGACAATTGGAAGAAAATAAGCCAGACGATGTGATAACAGCAGATAACAGTCAGGTCAAGGGCTTCGCTTCGTCGTGTTGGTGACTTTTCCAGTTTTGCTTCTGCTGTTGATGTGAACACGTGACTCCGAAGCAGCTTAGGGGAGCAACAGGCTTATTCCTGCTTCTGGTTCTTGGTGACGGTTCATTAGCATGACAGGAGAGCTCAGGCCAACATGAAACAGAGGGAACTGGCCACGCCATGTCCACAGAAAGAGCTGAGAGGGGGTAAACATGTCATGGTTTGAAACATGCATTGTACCCCCATGCTCACGCATTTGAATAGTTAGTAGTTTGGGAGGTCACGGCACCTTTAAGAGGTGGAGCCTTGCAGGAGGACAGCTCGAGGTAGATTAGCCCGCCCTGCTTCCTGCAGGGGTCTGTTCTTGCAGTTTCGTAGCTTCTGGTCTCCCTGATGGATGTGACTTGAGCCTCCAGCTTCTGCCAGCTAGCCATGCTTTTCCCTCCATAATGGAGTGTTTCTCCCCTCTGAACCAAAAGCTGAATAAATCTCCCTTTCTCTCCTCATGTTTTTTGGGCCCGTGTATCTTGCAGCAATAGAGAAGAGTAACCAGTACACGTTCTCACTTGCCAATCCGCTTGTGTGCCTATTGCCAACCAGCTTGCTCTCTGTCTTACCCACCTGCCTAGGGAATGATCCCACCTACACACGGGCTGACTCTTCCCGGGCCCATTAGATAACCTCCCAGAGGCTTTGCCTCACCTTAACAACGCTTCACAGGTGTGCTCAAAGACTTGGCCTTCGGTAGTCACGTTGGTATCTGTAGCTAACTGCTACTGTGATCTGTAGTGGAAAGCTGAATGAAGGGTGTGTGTGGGGGGGTCTGCCCAAGTATTTCAGGCAGGTGGCATGGCTGGGTTCAGAGGCAGAGATGGAGCGGGGGTGAGCTAGAGAAATCAGGCCAGGTGGTTGGAGCTAAGGTCTGTACTCCTTGGCTCAGGAAATATGGAGAGAAAGAGAAGGTCAGGTAGTGTTAGGGCAACATGAAGGCTTTGGCTTTTCTTTTAGGTGGCAGAGGAACAGCTGGAGGGTTTTACTTGTATGTGTGGAGTTGTTGGCCCCACCCCCACATGCATGTTGAAGAGATTTCACTGTGATCTTGTTATCTTGCACATGGCAGAGCCGGCCTGCTACAGAGCATGACCGAGTTCTGTTCCAGCACCTCACATGAGTCTTGGGGGCTTGAAAATCTGCTGTGGCTGACAAGCGATATGCAGGAGAATTGTGATCCGGGATGCCGGAGCTACGCTGCGTTTCTATCCGTGGTGGTTTCTGCATCCGATTGGGTCTTTCTGTGAGGCTGATAAATATAAGTACTCAGGAGTGTTTTATGGATCAGTGAAATATTAATGGATGTGGAGATGCTTTTGAGTTTATTTATAAAGCTGGGTCATCTAGAGGTCAAATACCATTATAGCAAATGTGATTGTAATGAATATCTTTGAGAAATTTGGTTTTTAATCTCTCACCCGTGTCCTACTTAGATCAAATAATATGAGCTATAGGTCCATGATTCCTTCAATACGATTCACAAGTTAAAATAAAAAAAAACCTGAAGACCAAATGATGTGTTTTTTTTTATTATTCATTTGATGACTGAAATTGAACTGATAAATATATATTTGCGTATATGTTTAGATGAATTAAGACATGTATATTCATCTTTATTCATCCTGCTGAGTGGGAATATGCCTGTTTCACTGCAGGAATGTAGAGTCTGTCTCCTGGGATTGTTACATGGTACATCTGAACTAAATGACCTAAATTCTAAGTTAGGCCTGAACTCAGCCATGTATGTGGGCTTCGGGATTCCACGTGGGGGAGATTATGAGTTGTCACCTTTATAATGTGCTGTGGAGGGCAATCCACATTGGAACCAGGATACATACTCTGCCCCCCTATGAAGGAGTTTTGAGGACAAGATCAATGGGGTTTGTGTTGTGATGGCTCTGGCCTTTGATCCCTAACAGGCAAGAAAGAGTTATTCTCAGTGAATATGCAGGGATGGTGCGGAACAAAGAATTTAGGATGGAATTAAAGGTCAAATAGCCAGGACTTGAAGACAGATAACCTGGGCGAGAAATAGAGAGAAGTTAGTGATCATTCCTAAGGCTTGGGTTTAACTTGAGTCAGCGGTGAAGGAGTCGTGGGGGTGATGGAACATTTGATAAACATAGGAAAATGGGACAAAGAAGTGTGGTTGGGGTGACCATGTTAGTTCAATTGCTAATGTATGTAAATTTCTACTTCAACCAACACTGTCAACGCTGATTTTCTCCTTCAACATCAATGTCATAAAATAGAGAATCATAGAATGAAGTCATGTCCAAAGTCACAGGCTTCCATGCAAGACTGGAAATTCCTGAGTGGCACTATTTAAATTTGTCCATAGATACTTCCAGAACTAAAAGAACTCCCAAGTTTACCAGCCGAGTTACAAATTAAAGACCCGCGCGAAGCTCTACATAGCTAAACAAATGTTCCTTTTAGGCACAGATAACCATACACGTTTCTCAGCATGTATGATGTTTGGCATTATTCAAAAAGAAGGGTAATCTTCCATTTTTAAGTAGAGTTGAAGGCAAAAAAGGCGAAAACATCGCATATTGCATGAAAGAAAAAGGCAGAACGCCACTGAGGTGATAGGAAATCAATGCGGTGGCTTTGGAGACCCGCTTCAATCTGTCGTTGACATTGTTTGCTGGTAGTAATTTTCTCAAAATGTTAACAGTATTGAGTTTGCCTATTGATCCTATTATTTTTGACCTTGCATGAGTGTGGTCTAATCTTACATGCTACAAAATTTCCTTTCACAGCTAAAATTATGGTATGGCTCTGGAGGAAATTTCCAGTCAGGTCAGGGACCCCCTCCTCTCATGGTGATGAGTATAGAAACAGCCATAGTGAGTTATGCTCACTTCCAATGAGCTTTCATGTTGTTTACATTTCCTGCTCAAAGGCAGGTATCATTTAAGTGATCCTGTATTGATGGGAGCCATGAGCTTGGATGGATGGACCTTGTAGTTCACCTCCATGGTTGCTGATAAATGACCATCCAACAGCTTAAGGGAGCAAGGGGTTTATTTTCTTACGACAGTCCAGTTACAGTTCATAGTTCAGCTTGATGGGAGAGCACATACCAACACCAGGGCCGAGGGAACTGGCCACATTATCTCTAATGGCTGAGAGATGGACGATCCTTACTTTCCACACCAGAATGTCTGGTCAAGTGTACACAAGGATGCCAACTCTCTCAACCAGCTCTCTGTATTTTATTCCAAGGCCTAGTCCCACCCACCATGGGCTGGGCCTTCCCCATCAGCTAGACAATCTCCTGCAGGTTTGCTCTGGGCTTAACTCAACTACTAATTCTCTACAAATGTGCCCAGAGCTCAAACCCTCAACTGTTAAGTTGACACCTGTGCCTAATTATGGCAGACCGCTCCTGATAGCTAGCCAGAATTGGCCAGAGTCAATTCTCATTCACATCCATGGCATAGCTATGTATTTGGCCACAAAATCAAAGACAACTTAATATTCATTATTCTGAAAACCCTACTAAATAAATTGTTCCAATAGGTCCTGCTGAGGATGTACATTCTTCTTGTGGCGTCATCTCTTCCTTACTTCCCCACAAATAATACAAGCAGAATGAATTCAGCAAAATGCAAGACAGTTTGAGAAGACAGAGAAAGAGAACCCCCAAAAGCTCTGGATTTGCTTTCCCCAGGGACGATTAAGTTTATTGTTGGTCGCTATGTGTAGCAGCTATACTTTCAAAGGCTTATGATGATGTGTAGTCACAGCACACCAGTAGCATCTCATCCGTCCTCCACTCTACCCCACTCATGTATCTTCCAAACCACCTGCATGGCAGGCACATCCCCGTGCTACAGTTACTAAGTCTGCAGGCAGAGGCTTTCCGGGGTTTTACTGGCACTCCCTGATGGGTTTGCCCACAAATGAGCAGAAGGGTATTGCTAGAGGAGTTAATTTGTCTCTTAATGATTTAATTATATGGTACCGCTCTGCTCTTGGAGAATAACAATGTCTTCTGCTTTCCTGCTGCTGCTAGCTGCTGATTTGGGGGATTTGGGGAAAAGAGAGTCATTGGTGCTGCTTAGAGAGAAGAGAATTGAGTCACCAGAGCAGAAAGGAATATTTTTTCTCAGGCCATGAGGAGTCACCTTTCTTATCCATCTATGACGGAGCGACAGAGACCTCTAAGAATGACGCCAACGAGCATTTTAAAAGCCCTGTGATTTCTTCTTCAGTGTTTTGATTGATTGATCCCATGAAGTAATTTTAGTCTTATATTTCACATGAAGCCCGTCCCGTTGCAGAGCATGGAGACAGAAAGTAGATGAGGGGCTGGCTCAGTGGATGAAGTGCTTGATGTGCGGGCATGATGACCCAAATCTGGATTCCCAGCACCTACGTAGAAATCCTGGTGTGGCAGCGTGTGCGCTCACCTCAGTCCCGGGGTCAGGGAGGGGAAGAGGATCCTGAAGCTTGCCAGTCAGCAAGTCTTGCTGAACCTGTGAGCTCTGGGTGTAATGAGACCCTGTCTCAAAAAATGCGATGGACAGCAACAGAAGACAGCACTTGATGTTGATCTCTGGCTTCCATAAGTACGTGCAGACATGTGTATGCACACTTATACATATGTACATGAACATGGGTGTACACTTGTACACACATGCAGGAACATACTTGCACACACTCACGTGAACATGTGCGCTCACACACATGCATGAGCATGTATGCTTGCACACACATGAGTGAACATGTACTGTGGCCAGATCAGCTGAGAGATTATCTGGATAATACAAAGATCACCCACAGATCTGATTGGAACCTCCCTAGATCTCATTGGAACCTCCCAGCAGGGGACCAGATTAAAAAAAAACCCACAGAACAGAAGACAGAGGAGGAGAGACTCTCTGAAGCGGTGCTACAAAACACTCTTCCCTCCTGCTGCCAGGTTTCTTCGACCCTCCAGCTCTCCAACCCTCCAGGTCTTCAACGAGACTAGAGACTCTCTAGGAATTCTCCAGCCTTCAGCCGTCACCCACTGGACTACTGGACTGAGCAGCTACTGGCAACCGCCGTTGGACTACCTCGGCCATAGCTCATAAACCAACTCAATAAATTCCCTTTTCTATCTTCATTCTGCTGATTCCGTGACTCTAGAGAACCGGCTAATACATGTACACTTTTACACGCATGCATAAACATGCAACTTGCACATACTTGCATGAACATGTATACCCACACACATATGCGTGAACATGTATACTTGCATGCATATGAATGACCATGTACACTTGTACACACACAAACATGTACATTTGCACACATGCCCGAACATATACGCTTGTACACATGTGCATGAATAAGTAAACTTGCACCCATGTGCATCACGTACAATGGCATACACATTCACGAGTAAGTACATTTGCACATAATGTGCTTGAACATACATGTGTGCATGTGTGCACACACACACACACACACACACACTCTTTCGTGCTTGCATGTACACAAAAAATACAGATGAACTAAGACTCCTGTCTAGGTTTTCATATGCCCAGTATCAACATTTTCTCCCCTCCCCTCCCCTCCCCTCCCCTCTTCTCTTTCCCTCCCTTTGCCTTCCCTCCCCTTTTCTCCTCTTCTCTTCCCCTCCTTTCCCCTTCCCTCCCTTCCCCTTCCTCTCCTCCCCTCTTCTCTTTTTTCTCCACCAAAGCCTACTTTCTCTTTAAGATCCGGTTTTACATTTCTGTGCCTTGGAGTTTCTGAATGTCTCGAGGGGCGGTCATGGTGGCCCTCAGGATTAGCATGAGTCTGCAGACGGGGCTGTGCACCTCACTGGGCAGCGTAGGTTGTGGTATCTGGAAGCAGAGCTGACATGCGAAGAGATGTCAGGACCAACACTTACTCAAGCGTGACTGGACAGAGCCAGAATTTGAACTGACCCACAGCCACCTGGAGCCCAGCCAATCCTTCGGCAGCTGTGTGGCTGGCCTAGCCCCGCAGTCCTGCACTGGGCAGAAATGCCCATTCTTTCTGACCTTCCTTGAGCCATCTCTGTGAAACTATTGACTGAGTTCAGCTCTTTCTGGTGGTCTGGTGGTGGTCTTTGCATTACAGAACAGATAACTGGGTTGCCTGCTGACCACATGCCCCACAGAGGACAGCATGAAGTCTGAACGGTGTGTCTATGCATTCAGAGTACCGCATGCTTAGCCTCGTCTATATAAACAACAATTAGGGCCAGGGTGGTGGCTCCATCGGTGAAGTGCTTGCCTTGCAACCATGAGGCTCTGAGTTCGATCCCCAGATCTCATGTTAAGGAAAAAGCCAGTAATGATGACATAGACTTGTAATCCCACCCCTGTGGAGACGGGCTGGTCAGCAGGGTTCACTGGCCAGTCCAACTAACCTACTGCGGGCTTCTGTGATCTACAACAAACAATAAGACACATCCTGAGATGGGCAGTGTCTGAAGGATGACAGCAAAGGTCACGAGGTTGTCCTCTGGCTTCCACATGTGCATGTACACAGTGCACCTGTGCACACATGTGCGCACACACACATCTACATGCACAAAGTGCATCTGCATGCACACAGTGCACCTGCATGCACATACAGTGCACGCACACACATGCACATTCACAGTCTCACACACACAGAAGCATCACTATGACCTTAGGAAGAATCTCCCAAATGGGTTAAAGTGGGAGTTCAAGCCAGGAAGCTCGAATTTTTACTCTAACTCCACCTCCAACTAGCTAAAGTGTTGGGGGAGGGGGTTAGTTGACCTTAAGATCAATCCAATCTATGAAATGGGGATCATGGTGCTCTTGCAGTGACTCTTGAGGGAGACTTAGCATATTATTGGGTGAGGGTCACATTTTCATGAGTTTCTGGAGAAAGTCATGTTTCTGGTTAACCAGTATTCCCCCCGACCCCCATTTCCCCTCTTCTGCCCTATGCTGCCTGCCTCTTCTCCTAGTTGTGACCATGTAGCTCTGCTCGGTCCACCCTGAAGCTCCCTGATCCCCGTGCGTCCGGGTTGGATTCTCCTCAGCATTCCTCACTGTAAGACCTAATCCAAGAGGAAGAGAACACCCTTGTAATACTCTAGTATCCACACCCCTCCAGGCACCTGCTGAGAATCCTAACCAGGGCTTCCCTCCTGGCCTCTGGGCAGCCAAGGGTGGAGCTTGAGGCCACGGATAGGTGGGTGCTCCTTCCTGAAGGAGCCCACCCACACCTGAGGGCGGGAGAGAGTGTTTTCCAGGGGATCCACCAATATGTGCATTTCTCCCATTTTTTTGCGGAACTTTGAGGGAGGGGTTGTCCCTGGATCTGTTACAGTGAGAGACTGATAAAAACTGAGGTGATTTCTCCAGCCCCTCCAAAGCTAGAACACGGCAGCTCGGCTCAGAGGAAGCCAGGACAGCCTGACTCAGGCTCTGGGTGTGAAGCAGATGGAGACTGCACAGGGGGCTCCACGCAGCCACTTGGGAGGGAGCTCCGAAGATTCGCACTCCTGCTGGTCTGGGGGAATTGGTCATGGTTTTCCAGCACTTTCGCTATGAGGGTAAATTCATCCTCAGGTCTTCTTGCCTGTTGATTCAACAACACATGGTCTCAATTTTATTTTCTTATACATTAGCTCCCCCAAATATTGTGCTATAAGGGTGTTGGGTGTTTGTGTGAGAAATAAAATTCAAAGTGGCAGTATTGTAGATGGAGGACATTATCAGCAATCAGTGGCGGCTCCTCCCTGTGTCTGTTGGTACAGTGAATGATCAGATTTCCTTCTAGGGTGTTCACCAGCTACATCGTATTGACATGTCTTTATTTCAAAGCTGGTCTTGAACTCACAGTACAGCCAAAGAAAACTTTGAATTTCTGACTTTCCTATGTCTACATCCTGAGTGTTTGATACCGGGTCCCTCTGGAATCTGTATATGTCCAGGTTCTTGTGTTTGGGAGTGGAAAATTGAAACCAGAATACTCGTTGAGGTTCATGGATATAAATCTGTGAGGGGCAAGAGAGCCCTGGAGAACTCATGGACTCCAGGTGTGGAATCCATGAGGGGTGAGAGCAAAGTCAGGTAGGAACTCATAGATTCCAGACATGGAATCCCATGAGGGGCAAAGGAGCCAAAGATGGCTGCCAGGTTGGGATTATTTATAGGTCTAGGCAGACCTGGAAAAGGTGGCTTTTCCTCATTGGTTACGTTCAGTTTCTGCAACTCTGATTGGAGCTTTTAGCCCTCTACACCTCACTGGTCTGTTCCTATTGGGGCCCAACCCAGGTGATCTTGTCGTCCATCTCAGGTTAAGGGTCATCTACAATGGAGAACTAATCCCCACATCCTTTCATAAACTCAGGGCTGGGGAGGTGGTGACTTTAGGGTGTGTTCCTTTAAGGGATGACGACCTTGGAAGATTTTTAGAGACTGTCCCAGCATGGCTGTTCTACAACTGCCCAAGGATGAGAGACATACACTGTCCAGTTTATGAGGTGCTGGGGGTGGGTCCAAGGATCTGGGCATGCCAGGTAAAAGCTCTACCAATGGAGCCACATCCCCAGCCCCAAACTACACAGATGTTTCATAGAAGGCAACCACTGTGCATAAGATTCTAAAATCAGATCCTTTTGGGTTAAACATTCCGCGTCTCCCTAGACATATGACAGGGATATTAATCTAAAAGCTTTGCCTGTCACTCTGCTCTCCATTTGCAAATGGGCGAGATGCTACTTAGCTTGTACAATTGTTAAGTAACATGCCTAGTTTATAGTGAGTACTCAGTACATACTACTATGAGGACACAGTTTCCCAGGAAGGTAAAGGGATAGATGGGAAACCATTGTAGCAGTTCAGGATGATGGGCTCTTGGGATTTGACTGTTTGGTGTTTATTTTTCCTTTCCAGGTCAAGAGGAGCAGCATGACCGTCCCTGTGTAACCCATCAGTTCAAAGGAAAGTTAGGGGGTGGGCGACACCTGCTTTTCCTGCACCATCCTGGTGGGCTATGGGACTGTAAAGCAGGGGACCCGGAGATTGGAAACTCCCCCAGAAATCTCACACTGGGAGTAGAGAGGAGGTGTTTGTGCCCCCCCCCAAATCCACACAGCCCTGACTTCTTGGTGGGACAATAAGCGGAGCCAACCTGGAGCAGAACTGCTGAGTCATTCATTTCCCTTGCCTTCTCCTGCTTTGAGGCTCCACCCCTACTGTGAAGCTCCGCCCCATGCCATGAGGCTCCACCCCCTGCCGTGAAGCTCCGCCCCCTATTGTAAAGCTTTGCCTCTGACTGGTAAAAGAAGAGGAAACAGCTGAACTCCAGTCAGCCTCCTCCCAACATGGCCACATGGAAGAAATTCTCTGTTTTCCACCCTCAAGTTGAATTCTGACTAATTTAATGAAGGCAGGTGGTCAAACTGGCTCTTGGGATCTAGTAATGCCTGTGCTGTTGCCAGTGGCTGCTTTCTGGGGCCACTAACCGACAGAATTAGGGGAGAGCTGAAGAATTCTAGAAACTTCACTCAGGTTCAGATTGACTCAATTCTCAGTGGGAGGAGAAGGCCTTCCTCAGAGGGACAGACAGGCAGAGATAAACCTTCCTGTCTTTGACGACGCCTGTGCTTGTATCCCCAGAGGAGCGTGCCTGGGGGAGGTTTATTGTCACAGGCTTTTAGCCTGGAGGTTAATTTCTTCAAGTGCGTGTCTCCCTAGAAACAGAACCTGGGTTTGAAAGTCTCTGGGGTCCCCCAGCTCCGCTCCCTCAGCAGAGCACCTCAAATTTCACTTAATACCAGGCTTCAACCCGGAGGCAGATTCTTTGATTCATCGCTTTGAGAGTAAATTTTCCTTCTCTATTTTCTTTCCAGCCCCTGATATCTTAAACACAAGGATACTGGCCTGAAAGAGGAGAGGTGACCCAGGGGGAAGTCTGGACTTGAGCGCTCTCCTGTGTGAGTCCTCTCCAACTAAATCACAGGAATATTTAAGGTGGAACATCACCTTCTCTCTCTCTCTCTCTCTCCTCTCTCTCTCTCTCTCTCTCTCTCTCACTGTTTCTGTCTCTGGTGAATGCTGACTAATAGACTCCCCCAGCCAAATACAGCACAGCAAACGATTTGACAACCCCGGGAAAAGGCAGAGGTGGCAACAGAAAAGCAACGATATTAACAAGTTTTCTTCTTCTTCTTCTTCTTCCTCCTCAGGAGTTTAAATTTCCTCCTTGACATTTAAAGAGACCGTACTTAAGTTGTTTGGCTTCTCATTCACACCAAATGTGTATAATTAGGATCATGGTGCTAATATCTGTCATTGGAAGTCAGAATATCATAGGGACGACTTGGGAGAGAGATCTTTGACCTTGGACTTAAAGCAGAGTTGACAGTGGGATGAGCGATGTGGCCAGCCTACTTTACCCCATTTTTCAAAGTCTTATTTATTTGTGTGGGAGATGGAGAGAACAGATAGAGAGAACATCTAGTTCCCTCGCTCTATCTACTACCTCATGCACGTGGAGGTCACGGAATCACATTGGAAAGTGGGTTCTTGCCTTCCACCACACATGCTCAGGGAACTGAAGTCACTCGGGTGGCTGGGCTGGTGGCCAGGTGCCTTGCCTGCTGAGTCATCTCGTGGTCACTGATTCACACCTTCTGTTACGGTGGATCTAATTCCCTCTGAGTGCCCACTATCCTGTCCAGGCCCCTTGACTCTTAGCATATGATGTTTTAGTAGAAATATTAATGCCTGCACAAGCTAGTGTCCTTTCTGATTGATTGGTGCATGCTGGTGTTGCATACATTTTGTGTTTTATTGGTTCACTTTTGCTTCAGAGTAATTTTTAATAAACAGAACTGGTCAAGGTTATAAGTGACTGTGAATACGTACTTTCAATGTCAAGGAGAAAGGTGAAAAGTTATCTTCTTTATTTATTTCTCCTTTTGAGTAAGAGTCACTCTTCTGAAGTGGCTTGTCTCTTGTTTGTTGTTCCTTTAACAGACAGGGGATAACTGTGACTACTTTCAATATTTAGATTTCTCTCCCCTGGGAAAAGCCTAGGATCTCACTTGCTGATTCCCATAGAATTCTTCCCTGTAAATTTTCTGACTATTGACCATGGAAGAAAGACCCACTCATTCCTGCTGTTGGGTCTTCTTCCCCCGAGTTCACTGAGGACTTCATTGGCCAAACACAAGGGTTTGATCAGTAACCAGCTTGTCATCCCTCGGTGGCCTTTATAAAGGGATTTGCATTGCTAAAATTGACTCAGGGTTCGTTCTAGGAGCTATTGAAAATTATATAAACATAGGTTTCTTTTGCTTTTCTCAATCTTGATTGGAGAGTTGGAGGCAGGGAATTAGGAAACCTGAACTTTTCTTTTCCCTCCTTGTTTTGAATATATATGTGCTGTACGTATGTGTTCGTGTGCATGTGTGCAAGTGGGTGTGCTTGCATGTATGTGCATGTGTACATGGATGTGTGTGTGTGGTGTATGCATATGTGTGGATGTGCATGCCTGCACATGTGTGCACATGCATGCATATGTATATGTGTGTGTGCCGTACCTGTGTGAATGCATGTGTACGTTTATGCATGTGTGTACATGTGTATGTGTGGAGGCATGCATATGTGTGTGCATATGCAATGTGTGTGTGCATGCACATGCACAGGTCGTAAGGTCTTTCCCTTCTCCCCCCCCCCACTGTCAGACCCCTTCCCTTCAAGTCTCCCTCATATATTCATGTCTTTTTGTTGTCTTTTGTGACTGTCTGGGTGCCTCCTGTGTCCCTGGCCTGAGACCATCTCTTGGAGACTAGTAGGCTCCCTGGTGGGTACACAGCTGGGTATCGTTATCCTGAATCTGTCCCCTGAATGTTGTTCATCAGTGCTGTGAAGGGCTCCATGGGTTCTGCTCTGTTCACAGCTGCCCACTGACCGGGCGGCTCCGCGGTAGGCTTGGGGTCGGTCACTTCTGCCATGGGTTCATGACTGACACGGACAGGTTGTTTTCAGAGGGTGGCACTGCACAGCGCACATCCCCCATCTTCTGGCTCTTACACTCTTTCTGTTCCCCTCCCTCACAGCAGGTATTTTGCCAGCTGGACCTGTTAGTCACTAGTTCTCTGGAATGCTCAGCTTCCTGTTGGCAGATATCAGTTAACGATATCAGTTCTGGAAGCCACTGTGTCCCAGCTCACAGGTGTTCGTGTGTCATCCTTCCCACCAGGAAAACATAGAGATCAACACATTTGTTCCGCAGCAGACTTTCTAAGGGCCACTGGACTATTTTTTGTCCCCAAATTAATACTCCAGTGTATACAGAAATAAGTCTAGGTCAAGAGAGGGGAGCCATTTCCTAACACACTTTCCAAGCTCAGCTTCCCGTTGGCAGAGGTCGTGGCCATCCCATTAACCCAAATCCCCAGAGCTTAGTTCCATTGCAGGGAAGTGTGACCATTCATCTGTGAGTATGAGACATCTCGATACATGCCAAGGATGAATGTGAGCATGGTATGACTTATAAAGAAGAGGTATACAGGACAATTCTTTTGGGGAATTTAGTGTAAAATAAAATAAGATAAGTCACTTAGCTTGAACATGTAATCCAGGAATCTGTTAACACTGGCCCATGTATGTAGAAGAGTATCTGAGATAAACTACATAAGCAAGAAAACATCATGTGCAGTCACCTGAAAGACAAACTCTGAACTCTTGCTGGGACTTCCCAGGAGTTCAGTGGGCTTCAGCATCCAAACCAGAAGGAGGAGCAGATCTCGGCACTCTCACACTGCTTCTGACGCCAGGTGAGAGGGTTCTTCTCACGCCAACACACTCTACAGTGACCTGGACCCCAACCGAACATGGACACTGTCCTAGTTAGGCACAGGTGTCAACTTGACAGTTGATGGTTGAACTCTGGGCACATTTGTAGAGAATTAGTGGTTAAGCCCAGAGCAAACCTGCAGGAGATTGTCTAGCTGATGGAAAGGCCCAGCCCATGGTGAGTGGGATTAGGCCCTGGAATAAAATACAGAGAGCTGGTTGAGAAAGTTGGTATCCTTATGTACAATTGGCCAGACATGCTGGTCTGGTAAGGATCGTCCCTCTCTCAGCTGTTATGTAGATATGGTGTGTCCAGTTCCCTCAGCCCTGGTGTTGGTGTGAGTTCTCCCTTCAAGCTGGACTAAGAACTGTAACTAGACATTCATAAGAGAAAATAAACCCCTTGTTCCCTTAAGCCATTTGATAGTCATTTATCAGCAACCATGCAGGCGAACTGCAACAGACATGACCCATCTCCACACAGCATCACATCCCACAACTCCAAGGGCTCCCACTCTGCTCCTGTGTCCAGTCACAATTCCAGCTCCTGGGCCTTGAGGATCTCTGACCCATCTGGTGTGCACATGGGCCTCTTGCAGTTCCCTCTTTGGCCTTGATTTCCTGCTAGATGGCTCATGGAAGTCAGGAAGCTGCAGAACTTACCCATACCCACTTCTTAGAAGAGATAAGGATGGAAAGTCAAATGAATGTGGTGTAGACCAGAAGGCTCCCAAGTTGCCTATGTCTTCATGGATTTGGGGAGCACGTGGAGTCTTCCTCCATCCTTCCCTTTACTTCCCTCCCTTCCCTTCATCTTTCCTTCTTTCCTTCTTTCCTTCTTTCCTTCTTTCCTTCTTTCCTTCTTTCCTTCTTCCTTCTTCCTTCTTTCTTCTTTCCTTCCTTCCTTCCTTCCTTCCTTCCTTCCTTCCTTCCTTCCTTCCTTCCTTCCTTCCTTCCTTCCTTCCTTTCTTTCTTTCTTTCTTTCTTTCTTTCTTTCTTTCTTTCTTTCTTTCTTTCTTTCTTTCTTTCTCTTTCTTTGGATTAAGACAGTTTATTAGAGGAGAGAGAGAAAGAACAGAACTCAAGGACATGAATCTTCAAGGGACAAGAGAGTCACCAAGAGCTCACAGACTCCAGGCATGGAACCCATGAGGGGCAAGGGAAATGAAAGGAACTGATGGATTCCCAATATGGAGTCCCCTAAGGGGGCAAGAGAGCCTCGATTTCCAAGTTTCTAGCAAAGCTTGGTCTCTCTGGTAGCCAGCTCCCGTGCCACCTCCTCTGCCCAACTCCTCTCCAAGTTGCCCCTTTAGACCCAAAGATGTTTCTTGCACCCTTGGCACTCAGCATATCCCAAGGGTTTTTTTTTTCCAGGTTCTAAGACAGAGACCAGTTATCTCCTCACGATACTGCAGCAGAATGAATCAGAGCGAAGAAGGGACTCACAGCCAGTGCCCCGGGCCATGTGGGGCACGAGGTGGACAAAGAACAGCCCCGGGCCACCCGAGGATGGAGGTATAGCTGTGTGTGCTGAACTCCCAGGTGAGCAGAGAAAATAAACATTTGCTCGATTCCATTCTGAAACTTGATTGAAATTTTTCAAGTCACTTTACTTCTACCAGTTCTGGCCAGAGATACACCACTCATCAAAAGCGTGAAAACTGGGTTGCGTATATGAGCTCTAGATGCTCAAAACAATGTTCAGAGAAGCAGGATGAGACACAGGATTCCCATCTGCTGCACTTACGAACACAGAAACGAGAATTCTTGGATCTATCTGCACACCTGCTTCTGGAACTTTCTTCTCTACTTTAAGGCTTGATACCATTTTAGAAAATTGGCTCATTCTCTTCCTAACCCTGTTCCTTATGTTTTTCCCAACATCCTCTTTCCTTTCTCTGATTTTTCAGGGTTCCTGTGTTATGATCATGTTTTCAAATCTGCTAACTGGATAAATGTTCTTTAGCTTCTCCCTCCTTCCCTCCCTCCTTCCTTTTCTTCCTCCCTCTCTCTTTCCTTTTTGTGGGTAACTCCACATCTTGTTCACCTCACCCCACTTTGGGGTGGGAGAACATGAGCCACTTAGCATAACCAGTACAAGTGACAGGCCATCTTAAAATGAAACTGAAACATGAGGATTATAACCTGATCATCCTCTCTTCCTAGAGATGAAATATTAACATTTTCTGCTAAGAAATGTGGTCACGTGGTGAGAAGGATCGTCTCCCTGAGAAAGCAAAGGTCAGAATCCCAAAGGAAATGTCAATGCTTTGAGTCATTCTTTTTTTTGCTTTGAAAAGTAGCATGTCCCATGGTGTGTGTGTGTGTGTGTGTGTGTGTGTGTGTGTGTGTGTGTGTAGACAAGAGGGCACTGTGTGTGTGTGTGCCTGTGGAGACTCAAGGGCGACTTCATGAATCTTCCTGGATTAATCTACCTCCTTATTGCTTTGCTCTGGGGTTTCCCAATTTCTGCCTTCCAGGGCTGGAAGTGCAGGCTAAGCCCATTTCTGTCTAGTGTTTTTATGGGATCTGAGATGGCTCAGGGCAGACAAACCTTTCCCTTGCACATAGAGGTGGGCAACTCTTAGGCTCACCTCTTTCCAAGATGGATCTTTATCTCTTCCCCTGACTTAACTTCTACAGGTACTAGCCTGTGAATTTCCATTTCTAGGACCTTTGCTTCCAGTTAGCCTCTGGGGTCTCTCCACTGTTTGTGACCACTATGGATTGAGAGTTGCTACCGTGACCTCGCCTGACAATCTCCTTGACTTTATTCTCAAAGAGGAGAATCCAGGTTCTGCACGCAACTATCCTCCTTCCTCTTTAGACCTCTGCCTGCTGAGGGGGGAAGCTGCTTTCCCAGAGTGACCGGCTTGGCCCCCTGTGTTAGAGAATCTTCCGGTTTCAGCATGGAAACCCTCATCCTAGGGGAGTTGGGACAATGACCAACCCTGTTGCAATCCAGTCAGTCCTTCTACAGAACATTCCTGGACCAGTTCCATGGGAACTGTTGGTGCATCTTTAAAAAAAAAAAGTCTTATTTATTTATTTACGAATGAGAGAGGAAGACAGAGACAGAGTAGACGTGCATGGGTGGAATTAGAGGACAGTTTGTGGAGTTCAGGTCTTTCCTTTCACCTGGTTAGTTCCTGGGGCTTGAACTCAGGTCTCCGGGGTTTTGAGAGCAGATTCCTTGCCCACTGAGCTGTCTCGCAGAGCTTGAAGTATTCTGTTTAATGCACAAAAACACAGATCAGTTCTGGAATGACTTGTTCTACAACAGTAGTCTCAACAGAGAATGATTTTCCCCAAGAGGAAACAACGGGAAACAGTTGAGGTGGGGAGAGTCTTCTGGTCGCACAGTGTCCCACGATGCGTAGGGCTGAACCCCGCCCACTACCCACTCCATCTAAGAATGCGAACAGTAAGCATACGTGTTTACTGGTCGGACTTCCTGGACCTTCGCGATTTCTCAAGGGAAGAGATCATGTAAAGGTCACCCATGCCACCCTCTGGTACTATGTGGCATCAAGCCGCGATGGTCCACTATCCAAGAGGATGAGTTCTGGGGATGGCACCAGGATGAGAATGGACAGCTTGCAAATGCCCCGTTTTCTGGTCATAGGCCTTCTATGGTTCCGAAGGTAAGCATGGAACATCGCCACATGGCTGCCAGCGACTCTCACGGAGAAAGCAATGAGATCGGTGCTCAGTGCTTACCACTAATCTTCATGAATGAGGGGAAGGAAAAAAAAATCTCTTTGCAACATTAATTAACTTAAAAAAATCTCCTTGCTTCACATTGAGGCCTTAATGTCTTTACAGATTCAGTTCAGTAAATAAATGTTTGTTGAATTGAATTCAAAATTAATTTATTTGGGGAGGGAGCAAGGGCAAGGGAGAGAAAAATAGAGATAAGAATAGAGAGAGAGACAGACAAAAAGAGAGAGGGGAAGAGAGGAGGGAGAGGGAAAGAAAGGGAAAAGGAAAGAGGAGGAGAGGGAAAGAAGAGGGAGAGAGAGAGAAAGGGAGAGGAAAGGAGAGAGAGAGAGAGAGAGACAGAGAGAGAATGCACATGCATTCCATGGAGCACGATGGAGGTCAAAGGACAACCTTCAGAATCAGTTTTCTCCTCCTTCCATATGGGCTCCTAGAAATTGAATTCAGGTCACCAGACTTGCAAACAGGCACCTTTATCTGTCAGAGCCATCTCATCAGCCCTTTTTTTCCTTCTTCCCCTTTCTTTATACCACCTTGTCCTTCTCCAAGGCTCTAGGCGAACATCCTCACAGGTTCCACCAAACCTCTCTCCTGTGCCTCCCACATCATCTTCGACATTTCCCATTGGCTCACAGTGCTTCTTGCTCTTGTTTTCTAGATTCATCTAGCCATGGCATCAATTGATTAAAATTCGTTAATCTTGCACAGATGGTGTCAAGGTTACATTTCAGTGTCAACTTGACAGTTGCAGACTGTTTGGGGGCGCAGCTGTGGAGGGTTAATGGTTGGAACAGGCCCCTGAACAAGTCTGCAGGTACTTGCTTAATGGCTGTGGAGAACCCAGCCCATAGCGGATGGTACTTTCCATGGTGGACCAGATAGTAGGAAGTTCAAGGAGTGGGGACTTGCTCTTCCTTTATCTTGTGTCGACATGCTGTGGAATCCACTCTGCGAACGTTGTTCACTTTTAGAGCATCGTGGCCTTCTTTGTTGCTGCTGCTGCCTCTGTCCTTGGCTGACTCAGAGCTTCATCCTTTCCACGGTGCTGCTGTTCCCGCTGCCTTTGGAGCCTGGTGTCTAGGCCTTGCTGCTGTTTGCTGTTCATTGCCAACGTCAGAGCCCAGCTGCTCTTCACCGACGTCGAAACCCAGCGTCGTCGACCCTCCAGAGAAGTAAAGGCTTGAGACCTTCTTGGGATCTTTTGGTTTTGTGGAACATTCCAGTCAAGAACAAAATTGCTACGGGTGGCTACTTTGAAGGACACTATTTTTATTGTAAGTTAATTTAATAAACTTATTTTTATATATTACATTCTAGAGATTCTGTTTCCTCAGAGAACTCTGACTAATACAGATGGTGACTCTCTCCTTTACAGTTGCGCACCCTAAAACTGCCTCTTGCTCTGTCACCCTGCTTTCCACTGGGGGTTCCTGGTGACAAAGACCTCTGCCATATTTGTTTGTGTTTACTCCATGCCTGGCACATGGTGTTCTGTTTACATGTTTATAAAATGTATGTCAGTAAGGATGTCATCAAATGAATTGCATGTGGTTGTTTTAACTGATTATGCCAGTTGATTAGCCAGCCTTGTCCCCTGCACAGAGAGGGTGGTTAGAAGCACAAGGGATGTGTGATAACAATTTGGGAGCAATCCTCCAGTTTCTCCTGGTCCTGATTGTTTATCCTTCACTGCGCTATTAACCCTTTCTCGGGGAGCAGTTTGATCTTGCTGGGAGGCTTTGTGGCTTTTGAGTCTACAGATGTTCACTTGCAAAACTTAATTTAAAACAATTAAAAAAGGCACCTCGAAATGATTTTGTCTCCCTATTTATTCAACATGATTTATTCTAGATCCATTCCTGTCGCCACCGTGTAGCAGAACTCTACTATCTGCACTAGCGAAGAAGATAGAGCAGACCTCTCATCAGCTGAGTTAATTACGCCGACGTGTACACTCCTCCCCAGAGACCCCATCTGGTAAAATGCCGGAAGACTTTGATTCGAGTCAGCAGCCTGGAAACAAGAGGTGGAAAGTGGTGGGATTTTTACGGTAAGATCCCTAAAGGTAGCTGGGGTCTGATCTTAGAGAGCAGGGTAGCGTGCATCCGTCAGAGCCAGGCTCGGCTTGGGGCAGGGGACAGATCCGAAGGCTGGTGGAGGCTGATCTCATTTCTCAGTACTTGGTATTGTTTTCCTACCTCAGGGCCTCTGAGCCCCACGTGGTCATTTGCTTTATCTTACGTCCAGTGATTTCTGCCTCGTTAGGGTTGGGGTGGGGAGTATTTATAGAGAGAGTTGGCTATGCTCCTGTAAGCACCCTAATAAAACTCAGTAGATCATCTGCAGAAAAGGGGGCATGAGAGTAGAAAGGGGTCTGGTTAGAAAGAGGAAGGGGGGGTTGATGGGAGATGGGGGAATAAGTATGAGCATAACATTCTCTGTATGTATGAAAATGTCACAACGAAACCCATTGCTATATATAATTAACATATGCTAAAAATGTATATATTATATTGATCATGTACCATGTGATGCTTGGATACATGCATGAAGACAGTCTTCTAAGATTCTGATCTGGAGCTAGGGACCTGAGTTCAGATCCAGCACTCATATAATGAGCTGTGTGCATTTGTGACCCCAGTGCTGAGGGGGACAGGAAGGTGGCTGGGGCTTACTGGCTGCCAGTCTAGCCCCCCAAATTCAAAGCTCCAGAGGAAGTTGTAAGTTTAGAAGGAGGCCCTGTCTTCAGAGAATAAGTCAAAGACCTACATTCTCCTTTGGCCTCTCTATATACCTAGGTGCGTGGACACACGTGCACATATACATACACACACATACAAACACACACATATGAGTGAACACATGCATATACCACACACATCAGGAGGAAAAAAAACAAAGACTAGCAAAGAGTCTGTGTTGCTTTGTGCATGTAGCGCTGTAGGTCGACATGTCAAATGACACAGTGCCCCAGGAAAAGTGGTGTTTGCACACCGACCTCACGGGAGGTAGATTGATAAATCCGCAAGCCAATTTGCTCACTTACAGCAAGCAATGGAGCCGGTACAATCACTCAGCCAGTCTCTCTCCTGGTATTGACTTACCTAAGAAACCAAATTAATTATCAGAAGGTTGCTCTGCTAAGTATGGGATTAGGAGGAAAGGAAATTGGACGGTCTTAACGGATTGCTCTTGGAGACTTGGGTAAGTCCTGATGAATTGCGTCTGAGGAGAAAGGAAGGCGGTGTTTGCCTGGGCCCCCTCCCTACCTTGAACCTCCGTCTTGAACTCCAGTGTTGACCCAGGTTTGTCATCCAAGACTTCGGCTTTACCCTTGTCACGATCGTATTATCTGATTTTGAAAAATCCTAGTTCTATTTTACATTCGTGCAATTGAAGGTGTCTGCCTGCATCTGGGGGAAGTCTCTTAAGCTGGCGGATAAATGATAATCTTCTGTCAGAAATAACTTCCTCGTTTTGTCTTTCTCTTTATTCCTTGGTCTGTTTCATTTTAGGCTCCTCTTTTTTTTTTCTTGTTGCCATAGTATGTCTGAAAAGGCTGGGAAGCCCATACCTGTGAAAGTTTCGGCTCAGTCATGCTTTTTCTCATTACGGTGAGCACCAGAGCACGTACCACCCGATGGATCTGAAACACTGCTGGGCAGAGTCTTCTCGCAGCGTGTGCGCTCACTTTCCTCCCACAGCTAACTCAGCCCAAATAACATCACAACACACTTCAAGCACAGCATTAAGAGCTTAACTATTTTTTTTAACAAGACAATAAAACTGGGTTCTTAGTCCATGGTTTTCTTGGAAGTCACAGTTAAATTTGCATAATAGGATGCTCTTTGTGCTATCTTGATGGCGTTTTTTGATTCTCAGTTGATGACTATTTTAGTATGATTTTATAAATATATATATTTTAAAAATTCTCAGCTTATTTCCAATATGATGAGTATCAGCCATGTGAACAAAACTTCAGAAAAGTTCATTGTTTTTTTTTTAAATATGATTATCTTTTAAATTAAATCTTTTTTAAAAGGGCTAAAAGTTTGAGGGTTCCTGGCTGCAACGCTGCTGAACCCCTGGGTGGGTAGACAACCCTCGATTCTGCTATCGTCTGTGATATGCACACACTTACAACTTCTTGTTGCCAGAGATCACTATCATTAAGAGTTCACTGAATTAATTAATTGCATTCATTGCAGCCTTGCTCTGGTCCCAGTGCCACTGTGTTTGCTTTGGATGCTGACACGACTTTGCCAAATGTGCTAAGGCGGGTCTAAGTGTTCGCATTATTTTATAGGGATGGAAATGAGGGACAGAGACAAGAAGCAGTGTACCCATGGTCTCAGAGCAGCAGTAGTGTGGCACGTGGCACTCTGATTTAGAGGCTCTGCCTAGGGGTGTGTTAGAATTAATACTGACCGTCATCTTGGATAGGATCTAGAGTCCCCTCGGCGACAAACTTCTGGGTATGACTGTGAGGAAGTTTCTAGATCAGGTTAACTGAAGAGGGAAGACCCATCATGAATGTGGGTAGCACCGTCCCATGGGGTGAGGTTCTGGACTGAATATAAAATCAAATACATGTCCTTCCACTCATTGCTCTGAACTTTCTGACTTGTGGACATAGCGTGACCAGTGGCTTCACACTTTTCTTACAATGACTTCCTTTCTTCTTGTAAGTTACTAAAGAGTCTTCTATCACGGCCACAAGAGAGGCAAAAGCAACTTGCAATATGGGCTTATATTATGCCTCATACAAAAGTTTCAGATCCCAGCTTGGATGATCAGAGATTCACATATACAGCTCTGATGCATCCCAAACAAGTCTTCCTCGTACTTTCTTGGAACCCCTAGAAGAGTACTTTTCATGGGGCCACAAGTCCATCAGCAGCTGTAGTTTATGTTTTTGCCTCTTTCTCCATGCCTTAGTATCTGCTGGGTACAAAAACAGCTGGAGAAATCTTTTCACCAAGTGTTGATGTTGCTTCCCGTGTGGGAGCTGTGGGGTGCTCACAAGTACTGAGCTCTGTCGCTATTAGCTACAAACTTTTCAGGGCTCAAGGCAACATGGAACCTCTTCAAACCGTGTTCACGTTTTTGAGATTGCAAGAGCAGTGCTTCTGATCAAAAGAGGGCTCCATGCAGGACACTCTCCTAGGTATGTACCAGACACTGGCAGGGTTTCCATGCAGATGGGACATAGTGACCCTTTTCTGATGCTGCCCCCCACATTGCAGCCCGGGAGCCATGGCAGGCCCAGGGGTTCATGGTCTCGCACACTTTCTTTGGGAGGACTGTCTTTGGGTACTTGGATGTTGTCATCCTTCCTTTAGCCAGAAATGATCAATCCTAAGCCCCAGGATTGGGAAGAGCTGATACTATGATATGCTTTCTAGTCTTTTCTCTTCCAGAAGCAAGGCTGGCTCCCTGAAACAGTTCTGTTGCTGGGCTCAGTTGAGCAGATCCTGAGCTTTCTCCAGATGCATGAGAATGCTCATCACGGAGGCAACACTGAGAATTTTGGGTTCTGGAAAGAGAGTCAGGACTTTTGTAGGTCACAGGGAAATCACACCATCTTAAGGCGAAGAAGGATGTCAGCTGCCTCCATGGGAAGGGTGGAGTGGATAGGTGTCAGGCAGAAATGGATCATAAATCATCACAGTCAGTCTTCAGCTACTGCGAGAAAATACTCTGACCCAGGGGGGTTAAAGGAGGAAAGGTTGTTCATTTGGCTCATAGTTCCATTATGGCCGGAGGGGGAGGCTGGTTCACATTGCAGCAACTGAAGAGGAAGCAGAGATTGTGAGAGCAATGGGAATTTCCCCTCCAAGAAAGTTCTGGTAAGGAACATGGATGTCTGGGTTGATCGCCAGGCACAGTGTGATTTCTAGGGCTAAGCATGGTAGCACATAAGGTCGTCCCAGCTCTGAGACGACCCAGGCAGGAAATCCTTAATTTCAAGAACATGAGTTCAAAGCCAGCGTGGACAACTTAATGAGGCCTTTTCTCAAAAATGAAAAGAAAAAAAAAAAAAAAGAGGGGGTGGAAAACCATAATGGAAATTTCTGGGAGGGGAAAGCTAATAAACATCAATTCCCTTCCCCAGTAACTTTCTTCATCCAAGGCTCCACCTCCTAAAGGTTTCATCGCCATCCCGAACAGCGCCACCCACTGGGGACCGAGTGTTCAAGCACACAATCCTGCGGGGAACAGTTCACATTCAAACCTTGACCCAGGCTCCAATCTCACCTACTGGAATCTTCTCCGTTTATCTGCTTGGGCTTAGTTCAACCCACCAATGGTCAAGGGGTCTGTTGGAATCACGCATCTAGCCTGTGTGTGCAAACACTGGAACAAGATGGGAGAACGGCTCTACCCTTGGAAGTGGAACCGTTAGCTAAACAAACCTGCCTTTCTTCCTTCAGTTGTGAAAGGAACTGCCTCACAACAATAAAAGAAGTTAACTGCGAGGTGAAGGCAAGGGAATGGATTCGGTTAGTTCCACCTTCCATTGATAAATGAATATAAGACCAAAAAGGTTAGGGCAACAAAGGGTTTATTCCAACTTGCAATTCTTGCTTAGTTCATCAGTACAGTGGTATAAACTCACCACCTCAGGAGCTGAGGGAACTGGCTACACCAAATCCACAGAAGGGGCTGAGAGAGGGACATACTGTCTTACTTGCCAGTAGTCCTGCAGGCCAAACTATTGAATGAGCTCTCTTCAAATTATCCACTTGCCCGGTGTCATAGTTAAGCACAGGTGTCAACTTGACCATTGAGGGTTTGAGCTCTGGGCACAGTTGTAGAGAGTTGATGGTTAAGCCCAGAGCAAACCTGAAGGAGATTGTCTAGCTGATGGGGAAGACTTAACCCATGGTGGGTGGGATTAGGCCCTGGATAAATCACAGCCAGTTGGTTGAGAGAGTTGTCATCCTTTTGTTCATTTGGCCAGACATGCTGGTCTGGCAAGTAAGGATTGTCCATCTCTCAGCCGTTATGCAGTGATGGTGTGGTCAGTTCCCTCGGCCCTGGTGTTGGTGCATGCTCTCCCGTCAAGCTGGACTGAGAACTATAACCAGACTATCGTAAGGAAATAAACCCCTTGTTCCCTTAAGCCGTTTGATGGTCATTTATCAGCAATGTTGCAGGCTGACTGCAACAGAAACCATCTACAATGACTGGTCCCACCCCCTGTGGGCTGGTTCTTTCCACATTAGTTAGATCATCTCTCACAGGCTTGCTCAGGACTTGCTTCAATCATCAGTTCTTCACAGACAGGCCCAAAGGCTCAGCTTTCTATTGTCAAGTTGACATCTACAAGTAATAGCCACGGGGCTATTTCTGTCTCCTATGGAATCAGGTAAGTGCGGATGTTCCATCTCAGCAGTAAGACTCGGGTCTCCAGAAAAGGAGAGTGCCAGGCATGGACACTGCTAACCTTTTAGAAGACCCGTGGAGCAACTGGGGGGCATACGTTCCTGTCTGTTTCAGCATTTTGGAGTGTCTCCAAGCAGTGAGCTGTGTGTTTGATAAGACAGTTTTTATTTCCAAACTCAACCACTTCAGACACATTTTATTTTTTTAATCAAAAGAAAGATTAAAAACAAACCATGACCTGGAAATTTCAATAATCAGATTCACTGTATTTCTTGGTTCATTTATTGCCTAAACATACCACATGACACAGCAAGCACTAAGGATGGCAACCTCCCCCCATGTGCTGCTGATCTGCAAGCGGCCAGCCCGTTCCTGTATTTGTAGGTGTCCTTGTTTTACTCCAAAGACAGGCTTTTGGAAGGAAGTTTGCACAGGTTTCCCTAACACCCAAAGACGTGGTGGGAGCTGATGAAAGGAAAGATCTTGGGGTGCAGGATGGGTCCCTTTGTCAAAGGCGGGTAGGAGCATGGAGAAGTTACTCACCTCGCTGTGCCTCTGTGATTGCTTCAGTTCTCTGCAAGGCCGACTGACTTCTACCTCCTCCAACCTGTAGGCTGAAAGGTCACTGTGGCTGTTAGCCTGCACTGCTGTGATAAATTCATGACCAGGTGGCTTATGGGAGAACAAGGGGTTATTTTCTATTATCAGAGTCTGGCTGCACTTCTCAATCCATAAATACCAGGGACCAAGGGAACTGGCCACAAGGATTGCGGAAAGAGGACAATCCCTACTTGTCAGACCAGCGTGTCTGTCCAAGTGATGCCCAAGGACACCAACTGTCTCAGCCAGCTCCCTCATCTTATGCACCTGCCCAGGCTCTAGCCACACCCACCATGGGCAGGACCTTCCCCATCCACTAGACAATCTCCTGAAGGCTTGCTTGGGGCTTAACTCAACTATTAATTCTCCATACATGTGCCCAGAGCTCACTCCTCACCGGAAAAGTTGATACCTGTGTCTAACTATGACAGTCATCCTTCCAGATAATTACGGCTTCCCTTCCTTAAGCCAAAGCTGTGCCTGATGGCTTTGGGCAATGTGGGTTTCTCTATTCGGGCTAGTGGCAGTGTTTAGCCAAGAACTGCTTCAGCAGCATCTCAGGGAGACGGTGGCTTAGTCAGAGCTCACACCGGTGATTTTTTTTTATTTGTCGGCCATTGGGATCTTTGCCACAGATTTCTTGGTGTTCCCATAGTAACGGGTGCCTGCTGAATTTAATTGCTTGTTTACTTACATAGTCTTTTCCCGGCCACTACCTTGCCTCTTCCCTTCTCCGTGCCGGCCCTCCCTCCCTCCATCTTCATTTCGATGTACAAATGCACACATCACACATAAGGGCGGTGGGTTCTTTGGAGCACGTGTTAATATCGCCCATGTCCTCCAGACATGTGACATCAGTACGTTCCTTGCCTGCTTGCTTCCTGTTGGGCGTGTGATATTCCTCTGAGGACATCGAAGAAGATGGGGGGTGGTGGAGAGAATTTGGGGCATTCGTTCCCTCACCCTCCTCTCTACCACGTGTCCAAAGGTTGCTTGTATTGCTACGACGACTCTGACTCCTTTTCTTACAGTCACCTGTCCAGGTTTGGCAGTGCATCTTCCCATGACTCCGGTTACTGAATGTCCTTGTGGCTGCTGGTCCAGATGAGGAGCTCAGCTCCATGCCCTGCTCAGTCTGGGAAGAGGCTCCCTCGCACATCTGCTGTGATGCGGACAGGGAATGTCCCCCATGAGCTCAGGGGCTTGAGCACTTGGTCTCCAGCTGGTGGCAATGTTTGGGAAGTTGTAGCAGCTCCAGGAGGTGGAGCCTTGCTGCAGGACGTACGTCACTGTGGGTGGTGAGTTTTGAGACTTTTTTTATAAACTTGATGTCACTTCCTGTTCTTTGTTCTCCTCTTTACTGTGGACACAAGGTACCGGCTCCTTTAAGCTTCAGCCACCAGGACTTTGCCTCTGAGATGGACCGTACTCTGGAAATACGAGCCATAAGTAATGAACCCCTTCTTCCTTCAGTTCCTGCTGCTGGACATTTTATCGCAGTGACAGAAAGGTAAGGAAGGCACCATTTGTGTATGTACTTCCTGCTGAGACTTTGGCTGGTTCACGTCCCTTTTGACCCTCAGTCCCAGGTATTGCTATTTGTCTGCATAATGCAGATAAATTCATGACCAAAGGGTGTTTTATTCTTTTTTATTCTGTTACCGTTCTCAGTCCAGCTTGGCAGGAAAGCTCATGCCAACCCAGGAGTCGAGGGGATGGTTCGCCCCATGTCCACAGGGATTGCTTAGAGAGGGGCCAACCTCGTTGTCCAGAAAGAAAGTCTGCCAAAGTATGCAGAAGCCCGACAAACTACTGAATCAACTCCCTCCATCTTATCTGCCTGCCTGGGGAACGGCCCCGCCCACCATGGGCTGGGTCTTCCCACATCTATCAGACAATCTCCTGCAGGCCTGCTCAGGGATGGACTGATAATTCTTCACCGATTGTACCCAGAGTTTAGCCTTCAATTGTTAAGTTGATATCTATATATCTAAGTAGCACCAGAACTTAGGCTTCACTTGTTAAGTTGATATCTATGCATCTAAGTAGCACACCGGGAGGGGGTCAGTCACTGCAGATACAGTATCTATACCACAACAGCCCGAGCTTCCAGCACAGTGCATCGCATAGAAAATGGATTGACAGAACCCACTAACACAAATGTTAGTGGGTTGATATTGGGATTGTCGAAGAACTTTGTGCTCCTGGGAGAAGAGAGGTCAAGAGTTGCCAATTCCAGGCAAACACTCATTCCCTCATCTGCCCATGGTAGAGAAGAGACGGATGGATCATAGTTATTAGTGTGGGAAAAGCTCCCTCGATGTTGAAGCAGCAGACAGTCATCATGTGTTGCAGTGAAAAACTCAGGCACGGGCATCAAAATAACCCAGGGTACAGCATCAAACACGGAAAGCACATTCTTTTCCTTTGAAATGAGATCGGCTCCTAGAAGGTTTCACTCCAACACCCATCCGTCTGAAACGTCTCTCCAAGGACGCGGAGAAAATGCAATTTGTTTCATAATAAGCCTCCGGAGTTTACTTTAAAGACATGATTACCCAGAAGGCATCGAGAGCTGTCTACGGTTTCATTTGCCTCAAGAATATTTCTGTCCTAGAGAAAGACAAGCGAGCTTCAAAGTTTCACTGGAAATTCTGCCTGGTGAGTTAAACAGAAAAAGAGGAGTTTTGCAAACCTGGGATCCATCCCAGAGTGGACCCCGTTCTCCCAGTCAGGGTGTTCAAGTATGGAGACTCCCTCGGGGTCCCCTCCTCATCCTGCTCCAGCAGACCAGGCCTCCTGGAACATTCATTATACCACACTTCATTGCCCCTCTCAGGACCGAGCTGGGCAATGGCAGACGCAAGCTGCAATCAAGGTTGGCATTTGTGGCATCTCCACCATGAAGGTTGAGTACTGAAAGGCAGGTGCCCTGGCATCTCCACTTACAGGAGGACGGAGGGTTGGCATGAGAGAGGAACTTATCCAGCAGACTTGGGGCTACAGTACTTCCTGCGCACCTGAGTCCCCTTGTGAGCCCCGAGTCCCCACCACGGTGTCCACCAAGTCCAGCTTAGCTGCCTCTCTGTCTGGCCCCTTCTGCTCTTTTGCATTTATCTTAGTACTGTGTAGAATGAGTTTATTCTCACAGGTCCAGACATTTGCCCTGTGATGTCTGGGACCCGCAGACTGCCCCTTCTCAGGTCACTGTCTGACTCTGTCAGTCCCCACTGACTCACAATGGTATGATTTGAATGTGTCTTCCCAAGGAGCAAGGGTTAAAGACTGAGATTGTGGCATGACTGGGAGGTTGGGCCTGGTGGGAAGAACTTAGGTCACTGGAGAAGGGGAAATGCTCGTGAGAGGATGCTGAATCAGCACTTTGCCCCCCCATGTCCTTCATGTCCTCATGCTCTGCCACAAGCTTAAAGATAAGGGGTCAAGTGAAGCTAGATTGACACTTTGGAAACCACAGCCCAAAACAAACCTTTCTTCTATCTATGTTGTCCCGGCCACATGCACACATGCATGAACACACGTGTACATGTGCACGCACACATACCACACACAGACATGCACACATACACACATAGATGTAATGTGCACATGCACATACAACTGCATAGACATGCACACATCTATGTACACACATAGAAAGTCACACATACATATACACACAGACATGCACACATGCATGAACATGTGCATGCACACATATGCATGCACACATGTACACATGCATGCACAAATACCACACACAGACATGTACATAAGCATGCACACATGCACACACATAGATGCACAGATATGCACATATATATGTATATACATAAAAGATACACATATATATATACACAGACATTCACATACACACACAAAGACACACACATACACTCACACAGACAGACAGACATATGCACACAGACATGCACACATGCATGCATGCATGCACACAATGCATGCACACACATGTACACATGCATGAATAAATACCACACACAGACATGTACACAAGCATGCACATACATAGATGTGACATGCATACACACAGCTGCACAGATATGCACATATGTATGTATATACATAAAAAGACATGCACATACACACACAGAGAAAGACACACACACATACACTCACATATATGCACACACATACATGCATACACATGCATACATGCATACACACAGACATACATATGCACACATACACACATGGACACAAACACATGCACATACACACATGTGCATACACACATACAGACACAAACATACACATATATACTTGCACATGACACATACATACATAGATACAAACACATGCATATACATATGCACACTCATTCAGACACATACAAACACAGGCATACATGCATACATGCATGCATTGATACACACACACACACACACACGCACACGCATGCACGCACAGGCACGCGCACATGGATTTATGGTCTCTGATTTCGCTAGTCTCCTCGACTCCATGGAAATGAGTGGGGAATCTAGTAAGCGCAACACTCTCCCTCTCCAAGCCACGCCCTATTTGCCCCCCACCTTTTCAAACATCCTCTTCTGGCTTCCTCAGGGCACAGGACCCTGACTTGGACATCCTAGGGCCTTGGTTCCTGCCAGGAGCGGGTCAGGTGCAGCCCTTTGCTTCGTGTTCTGACACTGCGTTGTGGCATCTTGCTCTCAGTAGCTCTCTTGCTAGGGGGCCGGGCAGGGTCCAGGGTGCCATAGATATCGGGCAGCTTTCTGGCCTCTGCCGCTGTCAGGATGACTGACAATGTTGGCTGACGTCATCAAATGTTCCCAGAGACTAACATAGCCCTGAGTGCAGAGCCTTGGCTTGTTGATGGACAGGTAGGGCTCACATCAGCACGGGAGCCTAGTTCTGGCAGAGGTGAGGCCAGCCTTGCCCCTTCCTCCTTGCCACACCTCTCACGAGCAGCGCGCTGGTGGCTTGGTCCTCAGGAGCCCGAAACCTCCAGGATACAGATCGCTGCGTCTCCTTTTCCCTGAAGCCCTTTCATTACCCCCACCCCCGGGAGTTCAGGGTCTGTGCAATGTCTTCTGCGTGGGTGGAGTTTCGGCCTCCATTACGCCTATCGCTGGTTATTTTGTGCTTGTAGCTCCATGGATCATCTCACCCGATCTTGATAGTAGCCTTTCGGGATGGTTGCTGTGATCCTAGTCTGCGAAGGAAGACGCTAGGAAGTCAGACATCGGTGTCATGAAATAGGAGAGCCGCAGCCAGGACGTGAGACCCTGTTGATTCCAGGTGCCAGGATCTGATCCTTGGGGCTTTGCCAGCATCAGAAACAGGTCCTGTGGCATTCCTGCCTGAGAAGAGCCAGCGAAAGGAACGGCTGTTGAACAGAAGCTGGATCGAAGTTACTTGGGTTTGTTTAGGGGGTTTTCTGCTGAAAGCAATTGTTTCATCCTGTCAAAATTCCTGCTGAAATTCACTTCCAGATGTATTTCCTTCTCTGATGGATTACCAATCATGTTTCAGGATTCTGTTTTATGCTCTTTCGATGCATTTGAAAATGACCACTGAGCTTCATTTGTATTTTCGATCTTGTAAATTTAAACCTCTAATGCACTTCATTATGTAAATTCCAGTCCTCTAATAAAAACTTAAAGAACACTGCATGAAAATACCATAAGTCCTTTAAAGTAGATAATGCTATCTAAATATCTAAATAAAAACATGAATCAGGAATCCTTCCCCATTTTTTTGAGTATGGTTAGGTGTGTACCTATGTGTGTGTTTATATATGTGGGTGTCGGTATAGAAGAGTGCACTGTGTGTGTCTGTGGAGGCCTGTGAGTGACTCCTGGATTGTTCTACATCTTTATTGCTTTGCTCTGGGGTTTCCCAGCCTCCACCTTCCAGGACCAGAAGTGAAGGCAGTTGTCATTTCCATCCAGCGTTTTTATGTGGGACCTGAGATCTGTGATCTAAACTCAGGTTAGCTTCCTAGGCAAAGGCTTCATCCCTGACCCATTTCTTTTGCCACTTGCCCCATTTTTAAAAACAAGCCTTTTGAAAGACAGAAACATATGTAAATGTTTATAGTGATCCTAACCTTAAGCTCCTTGGAAAGATGGCTACCCAGACTCTGGAAGACAGATGGGGACAGACTCAGCCCCGAAAGCCGTGAGGTACAAAGAAGTTCCCGGGCTGCTGGAGTATTAGCACTGAAAGATGGACACAGTTGCGTGGGCTGTGGAGAAATCCTCGAGGGATGCCGTGGAGTGGAAACGCACTTCTCTCATGAGCTCACGTCTTAACACTCAAATGCATGCAACACTAAGCATAGTCATAGAGCATGCTTATGTAAGGGGGGATATTCATCAGTCATAACACGATCAGACAAAGTTCAGAGAATAACATGACTTTGCGCCTGGTTCAGCTCTAGTTTTGCTTCCAAGTTTCTGTCCTGCGTGTGTTTGATGCATTTTCAGATATGCCAGCATTTCCTGCTCCATACTTAGTAAGTAACAAAGGGGAGGAGCCTCCCAGACAAAGACTTTCAGGATCCAGGAGGGTCAGGAGGGTCCTTGGTGAGTTGCAGCAAGCCCGTCTTGCCCACAGGAGGCGCCCTCATCAGTTCCACATTAGCTTGCCTTGCAGGTTTGCTGCCCCAATCTGTGTTCTTGCAAGCAGTACCCAAAATTCCCAATGTCAGCAATGATCTCAAACTTTAAAAACTCCCTGGGGGCAAACATTAGCGTTTTAGGGGACATGCTAAGCTTCCTAAATAAAGGAAGTGCTTGGAGACAAACATTCATTTCCAGACTCTGGAGGCAGGCAGGAAGGCAGGCAACCCATCCCCTTCGAAGTCCCAGAATCCCCAGGGTGAGCTATTTCCAACCTGTCGCCCCTTGGGTGGCGGTGCAACTCTCACCTGCTCTTCTCACCTCTAAGTTTGGAATGTGTGAAGGTGGAGGGAGTGCAGAGGAGGTGGGGTGGCTGCAGCTTGCCCGTGCATCTGCCCTCCATCCTTTCCCAGGCCTCCGTCCTCCATCGCTGCCCCAGCTGCTGCCTGCTTGCTGGGTGGCATGTCACGCTTCCATTTCTCCTCAGGGGGTGGAGTGCAAGAGGAGTCTGTGTTCTTAGCTGTCTAAGGCCAAGCTGTTGAGATCTATTTCATGCTGGCTGCTGGGACCAAGGGCTATCCACAGAGACACAGATTATTTTTTTTTTCTTTTGGAAAAAAGCTATGTGGAATCTAGAGACAGGCCGATGACTTTAAAATGGAAGGAGACGATGAGGAGGGAAAGGAGTGGGAATGTGGGGAATGATAGGAGAAGGGGACAAGACATGCTTTCTTTCCTATGTGCAACCTAGATTCAACTGTATGTGCATGCATATTATGCATATATTGAATCTATATAGCTTATGTGAATGCATGTACATGTGCATATGTATAAGCAAAATGGAATAAGGAGGGTTATTTAAAAGGATAAATCAGATCAGCTAATAGGGAAAGAGGAACAGACATAGAAGTGGGAGGAAAAATATTAGGCA
Organism: Typhlomys cinereus; assembly: GCA_023101885.1. Classification (NCBI taxonomy): domain Eukaryota; kingdom Metazoa; phylum Chordata; class Mammalia; order Rodentia; family Platacanthomyidae; genus Typhlomys; species Typhlomys cinereus. Next base: position 76,029 of record JALPQD010000935.1, on the reverse strand, counting down.
AAATACAGTGATTGGGGGCTGGGCTGATGGCTGGTTGGTAAAGTGTTTGCTGCTTAGACATCAAGATGCACATCTGGATGATTCAGGGCCCACGGAAAGCCGGGCAACAGCAGTACAGCCTTGGGGCTCCTTGCCCAATTAGTCTTCTTGAATTAAATTCCAGGTTCAAGGAGAGACCCTGACTCAAAAAATAAGGTGAAAGGGAATAGAGGAAGAACACATATCGAATTCTGTGACTCCAACACAGGTGAACACACACACACACACACACACACACACACACACACACACACTCAAAGCACAATGATATGGATACATGACAGTCACAATAAGGCCTATTTTTTGTATGTTAGCTCAAACAATTAGCAAAAAAGCTAAAACCTTTAAATGGTAAGGCATGATATCTACCCACAATCCCCCATAGTGTGACTAGTCAGTTTCTCTGTGATGCACTGGTTCGCACCCATGATAACCCCCACACTGACCCTCCCCAACATCCAGCAATATGTGAGACACTTGGATCTTGGCAGGAATGATGGGGGCAGGCAGAGGTCAGCCACAACGCCAAGCTTCTGCGGGTACACAAAGTGGCTTCTTTCTTTTACGCAGACGCCCCAGTGAAGAATAGCTTCTCCGACAGTCAGCAGAGCCAAAGCTTGGAAACCATTCCCACCACCAAAAGACAAAGATAAATAAAGCCAAGGCTGCCTGTCTATCCGCTGTGAATTACGAAAGGTGTGTGTTGGGGGCAGGGCACGGAGAGGGGCGGAACGAACATGAATTTACAAGACGTGGCCTTTAGCCGGAGCTGGGATTTGTGGCCACCGGTTTGCTTTTTATTAAAGCGCGGTGCTCACAAGTAGAAGAGGAGATTTGTTATTCTAAAGACAGTTGCACACCAAAGCATGCTACTGTATAATCTAGCATTTTCCCCACTGGGGAGCTATGGCGCATTACTCAGGAGTGACAGGATCGACCATCTTCATCTCCCAAGAGGCCTGCGCATCTGCTTAAGGGGAGCAGGCGTCACGCAGATCTGTGCACCCTGCCCCCAGGGTGGAGCGTGGGCGGAAGGTAGAAGAGCAGCATTCCGGTGACCGGGAGGACGGATCAGGCTCTGATCATGTGCGCAGACCAGGGAAGGTCAGTAGTCCACAGGTCAGGAGGCAGATGCCCGATGAGACTCAAAGTTCCGGCCTCATAAACGCCGTTAGAGCAATCCCAGGTTCCACTGAGCCCCCGCTTCTCAGCGCGCAGTGCGCGGTGGGGTAAGAGCTTCACCTGGCCGGGCAGGTCTGGGCTACAGTGTGGCACCCTGGAACCTGCTGTCTCTCTCTGAACGTCGGTATTCGTGCGCATGTGAAGGCCAAGAGACAGCTTTCTGCAGTTGGTGCTCTGCTTGCTTGCCAATAAATCTCCTTTGTACATGATGTGCTGGTTTTGGTGTGACTTCACATCCCTTGTCAGTCTGAGGTCGGGGGCTTTCCTGAGAGCTTCCCACAGGAATGGCTCCTTTCACTGTGTGAATCTTCCCGCACAGGAGACCTCTGTATTCTTTGTAAGGCCTGTGCGCTAGACAGGGAAGCATGTGACCATGGCCGTAGTCCAGTTCTTCTCCCATTTTTCCAAAAAAAGAGAAACTGACATCGGTGGCCAAACCCCACCCCCCACTCCATCCCTGCCTTAGGTTCTTTGTGTCTCTAAGAGGCAAAGTTTCTGGACCCAGGTGACCCAGGTGACCCTGGACCCAGGTGACATCCAAGCATAAAACATCCCTGACCTTCCATCACAAGCTCAGCCTCTTTGCCTCTGAATGAGGTTTGGTGACTCATCCCCATGGGTTGCAGTTCGCCTGCATGGCTGCTGATAAATGACCATCAAATGGCTTAAGGGAACAAGGGTTTATTCTCTCTTACTATTCCTGGTTACAGTTCTTAGTCCAGCTTGACGGGAGAGCACGCACCAACACCAGGACCAAGGCAACTGGCCACATCATCACACCAAGTAAGGTGAACAATCCTTACTTGCCAGACCAGCACGTCTGGCCAAGTATACAGAAGGATGCCAACTCTCTCAACCAGCTCTCCGTGATTTATCCAGGGCCTAGTCCCACCCACCATGGGCTGAGCCTTCCCCATCAGCTAGACAATCTCCTGCAGGTTTGCTCTGGGTTTAACCCAACTATTAATTCTCTACAAATGTGCCCGGAGCTCAAGCCCTCAACAGTCAAGTTGACACCTGTGTTTAACTATGACACTATGTTTCCCTGCATGGCACTGAGAAGCAATGAGACAAGTAGAGAAAGCATTTCACGGGGCTAGGGTGGGGGGATTGGCACGCCGGAAGTCCTGCTGGAACAGCGTTGTCATTGGTCGATGCTAATGATGACTGGTTATGGTCCATATGATCTACATCCAGGTGTTCCTCCCAGAATCTGGCATAAATGGGGGGTTCCTCATATTTTTACCTCTCTGCTGCTGGTGATGTGACTTATGTCCTAGGAATCATGGGTGGGCAAGCTAAGTCCTTCTGAGGAAGTCCTGGACAGGCTAGTGATTCCCCCCACCTTCTGCTTTCAGAAGCAAGCTGGCTGGCAACATGCGGTCTTCTGGTTTCAGTTTTGCAAATCAAGCTCCCTAAGGCTAACTGCATTTAGATTTTATTTATTTTATGTGTGTGTGTGGGGGCACTGTGTGTCTCTATGGAAGCCCAAGACTTTGGGAATCACTCTGGATTGCTTTGGTCTGAGATTTCCCAGGCTCCCTCCACCAGGCCTGGAAGTGCAGGCCTTGGCTATTTTCTGCCTGGTGTTTTCATATGGGACCTGGGATCCGAACTTAGGACCTTCTGCTTTCGAGACAGCATCTTAAACTTTGAGCCACCTATCCAGCCCAGTAACTGCACTTACATTCAGGACCTGCAAGCTCCTTGGGGTGTCCAGTGCCCAACTTTCATGCTATCTCTGGTGGTCTAGATCAGTGGCTCCCTACCTCTCATCCACATCAAAATCTCCTGATGGATGGATGTTTGAGTTAATTGCTTATCTCACCCCTAGGGAGTCTGCACTCAGTTCAGCCCTTTGGTATTTGAGGTCAAGCAGTGCTCATCTGGGAGGGGGGGATCACACTCTCATTGACAGCATCTCTGACCTCTACTCATTCAAAGCCGATAGCAATTAGAATAACCTTAAATATTTCCAACAAGCTGTCTTGCTTTGAATCTCTGGGTCCATCAAGATTCTTTGCTCTGGCCTGGGCTGGCTCTAAATCCAATCACACTCCTTTGGGGTAGTTCGGTCACAGTCATAATCTGATACATCCCTGAGCATTTCATCTGCCCCACAAGAAAAAGAACAATGATCTCAGAACGCTCAAGTAGGGCTTACACCATAGCAGATGGTGGAGCACGTCTGTAATCCCGGAACTTTGGAGACTGGGTGAGGCAGCTGCTTTTCTTTTTTCTGTGAGACAATACTCAGACTCAAGCAGCTTAGGAGAGAAAGCGAGATTTATTAGACTTACAGTTCCAGAAGATAGATAGGTCATTATGGTGGGACTCACATAGTAAAAGATGGATGCAGGAGGCTGATAAGTGAGGTCACTTTGACCATCAGAAAGACAGCGATAACGAGAACGAACTGAGAGAGCATAGGACTGACTAGACCTCAAGGCCCGCCCCCTGTGACCTGCCTTCCTCCAGCAAGGACACACATCTTAAAGGTGCCACAGCATTAACACCAGCTGAGGATGCAGACGCATGATGTTGTGAGGGATGACTCAATTCAAGCATGACACAGAGGCAGGAGGATTATGAGTTCAAGGTTGATCTGGGCTACAAAGCAAGATTTTGCCTCAAAAGGGAAACAAACTTACAAGTTTTCATGTAGAAAACATCAGCTTGGCTGGTGTTAGAAGGGAGATGACATCCGGACAACAGTCAGACAATGTGCACATGGAAAAGGGCTTCTAAAGACACCCCCAGTGCTCTGAGCAATGTGCAGCTGTTATCTAGATCCCCACATGCCCCCCATTTAGTTGGGGAGCCATGGGCTGTGTGATCGTATTTCAGCTTCATGGGCTCAGCTCCCTTAGTTATTCTGGCACTGCGAAGATTTCTTCCTATTTATTTTAACTATTTTTTGGGGGGTCAGAATACAAAGCAGTGGGTTTCATTGTGACCTCTTCACGCATATGTCATTGTACCTTGTTCTCATTCACTCCTCTTCACTCCAATTTCTCTCGTCTTTTCCTTTCCCTCCAGCTGAACACCTTCTGGTTGTTTTGGCGCACATCTGTGATCCTGGCTCTCAGGGAGCAGAGGAGGGTGAGTGCAAGGTCAGCTTGGGGCACAGCAAGGTCCTCCACCCATCTAGCTATCTGTCTATCTATCATCTATTCATCTATCTATCTGTCTATCTATCTACTATCTATCTATCATCTATATTAACTATATGTCTATCATCTATCTATCAATCTATTATTTATATAACTATATGTCTATCATCTTTCATCTATCTATCATCTATCTATCAATCTAGCATCTGTCTGTTATCTATCTATCATCTGTCTGTTGGTCTGTCTATCTATCTATCTATTTATTTATCTATCTCAAATAACCCCCCCCAAAAATGCAGATATAAACTATGCTGGGTCTGGCATTGATCCTGGGAGCACATAGGAGCATGGAATTAGAAAGCAGATTTGTCCCCAAGAAGGAGAGCTCATACATACCAGGAGAAGGAAGAAATTCTAATGAATTTCTCAGAATCAGTTTCCTTTCTGGCTGCTAGATATGTTGGTATTACACATGGGAAAACAAACTTCTAAAGGAATTACAAAAGTGATGTTATCAGATCCTAGGTAAAAACACAATACCACCTTTTGTGAAGCTTCATAAAAATCAAGATAAAACAAGATATTTTAGTCAGTACGTACTCAGGCCTTTTAATGTTATCAAAATGATTCATTTTTAAGTGTGCACGTACATTTAAATTGGGCATGCCAAATAATAAACAGAGTCAAAAACCAAAATGTGATTATAAGTGCACGATAAAATTTGAAGTGGCCACAGCTTTGTTCTTTTGAAACATTATAGGAAATGCAGGTAACCAAGCAAGTTAGAACTTTAAATTTAAAGTAACCCTTTATCATCACGGGCAAAGTACAAAGAACAACAGACAGTTTTCATGGTCCCTCCAGTGCATGGGGGGGGCAGAGGCTTCCTTAAATCAAGCATGAGGCAGTTTAAAACACACATCTTTTGGCCTAGAAAGTGGGCCATTCATCAGAACAGAGGGTGGTCTGCTGGAGCCCGCCCCCTCGGCCCTCAGCCACGGCTCCACACAGTGCTCAGGATCCTTCTCTCTCCAAACCTCCCGAGAGCGCAGCCTAGGGGCACAGCCCAGCACGGATCCCACCAAGCATCGGCCCGGATCTGCGGCGGGCCGCCCAAGATTACTCACCTGTAGCTCCAGGCGCCGGGAAGGAGCACAGGGAGCCGGTGGCTGATGCCTGGGCTGAAGTTTGTTCACTGGCCTCGTGGGTAAATTGTCTCCCCTATTCTTTGATGGGGCCACCTCTAGTTTAAAAGTCTGCCTTCAAGATCGAATTTAGAATGGCTGTCCTTCCTCCAATGGAATCCCTTCCTACACCTGGGGCAGGGTTGGGAGGGAGGCTTACTCCCTCCTCCATGACCCTTGAGTCTCTTGTTGGCACTCCCACTTAACATGACCCAATTTCCCACATCGAAAACATACTCCCTTCTTGTTTTGTTCCTCCCCTCCCCTGCTCCTTGGGCAGAGCTACAGCATGTAGCGCCTGTGTGAGGGAGGTAGCCAGAGTCTCTGTCTGGGCTTGTGATGCAGTCGCCACAGCTTGGGTCTGGTGCTTCTGAGTTCCGACATCTCAAGAGGCTATGATCCAAGAGCTCAGGGATCTCTCTTTGAGATCTATACATGCAGCTTTATGGTCTCCATCTGTCCCTTCCCAAACCAGGACTTTTAGAAATTGCTCTCTCAGGGGGCCTGGGGAAAGTTTTCTCTTAATCTTGAAATAAATTCAGGAAGGGTATCATTTGGCCTCTGTCTTATGCCCCCAATGGGTGACTCAGTCGGCCCCTCATCTAATTTCCTCCAGGCATTTAGACCTGCCTGACGGATCTGTTCCCAGTACGGTGCTGGAATGACAGCCTGTTGCTGCCCTTTGGCATATTGATCATTAGCCCCTGTAAACATCCCAAAGGTGATAGGAACCACAGGTTTAGCGGCTTGATTCTGTTCCGTCTGCATCCTACATTCCTCCCTGAAGGGTGCAGTCTACTTAATGAAATGAGGGCCTGGCAAAACTGCCTTGGCAAAGTCATACCAATCCTTGTCCACACAGGGCTGATATGCCAGATTCTGGAGGAGTGTATCAGTCCAGGGTGAATTTGGACCATCCTCAGAAGCCACTTTCTGAGTTCCTTAAGCTCTTTCACTTCTCATGGATACCAATTTTCAGGTCCATTTTCCCCAAGGTTAAAGCCTGTGTTAAACAGGCTCATGAGGTGGAGAAGGAGGAGGAGGAGGAGGAGGAGGAGGAGGTCCCTCGGAGAGAGGGACTCCTGTTTGGGACTCTGGAGGCTAGCATACGGAGGTGGCACCTCCCTTTTTGGCTCCTGGAGGAGTGACAGATCAGGATATATGAGGGAGGAAGCAGGTTTCTGCCCTTTCTCTGGCTCAGAAACGATTGTGACTTTGTTCCTAACTGCTACCCTATGTTTCTCAGCCCTTTCTTTATCAAATTTCTCCCACTCTGTTTTTTCTTCAGGTGGGGCTGAGTCCTCAGCATAATCTCCCTTTCCTGTTACTGGTTTTTCCTCAGGAGAGGCTGAGATAGTGATCTTGGGCGGCATCTGAATGGTTTCTGGGTAGAAGGAGGCTTTTAGAGTGGAAATAATGGGGTAAAAGCCCAGAGGTGGCGATACCTCAAAGTGCTTCTCCCTTTCCTTTGCTAAATTCTCCATCCATGCCCACGTGGTCCAAGAGAACAGATTAGAAATGGGGATCCAAGGTACCAATTCCAAAATCGTCTGCCACATTTTTTCAGCTGCCGAGTCAGAGATTTCCAACCCCTGACTCTTTAACATGAGTTGCAGTACCTTCAGCTCTGGGTCATTACTTGAACTGGTTGTGTTACCAATACTAAGGATCTCACTTACCCCGAGACGACTGATTAGCTCCTATCCAAAGTCCTTCCCTGCCCCACATTTGGGCACCAGATGATGTGGGGTTCAGACTCGTGTTACCAGCTCTCGGCTGACTGGATGGAGAGGGGTCAGTGTGCTGTCCGCCCATTCCCAGCTGTCCAAGGACATTCAGACGCGACAGGGAGTCAAGTCAAAGCAGGAACTCAGTTTATTGTGGGCGGTGCAGCAGTTTATAAAGACAAGAGACCTCAAGGTGCGAAACAGGCAGCCAATCACATTAAAGGTCAGCGCAGCACGCAGGCTCACGGGCTAGGGTCAGCCTACAAACCAATCAGGGTTCCCCATGATGCAAATAGGGTTATGCCCAGCACACTAGCTCCCAGCCCCATCTTATGTCCCACGTGATCCGTTACTCCCTGCTCACTTCCTCCCAGTGCCATCTTTTCTGGGTTGGCCCAACAAACTATAAAAATAAACAAATTTAAACAGTGATCCCAACTGTTATAGTTAGCCTGTACTGTTGATGATCAATTCATGACCAGGTGGCTTATAGCAGAACAAGAGATTTATTCTGGTTTAAGGTAGTCTGATTACAGTTCTTTGTCCAGCTGGGCAGGAGAGCACACACCAACATCAGGGGCCGAAGGAACTGACCACCCTTATTCACAGGATGGCTGAGAGAAGGACAATCCTCACTTGCCAGACCAGCATGTCTGATCAAGTATACCCAAGGATGCCAACGTTTCTCATCATTTCCCTCCGTCTTACCACCAGTCCAGGGACTAGTCCACGCCCACCACGGGCTGGACCTCCCCTGTCAGACGGTCTCCTGCAGGCTTGCTCAGGGCTTAACCCAACCACTGATTCTTTACAAATGTGCCCAGAGCTCGAACCCTCATGTGTCGAGTGGACACCTGAATCTAACTATGACACCGGGGTTCCCGTTTTCTTTTCCAACTTCACTCTTGAACTTTGGGGTCTGGAGAGCGACTACAGAGTTCTCAAACGACTGTGGAAGAGTGGTAGATCCTATCACACTCAGGGGACCACACATTTTTCTCTGGCTGTCAGCTCTTGAAATTACCCAGCAATCCCACAATGAATTTCTACTAATCTGACAGCTCTTCTCCTGACACGGAGCTCTGTATATTCAGCGGCCAGCAGGGGCTGTTTAATTGTACTTAAATCTCTGCCGCTCACTGCGGCATTTTGACGCAACGTGTCATGTGGCTAAACTTCTAACTTTGCAGTCCCAGATTGGGGGGGGGAGCTCAATGATTATTTTTTTTTAAGCTTTCTACCTGGAAGTGCTTACCGATTGATTTTTACTGGCTAACAGACAGAACAAGGTTTGCAAGCCTCAGAACCCTAAGGAAGGTCCAGCTGCTGCAGTAAGAAGAGGCCCCGTGGATGGCAGCCAAAACCCAAGCGGACTGAAAGTGGATCAGAAGCAGCATCTGTGAGAAAGGCAAGATACCAGCATGCATTGTGCCTCCCTTCTGGGTACTGTGTACCCAGTACATGCTTGGCTGGCTTCAAGTACTAGCTCACTTTGCTCTTAGAACATTCACCAATTTTATCTCCATCTGACAGTCGTGGAAACCAGTTTGGAGAAAGAATTTTCCAAGTTCTAAAGTGGAGTGAGAATGGGGGACCTAGGTCTGTGCCAGGGTAGTCCGACCTGACTTTGCGTTGGCAGCTGCATTCCAGAGATGCTCCAGGAATCCTTGTATTTAGCAGGTAGGGAAGTGGCCTGGAATGGACGTGTCTGAGTCAAACTGTACTGCCCTCCAGGGAATTTATCTTAAGGTGATTGGTAAGTCTGGCTGTGTCTAAGAATGTGGTGTTTTGTAACCTGTAAAATAATACTACAACCATAATCTCTTTTTAATGTGCGTGCATGTGAATTATGTGTGTGTGTGTGTGTGTGTGTGTGTGTGTGTGTGTGTGAGAAGGCACTGTGTATATATCCAGGGAAGCCCAAGGGTGACTTTGGGAATCATCTTGGATTACCCTACCTCCTTTTTTTTTTTTGCTTTGCTCCGGGGTTTCCCAGGCTCTATCTTCCAGGGTTAGAAGTTCAGATAGCCCCCATTTCTGCCTGGTATTTTTTACATGGGACTCGGGATGAACTGAACTCAGGTCCTTCTGCTTGTGAGGCAGAGGCTTAACCCCTGAGCCATCTCCCCACTCCTACATCCACGATCTCTTATTTAACTCAGGTCTTCAAGCACCTTTGCCGTGGGAACTGATCACTGAAGTGTGCAGTGCAACTGCAGGAGAGTCACATGATACCGCTGCCAGGTGTTGTAAGCACAGCAGCTGTAAAGATGGAAGCAGATCCATCCATTCAGCAGCTTCTAATAAGCTTCTAGGTGCCGACATCCTTTCTGGGTATTAGAAATACAGCCTGGAATAAATCAGTCGCAAGTCCCCTGCACTGAGAGCGCCTACCTTCTCTAGTGGGCAGAGACAGGTAATTGACTAGATACGTGAGTGAAATATGTCCCGTGTCAGGCAGGAAGTGTGAACCAGTAAAATAAAGCTGGGGAGGAGAGACGGAAGTGCTTCGAAACAGATTAAGCTTATGGACAGAGAGCAGGAGGTATTTGAACAAAGGCATAAAAGATGTGCGAAAGCAAGCTCTTTGAGTACATGGGAAAGACATTCCAGAAGGAATGGCTAATACTGAGTCTCTGGAATGGTAAAGATGTGCTGTGGTGTGTCTAAAGAATAGCAAGGAAGCTCAGTGGAAGAGACATCAAGTCTTGGGTGTTACTGTTTTTACTATATGAAAGTCTTAAGGTCTGGTTGACGGTCAGTTAATCATAAACAGTAAAGGGCGTCATCCAGCAAACAGACACATGTGGGGACTCAGGAAGCCATCCCAGGGGCCAGCATATCCGTTGCTCCCAGAAGTCTCTCTCAATCGCTCTCTCCCATCCTTCCCCATTCCCTCTACCCCTCTCTGGTCCCTAGTCCCCATGCAGCTTCTGTTCTCTCCTCATTATAGTCGTTTGCTAGAATTTTCCCTAACTCAATTCTAGGCCTTTTGTCTGGCTTTCTCATTCCACATGGCGGCTTGACTGCCCAGTGTTGCTTGGTGGCATGGGCTGTCCACACGGTCTCTGCCAATTCATCTGTTGACGGATGGCTGGGTCATTTGCCAGGTGGGGCAGTTATAGACAGAGTTTCTTGAACATTCTTCACCTTGTCTGTCTGGCTACCCAGACATGCGTGCTCATTTCTCCCAAGCCGGTACCTGGGATTTGAAAGGTTCTTGGGTGAATATCTGGATCAGAAAGTAGATGTTTGGTATTTTAAGAAACTGATAACTTGTTTTCCAAAGCATAGCATTTCATGTAGCTCTCAGCTGTGCAAGAGAAGTCTGGTTGTTCTCCATTGTCAACAGAGCTGACAGAGTTGGCCTTATATCTTGATGTGTCAAGGTTGCCAGTGGTATTTCTGGAAGGTTTTAACTTCCTTAGGGACATCAATTTCTACCAGAACTTGTGGTTTTCTTATTGTCCACATATCTTCTCTCAGGAGATATATGCTCAGCCCTTTGTCTATTTTCTCTGCCAATCTGTTCCTTTTCTTTTTCAAAAATTAAGTATTTTATTTGCTTGAGAAAAAAAGAGAGAGGGCAGACATGTGCATGCCAGAGAACACCTCTGGAGGTCAGAGGACAACTTTCAGAAGTCACTTCTCTCCTTCCACTATGTGGGTTCTGGGGATTCAGGTCACCAGGTTTGCTGGCAGGCGACTGCTCCCGCTGAACTATATATATCAGCCTCTCTGCTCATTTTTTTATGATTAGTTTTAAGAGCTCTTTGTGTAAATAACCTACGGTATGCCTTTATGAATTATGTGACTAAACATAATTCTCTATCAGATGCATCTTCATGTTCCAAATGTCATTTAGCATTTTTTTTTTTTTAGCCATCTTTAGTTCATAGGATTCAAAACAGAATTTGTCCATCTTCTCTTCCTAGCCCTCATGGTCTCTGGAAACATCCTGTCTCTAGCCCGGCAGATCCAGGTGTTCTGTCACCTGCGCTCCAGTGATTGGCTCAGGGGGAGCACATGACTCAGCTTAGTCTGTATGGAGGAGCCAGCACTTCCCACTGGTGGGGACAGGTTGGTGGTCTTTGCTGTGCATCTGCTCTCTGCCCTGGAGGCTACTTTCAGAGCGTGCTTCCCAGGACTCGCCTCTTCTTCGCAAGGATGCAAGCACCGTGAGATCAAAGAGGTGCGCAGAAGCCACACAGCTCGCCAGCACGGTGGAACTGGGGTTTGAACCTGACGTCTGGCAGCAGAGCTAAGCAGAGCAGAGCTCTTGGATCCTATCTAGCCACACCCCCACACCTCCCCACCCCCGGAGCTGCGGGGGCCGATTTCGTAAATTCATAGAGTAGCCTTCAAAGAGCAGACAGGGAAACGGTGTCTGGAGATGAGAGAGAATCAGGGTCCCACCTGCAGCGTTGGTGTCCTGTGCCATCCAGGATGCCACCTGCCGGTCACAGGACCCATCTTTTCAGATTTTTGTTGATTTTGTTTTATATTTTGGGAACCTTCCTGGTTAATACCTAAGGCTGTCTTTTGGCAAGATGGCGTCATTCCGTAGGCAGCTTAATTATCTTGTGTATGACATACTGGGTATGGGCTAGGGATGTAACTCAGTGGCAGGGCACTAGCCTAGCAGGAATGAGATCTATATATTACTACAAAAAATACAATAGTGTAATTTCCAATGTTCTTTGATTGGATGCCCTCTCAAACACTGCTCCCTCCATCAATCTCACTGAGGCCTTCGTGTCTATTTGACAGAGGGGAGGAGAGTAGAATAGTCTTCCTCCCACTGGGGCAAGTCCTGGCTCTGGCCTGTTTTTTTGATTTGCTTTCTGTGTCTCCCTAGCTCCTAGATTGGCAAGGAATTTTCTCTGACCTTCTCAATGCCATCTCCTCAATATCATATGTGCATACATGTGCGTGTGTATGCACATGTGTGTGCATGCTGTTCTCATGTGTGTGTGCTCATGCATATGCGCACATGTGCATGTTTGCCCATGTGGATGGAGGCCAGAAGTTGAAGTCGGGATGCTTCTTCCATCTTTCTCCACTACAGTTTGTGAGACCAGGTCGCCCGCTGAACTTGGAGCTTATCAGCTTGACTGGCTGGCTAGCAAGTGCTCAGGGTCCTCCCACCTCTGTCTTTCCAAGGCCTAGGTCACAGGCCGTGTGCATGGAGGTCACGTGGATGCTGGGGGTCCTGCCTAGGTCACAGGCCGTGTGCATGGAGGTCACGTGGATGCTGGGGGTCCTGCCTAGGTCACAGGCCGTGTGCATGGAGTCACGTGGATGCTGGGAGTCCTGACTCAGCTCTTTACGTGTCCTGTTTCCCCACAGCTATCTCCTTTGTCTCATATTCTCAGCATCTTGAAGTGTGTTGAATACTGTGCAACTACAAAATGTGTTGGCCTGTGAGCCTCTCTCTCTCTCTCTCTCTCTCAGATGAACAAATCCTCTACAGCCAGGTGATTTGGATAAAGCCTTACTGACACGTGCGGGTGATTGCGGTGCTGCATGTCGCTGTCGGCTTCATGATTCCCTCCTCCATTTTTGACTCTGGATGGATTCTATAGATGAAGACAACTGAACGTTTCTGAACAAAACATGGACATTTACCGCTGCTTTGAGCCTGAAACACATTGTCCCTTCTAAGCTCCCATCAGCGATTCAGCTCCTGTGATGGATGGGTTTCCAGCGTCAAGTGATAAGAGGGGGCTCTGCCTTCGCTTCCTTCCTACTTTACGCATATTTCAATATCTTCGCAGAGTATTGCATGAAATTGATTCCTGGCTTTACAAAGCTGCTGGTTCTGACTGTTTTATGCCATCAGAGAATGCGCCATTATCTGTCACTTTTTTTTTCCGTGCCATGACATCCAAGCTTCTCTCTTGCTAGTAAACCTCAGTTTGGTTTTGGGGTGGCAAGGCGCTCAAACCTGTTGAGAAACCACTGTAACGGCTGCAACCTGCTGGGTCTCAGATGCTCTTGTAAACCAGTTGTGCAATGGATTTGCACCCCACTGTGCATGTCATGCTACTCCTGCGCCTTCATTCCATACCACCGAAGATGGCCACCATGATAACTGTTGTGCCCAGGGAGAAGGGAGATGGCAGGTGAAGGTGGCTTTTCAACCACAGAACATATACTTCATGTTTCAGAACTGAGGGGACTTTCTCCCCTCAATCTCTGAAGTGGGGACATCAGGGCTTCTCTTGTGGGCTTCCTGCCAAGGCAAGAAGAGCTGGCATCTGTGGCAGAGATGGGACCCTGCTTTGACTCACACTTGTCAACCAAGTGCATCTGTGCTTCTCTCACCTACATGGGTCACTGAGCGATATCTGGACACATTCTTGATGGTCACAGTTGAGGTCAATGTGGGGGGGGGATATACTTTGGTACCAATAAGTGAGGCCAGGTGATGTCACTAAATGTTCCACAATGCAGTGTACAATCCACAATGTCAGCCCAGGCTAGATATTTTTATTCATTTTTAGTATTACTGTAATGAATATAGTAAATTTATGATATTTTCACCTCCTCTTCCCTTTATAACACTTCTTCTTCCCTGCCAGACTCCCTCCTATTTCAAGTCTTTTCGCATGTGTAGCCCACTGGGTTTCATCTGGTTCACCTTTGATGACATGCACTTGAGTATTTGCTGGAGCATGAATCATGTATCAAAGGGTAGATGCTGACATCCAGCATTAACCATCATCAGTGTCTGGGGGGAGGGGGTGATTCCTGACATCAACTGTGGCTTCCCACAGGGACACGCAATCAAGTGCACTCATGTATGTACAGCTACCCATGTGGGCAGGCACACACACACACACACACACACACACACACACACACGCACACACTTGCACACAATCCATAATCACATACATGAAAAAAAGAAAGTAGAGTTAAAGTGACTTAGACTCTGGTGATCGGTTATGAGCTTTGAGTTCTTCCACCCCTTGTAGTAACGACTTTCTGGATTATTCTGAGACCTGAATGAGAAGTGCTAAATTCCAACAAGCATCACATTTTTTGAATCTTCAGTCAGTGAGAGAAAAGGGGGCGTGGAGAAGACGGTCTGACATAAAACTTACTCCTTGTGAATCTTCTGTGTGGTGCTTGGCTGTGGGAATAGGGAAACTTGGCGTGCTGTTGGTCTGAGTGTTTGAACAAGTCAAAGGATTCTCTAAATTTAATTAATTTAAAAGAGAGAGGGGCACGTATGCGCCTCAGCACAAGCGTAGAAGTCAGAGGAAACTTTTGGAAGCTGATTCTCTCCTTCCGACGCTGGGCTCGGGGGCGGGACTCAGATCGCCAGGTTTCCCTGCACGTCCTTTGCTTGCTGCACTCTCATGCCAGCACCAGTTATTTTTCCTTGAGTAAACCTCCAGCCCCCACCTCCTAGAAGTGGCAAAGCTCCCTTTCTGATTGGATAAGCTTCATTTGAGTTAAAATGAGCAAGGATCCATGTTGGTTGGTTTTTCATTATTGTAACGGATCACCCAAGGTGACTGAATTTGAGAGGAGGGTCCTTTCTGTTCACATGTTGGAAGTTTCACTCCACTCCATGATCTCTTGTCCCTCCTGCCTTGGGCCCGTGGGGAGACAAGAGCATCATGGTGGGAGCACATGGCAGAACACATGTTCTCCCTTCATGGCCAGAAAGCAAAAAACAAAAGAACACAGTTCATCCTACAATCCCTTCCCAAGGCACCCAATGACCCAGTGACCTCCCATTAAGCCCCGCCTTCTGTAGCATCTCCCTCAGTGAAGAATGCCACCCTGTGCACCTTTAGAGCAAGCACACTTATCCAAAGTGTACACAATCCAAAGGCTCACACGGAGGAGTAGATAGATACGCTGTAATCCTTCTTTGTGCTGGAGTACAAATGTTGGCAGAAGGAACCAAGTTCCAATACATGTTACAACATGGTACGTCTTAAAACCATCAGGCTAAGTGCAAGAAAACAGGCACAAAGAGCCACATGTTGGAAGATTCTGCTTAAATGCAAATGTCCAGAAAAGCTTCAACAAAAAAAGTAGAAAATAATTGTTGCCCAGGGAGGAGGAGGGAAAAATACTTCACTGTGAGACATTTTAGAAGTGACAAAATATTCTGTACCCAATGATTTTATATGTAATATCTATAAATGTACATTATTTATATATTATTTATAATGTGCATTAGTACATTATACAATATATTACCTATAATATATTATATACAATATATTGCTTATTATTAATAATTATGGTGCTGATATTGTACAAATTTACACAGTAACTAAAAAGATCATTGAAATCAATAAGTTCTATGTTGTATAAATTTGTATAAAATTTTTTAAAACTCAAATGTTTTTACTGGATACCACTGAGTTCAATGAACTTTCAAGCCCCCACATTTTCATGACAGGATGTAATTGCCTTGAGTCCTTTGGTTGGTCAATGCACAGTTTCTAGCTATGTCAAGACAATCGATATGCGACCTTTGTGATAGTTAATCCTGGGTGTCAACTTGACCACACTTGGCATTAACTAAGATCAGCTGTCAGACCAGCTGAAGAGATGATCTAGAACAATATATTTATAATACAAAGACCAGCCCTAGATCTGATTGGAACCTCCCAGTAGCAGACCAGATAAAAGGAACTATATAACGGAAGACTTGGAAGAGGGATTCTCTGAAGCTGTGCTAGAAAACTTCCCTCCTGCCAACTGGCTTCTTCGCTTCTTCAACTCTCCCGAATCCTCCAGCCTTCAGTATCACCCACTGGCCTACTGGACTGAGCAGCTCTGAGCCTCCAGGATGTCTGCAGTGACTTAGCTGCCTCCAGCTTCAGCCACCAGCCATGTTGCTTCCACTATGAAAGACTGTTTCTCCCTTCTGGAACTGTAAGCTGAATAAATCTCCCTTTCTCCCTTAAATTTCTTGACTTTGAATGCTCTCTCACAGCAACAGTTAAGAGTAACTATTACAACCTTCATAGATACACTAGGAATGCCTGTTCTTTTTTTTTAATTTTTTTTATTATTATTATTTATTCAACTGTGTGCATGTGCGTGTGTATGTGCGCGCGTGCGTGTGTGTCCGTGTGTGTGTGTGTGTGTGTGTGTGTGTGTGTGTGTCTGTGTATGTGTAGAACCACGGATGAATTCGCGAACCACCATGGACGCCTCCACCTCCTTCTCCATCCTTGGATTCACAGGCTCCGCCCTACCAGGACCAGAAGCGCAGGCCGCCCCCGCTTCCGCCTGGCGTCTATACGTGGGATCTGGGATCCGAACTTAGGATCTTCCGCCTGCAAGGCGGAGGCTTAACCCCTGAGCCACCTCTCCAGCCCATGCCTGTTCTTTGAAGAGGACCCTGGACAACTTTGTACCTTGTTTATGCCATGATCTCTGGCTTCTACTTGCCCAAAGCTCTCCTCTCCCAGAGATGACTGCAGAGATGACTCAAGGAGAAGTTCATAGCACTGCATTTGGTCCTTCGAAGCACTCTTGGACTGGATCAGCTGCCAGCTTGTATCAAATCACTACAATAAAGTTTCTGTGAGAATTTCTTTGTGGCCAAGGAACAATTTTACTCCTGGTGTCTGCGGGTGAAACTCTGAGCACAATGTGTTCCCTGTCTCTCTGTCACTAGGACATCAGACTTTGGTCTGCTCAGTGTAGTGACAGTTTTGGTCCCTGGTAATGTTGGTCTCCTTGATGTTTTAACTGTCACCCATCCACCTGTGATCCTGTTCAAAATTTCCCCCTGTAGTGCCTCGAGACCAGGGCTCCCCAGGACTGGGTGGAGAACAGACTTCCTCTTGGCCGAGTGAATTCTGAACCCGTTTATTGAAACTTTTGTGACAACTTTTATACAGAAAATTTTTGGGTAAAGAATGTTGCATATACAATAGATAATCAGCAAAATCACCTTCAGGGTGGATCCTTTTTTTCAAGGACCTAACCTATTGCCTGAGGGTAAAGGCACTTAGTGGAATTATTCTCTCATCTAATCTACAATGCTTCACCGGATAGCTATGGGGCTGAGCCCACATTTTAACAGAGACTGCTTTTTTAAAATACACAGAGGCAGAATGATCTCCTTTTGATTTTAGCAAGGAACATATTTTACAATTAACTATAGGAGTCCCCAACACCCCAGCATGAGCTTTGGCTGTTGTCCTCTCCAGGTTGATACTCTCAGTTAGGCAGGTCGACATAGGCACCAGGCATGGCAGCAGGTTCTAACTTGGGAAGATGTATGCAGCTCATGTAATCTCTACTATCCAAGCTTAAACCACATCTCTAAGGGGGCCTTGACTTGGATACTCAAGGCCCATAAGCTATAGCTGGTTCTGTCGATGGAATACTGAGGTATGCACTGAAGAAAACACTTAAGCAATATAATTATTAAAAGAATAACTTCTCCTATAATAGCATCCTTCTATTCCTTTAATAGTAGGGTTGCTTATGTCTTCCTTTGAGGAATTCCAGAAGTGTATTGCCATCAGTTAGATGACCCATCTGTGAACCATGCATACTCCAAACCTGGGGTCCAGTCAGGCCCATATGCTAAGGGTGTCTCTTTTGGGGCGGAGGCGATCATTAATGGGAGTGCACTTGAATGATCCATCTCTGTGATTTCTCATAAGAGTGCTGTTTGGGGTAGGAAAGACACGGCCCCCTTTGCTTCTGACATGGATTCTCCCAGTTTGGATTGCAAATACCATCTCCAGGGGCAGTCTTGGTATCTAGACTTTCTGGCATGATGGTCTCTTCCTTGGCCTTCAGCCAGGGTAAGAGGGTATCACAGTTTCTTTTAAGGTTCTAGTGGACTGATAGCATAGTCTTATACTTCTGGAATTTCTGAGTTAGTACATAGGTGGGAATCTTACCCAACCTATGTTTTAAGACTCTAGAAGTTATTCTCTAATTTCCTTAAAATCAGTGCACACATTCTGGCTAACAAGTCTACTTATTGTAAGTGACTAGACATGAAATCTCTATTTAGTATTTGACTAAAACTTAAAAAGCAGGCTTCTTCTCTAGAACAGAGAGCAGGAAGCTAGTTCCAAAAAAACCCTAGGAGCAGGTAAAGGGCACTCCTAATTCCCAGAAGAATTCTTCCTGCCAGAGGCAACACTTGAATTATCCCAAAAAAACAAAACCTAGGTAAAGGGCACTCCCATTTCTCAGAATTCTTCCTGCTCGAGGCAGAACCCGAATTATCTAGGAGAGAGTGTCCAGCCCCTGTTCATGGGCGTTACTGTGACCTTCCTCAGGGAACAGGCTTTAGGCCTGATCTGGGAAGAAACACCAAGGCCTGACAATTCCCATATTTTTCCTTATTTCTCTTAAATAAAGCCATGTCCTTATCCCAAAACATGTTACTTTGAATCCATCTTTTCCAAACTGAGACATATTCTACCAGATTAGTTGGATAGGGACGCGGCACTGTAGCATATGCCTGATTTAGTAAGCTTCAGCACACGTTCCTAGCATGGAGTCTGCTTATTTCTCCATTGCTGTGATAACATACCCCAACAAAGACATATTTGAGGAGAAAGGGTTTAGTCAGCTTACAATTCAAACTCTGGTCCATCACGGAAAAGAAGTCAGGGGGCAGCTGTCATGTTGCACCTAAATGAGAAAGCAAAGAATTTGACTATCTATATTTGACTTCCTTTCTCCTTTAATTCAGCCCATTACCCCACCCCCAAGGTCCAGGGAGTAGGCTGGGTCTCCCTCCCATCTATAAATACCACCAAGACCAGTGATCCCTCACAGACATAATCTTAGAGACCAACTTTAATCTAGTGACTCCCTCACAGGGGGGCCCAGAAACCCACCTCTTAGGTGTTAAGTTGCTAATTAACACTGTCCCAGTTAGCATGGTTAGTGATAAATCACCATTAAATGGCTTTAAGGGAACAAGGGATTTATTTCCTCTTATGATTACTGGTTACAGTTCTCAGTCCAGCTTGATGGGAGAGCAAACACTAACACCAGGGCCTAGGGAACTGGCCACACCATCACCACATATCAGCTGAGAGAGGGACAATCCTTACTTGCCTGACCAGCATGTCTGCGGTACACAAGGATGCCAACTTCCTCAACTGGCTCTCAGTATTTTATTCACTGACCAGGGCCTAGTCTCACCACCATAGGCTGGGCCTTCCCCATCAGCTAGACAATCTCCTGCAGGTTTGCTCTGGGCTTAACTCAACCACTAATTCTCCACAAATGTGCCCAGAGCTCAAAATCTCAACAGTCAAGTTGACACCTGTGCCTAACTATGATAAACACTAGCCATGATAGGTGGGTTATAAGTAAACATCACCAACGCTTTACTTTGTGCACCTACCACGATGTCTGCAGAGCTTTTAAAATTAACCAACACAGGCAATCTGGCTTATAGTGGTTGGCATAAATACGTAGACACAAACAGGCGCGCACAAATTTGATGTATTAGATATGCAGATGTAGATGTAAACGTGACTTGTTAGTTGCAAACAAGGAGTGGCTGGTGAGAATTTGCAGCTAGACCTAAATTTCTAGATGCTGGTTTTTAGGAAAAATGCACATTAATGCAAGGAAAATTTCCCCAGGAAAAACTCATCTGTAATTCTGTGATAAATCATACAACATTACTGGGCCATTAGGCTCAGACCCCTTCAAAATCCTCGAGGCTGAGGTTGTATGGTTCAGACATGATTCTCTAGAGATGATTTCTCATGACCTTGGCATAGCTTCAAGGACATCCAATGTCGAATCAGATCAAAGATGTCGCTCAAAATTCAAAACTCTGATGCCAAGTCTTCCAGCGGCAGGTACCTGAGTTGGCCTGTCTGTCTTTGAAAAGTGGTCTTGCTTCTCATCACCGACAGTAGCATCGAACTTGCAATTAAAAAATAAGCCTCATTTCTCCCTCCCTTCCCTGCCGACCTCTTGGCATAAGCAGCAGAGGGTCTTTGGGATCCAGACAGTCAGAGAATGTCTGCAGGGTTTTGGAGATGCCCAGTCTGAACGGCTCTTCATTGAGCTATGCTTTTGCGCTTCGTGGAATTGTTCTCATTAAAAATTAAATAAGAGCAGTTCTTCAGGATTATTGCTTCGCAAGGTTCACTGAAAAGACTTTCTTTAGGCACTGGACTTCTGCGGTGTCTGAAGGTCTCCTGGAGACGGAATGGTTGGATGCTGTAGCTTGCAGCCCTTTCCCAAAGATGCGTGAAATATGGGTGCTTCAAACAGGCATACCCAGGGAGCTAGTGTTTCTTGTTGTATTTCCACATATTTCCACAATTCCACCTAATTAGCTCACCCTTTTCTTCTCTCAGCCCTCCCTCCTTTCCTCCTTCTCTGCGGTCTGCTTTTGTTAGTGCAGGTTTCTTTAGATTCCATTTTGTTTTTATTACTGTTCCTTATTTTGTTATTATTATTATTACTTTCTGTCTTGGATGAATGATGGAAATGTGTGTAGCGAGGCTTTTCAAACTTGAAGGTGCATACCCATCCATGGCTGACTTGGATGCAGTTCATCTGGGGGTGTCTGAGGATAGTGGGGCATCTGGAATCAGATGCTAGGATCCTCAGGAAGTGCTCCAAGGACTGGCGGCAGGAAGAGGGGAGATTAAAAGTTAGCTGCAAACCAAACCCCACCTACACACAGACTTAGGCACCGCCTAATTATCCACCTAGGTTCTGTTTGAGGTCTTATGGGAAGGGGTGGTTATAATTGAGTTTGACATGTCTTTCATTGAGTGTGAGTGTGTGAGTGTGTGTGTGTATGTGTGTGTGTCTCAGAAGGCACTGTGTATGGCTGTGGAGGCCCAAGGGTGACTTTGGGAATCATTCTGATTTGCTTTACCTCATTTTTGTTTGCTCTGGGATTCCCTAGACTCCTCCTTCCAGGGCCAGAAGCGCAGGACACCACCATTTCCATGCTGCATTTTCACATGGAATCCTGGATCTGAACTCAAGTCCTTCTGCTCGTGAGGCAGAAGCTTAACCCCTGAGCTGTCTCTCCAGCTGCATTTTTTCCTTAGTTTGTTTTACCAACATTCTAATGTAAAAACCTATTTTAAAAAGAAATAATAATAGATAACTTTGTATAAGATCTGCACTGATAAAAATATGTAGATACAACTTAAAAAATGTTCCTTTGTAATGCTAAATGCATAAAATAGTATTCCATGATACAACTTAAATGGTGCTCCTCTATAATGTTAAATACATAAAATAGATTGTGCGGAAGAAAGATACACTCCCACCCAGTGACTGCTTCTCTCCAATAATGATTGGTCGTAGTGATTTCTTCATACACAAGAGGTTGAAACACAAGCCGATGTGGCAATCCTGAAGCCCTACTGTGCAGCCTCCTCCCGGGAGGGAGGGACAAGTACTTTAGAGCCTATTATGTCTCACACTGGGCGTAGCGCACAGTAGGTGGTCAGTCAATTCCGGATGAACGAAGAAGTTCAGAGCTTGTCATTCCTCGCTGGCACTTTTAGTCCCATTTCTTCCTTTCTGTTGAGGACGAATCCAGCTTTTGTTATGTCTGAAGGTCATTCGTCCCTTTTTGGACTATCCCTTTTGGGGAGCTGTGGAATCCGATGATGGGTTGTCACAGGCCTGAGTTTGCACAAGGGGAGAGACAGCTGAGGTGGCTGCTCAGAGCCACGAAGGAGAGAGGGGCTGCTGTGCACCCCAGAGACAATAATGGCAGCACCAGGAACCTTTGCTGCCGCTGGCTTGCTGCTTGGTCTTCCTGACAAAGTGCTAGGCAGGAACTGTCAGCTGCATAAAAATCAAAGGACTTGAATCCTGTCATTCTAAGACTGCAACTCAAGACTTTTGTGATCTATACCATATTATTAATGCCTGGCCTTCCTCCACTGTGGGTTATCTTTTTTTTGGGGGGGGAAGGTGTAGGGGAGTTACATCTGCTTAGATCTAAGACAGAGGTGAAATCAAAACAAATCTATGCATATATATTTGCATATTTACACACACACAATCTACAGACTACAGAATCCCCCCTGCTATATCCCACACCTACATATATTCCAGTCTGCAAAAGACGCAGGCTGGTAGGCTTACGAGTCACCAAGAGTCCCGGATCTCAGAATTATAACCCTTTTCTTGGTGTAACTGACATAATTATTGTTTTCAATGAAATCAGAGATTTCCTTTCTGCAATCTATTTTTAAGAGGGAGATAGATCCTCCAAACTTACAGCACACACGCGCCCATCATATAATTATGTTCTTCTGATCTTCGTATTCGGCTGTGATTTCCTTTATGCTTTATTGGGGGTTTCATCCAGCGGCTGAATGACTAGAGGGGAAAAAAACAGAATTTTTTTTTGGTCTGTCATAAACATCAGTATGTAAGATTGCAACTGCTCTATGTACAAGTGACACTTTTTGCATAATTTAAATCTTTTACCTTTTTTCCATGATTTTCATCATCTTCACGTAGCTTTTGAAAATATCTAACTTGCATCTTCCTTTCCTTTCTTATCCTTTTTTTTCTTTTTTTTTTTTTTAAAGAAGTAGGGGTTTATTTAGAGTTGGGAGCCTGATAGCCAACAGAGCCATAGTGTAGCCTAAGGTGGGAGTGCACTGGGACAAGAGAGAAAAAGCTTAACGTGAGAGCAGAGAGCGAGAGCTGCCATGTCGGCCAGGCAGGAGGAGAGAACAGAGAGCTCTGAGAAGAATGGAAATTTGCATTTCCTGTAAGTTGCTTTATTTCAAAACATGAAGAAGTGTTTGGGTAACTAGGTCTGTTCCCACATGTGGGTGTATGTCTTCGCCAAGAATTTATTCACCTGATTTTGGGTGTCATGGGTAAACTACAGGATGATGAGTTAAATTTCTAGTTCAGATAAAGTATCTGGTTTTTTTTTTTTTTAGTGCAACTATATTCTAAATATTAAATGGGGGCACTTTATACTAAAACCAAACCACTGCTTAGTAATGGGAGACTGAGAGACCAGCACTTGGTTTAGTCTTCCCTGGCAAGACCCCTGGCCGGGGTCGCCTACCAGAGGCCTCAGAGGTGTCTGTTCATCTCTCTCTGGGAAGTCGCTGATGCTGAGATGTCAGGTTTCTCAGGAGTGATTCTTGACTTCTTGGATTCTTGACTTGTACAATGGCGGTATTCTGGTTGAAACAATTGCTTCCTATGTTCAACTTCCATTTCAGAATGAGTCTCTTTTCCTGTCTTCCATTTGAGTCCCTGGAAGTTCCTAAAGGAAACTTAGGTGAGTGCCTGATTCTTTCTCTATGCATTTTTGAGCTACTTAATTGACATTCTATCATCCACCAAAGGAGACTACTTAATTTTTAAAGTAATATTATTACCGTTATTATAGCATGGTATATAGCACAGCATTATAGCTGATCTGAATCCATTACCATGATTACCCTTATCGAAGCTTAAATTATCCCGGTTTGGGCAGTTGGGAGCTTTCATGACTGGAAAGTGAGTTGCCTCCCACAGACTCATGTGTTTGCAATCTTAGTTGATGCTGATGTTTGGGAAAGTTATAGCACCTTTAGGAGGGAGAGTCTTGCTGGAGGAAGGCACGTCACGAGGGCAGACCGTGAAGTTGGGAAAGTCTTTTCAGGTGGTCTCCTGTGATCCTCTGCCAGGACAGGACGTCCTCAATGCTGGTCCGGCAAGATGTTCTCGATGCCTAGCAAGTACTCTGCATGTTGCTGATACACTCATGACAACATGGCGGAGCAGAGACTGTCTGGTTCTACTCATCAAGGCTGACCTGGCTATAGCTGCTGCTGAGTGCCATATCTGCCAGCAGCAGAGACCAACACCAAGAGCCGAGGGAACTAACCACAACATACCTACAGGGATTGCTGAGAGAAGGGAAACCCTCACTTGGCAGAGAGCATCACTGTCAAAGTATGCTGAAGAGTGCCCACACACTGAACCAGCTTTCCCCATCTTATGGGGGCTGCGTCTTCCCGATCAATCAGACCATCTCCTGCAGGCCTGCTCAGGGCTTCGCTCAACTACTAATTCTTTACAAGTGTGCCCAGAGCTCCGGCCTTCAGTTGTCAAACGGACACCTGGAGCCAACCATGACAAGGCGCCTGCATGCAGACTCCCCTCCACCTCCTGCCTGCAGAATGCTGTTTGGGGGCCTGCTCTACCCACGCTTGGGTGCTCATGCTCTCCAACACATCGCTGACCATTCGATGTTTTGCAGAACCAAGAAGATGAAGCACTGTGAGTTTCCAGGGAAGGCAGGTCGGCAGAGGCCCCAGGCGTCTCTCTTTGCTCAGTGACAGTCTCCCAGTCACTCACGTGCTCAGTCACATCACACGTCACTCTCTGAAGGGCCATTCTAATATCAGGTCGGCAACGCGATGACCTGAAACCCTTATAGAAAGACCCCTTGTGTTCTTTCTCCTCCACTGCCAGTGGTCCCCAATCCCGGGTTCCGCACGTGTGATCGATACGTGCCACATGCTCCTCTCCAGCCTCCTTAAGCCTTAATTCTGCCAGTACCACCGGGCCTCCTGTCGACGGGTCTAGAGGAATTTTGCATGTCTGAAACTCATTTTCTGGTGCATGCTTCGAGATACCAAAGAAGTTCTCCCGGTCTCATCCATCCTGCATCTGCCTCTTCCCGTTCAAGCTGCTTCAAGGAAACCTCTTGGGGTGTGTCATAGGTAAGTGTCTCAGGCTGGCATTTCCATTTCTATCACTCAATTTAGGAGAATAAGGAGACTATTCGTGCTCATGGGTTCTTGGTTGCAGTTGGTCACCATGGCAGGGAGGAAATACCAGCATCAGGAGCCAAGCGGACGACAGACTGTGCAGCATCTACAGGAAGAACCGAGAGAGCTGCCAAGACCCACGGCCATCGTCTAACTTGCCAGCCTGCCAAAGCCAAGTGGCTCATAATTGCCAATCTGACACCTGAAACTAGCCGCCTTATAAACCCTAGCGATGTCTTGCTCAGGATTTGCAGGGAAAGGAGAGTCTAAGATGGATGTCACAGGGAGGAGCAGGACACCAGAAATGTTCTTCCAGAATGCAGTTTTCTTTGTGCTAGCGCAAGTCTCTGTGGGTTCCTGCCTGACGGACAGAACCCCAATAAAGCACAAGTACAGCCTTTTTTTAACCCCTCTTCCAGGGCAATTTATTTTATTTATTTGTTTTCTTTCTCCCATATCTGGCAACAGTTCTCCGAGGTTTCACATTATAAGGTCATGGTCAGCTGCATGTGTGGACCGTCGCCGGCCATTTGTACTAGGACCCCCCCACCCCCCGCCACGGTCTGGTGAGGGCCTGTTTATCACTATTGGCGACTGACATGTTCTCATACGATGGGAAGGAAAAGGGTCTTTTTAGCCAGGGAATCTATTGTCTGCTTCCACTGCTTCTGGCGCGCTCTCTGAGGCCGGGTCGTGAGGATGGAAGGTTTGTCTAAACAGCTCCCGGCTTTGGAAGTGGAAATGGCATGGCGCCAGCCACGATGAAGCCTCAGACTTGCTCCACGTGGGGAGACTGCAGGCCCGAGCCTTGGGGGCTCAGCCTGCTCTCTCCGGCAAGGGCATCACCGGAAATCATCAGGTTCCCACAGGAACCACATCACCCTTCTCTGCAGGCAGTCAGTAGGTGGTCTGATTATCCCCTCTTAAGCCTCTTCTTAGACATTCCACGCCACTGCTTAACACCAGCATGCTGCATACCAATTGGGCAATGCCCAAGTCTTGGGGGGACAAACCGAATCCACAACACAGCAAGTACTGCCCTGGTGACAGGAGCCCGAGGAAAGGTCCCACTTGCCAGTGTTTTCCTCTTAGTGCGTCTCAAGGGACAGGTCATTCCTGCCGCAGCAGGAGGTGCGCGCCCCTCCTCTGACTTTGCCGCAGTCTTCCTCACTTGGCTCTGAGTTCCAAAGTGTTGTTTGTGCTTTGCGGCTTGCATCCTTGGCAGTCAACTGTGCGGGACAGAACATCCTTGCTTTGCGCCAGGCGTGGTGGTGCACACCCGTCACCCTAGCACTTGGGAGGCAGAGGCAGGAAGCACGGAGGGGCGAAGTGGTTCTCTGCTTCAGAGTGTGCTGGAAGCCAATCTAGGTTACACAAGGGCCTTTCTCAAAACGCCAACCCCCAGACAAAGCCAAGCTGACTGACCGACGCCTAATTAGCTCACTCACTCACTCGGTCGCTCACCAACTAACTAGCTAAGTAGATAAATGTTTCTGCTCGCTCTTCTTCACTTGACCCTCTGGCACACGGCCCTCTGGCTCTGGTGAGCATGACGTGTCGTCAACAAACAGCTCAATGACAAGCAATGGTTTCCTGAATTAATATCATCTCCACACTGAGTATTTAAACGGTGTCCCTCTGATCCGAAGCCCAATAGAGCTTATTTGACTGTATTTTGGAGATGGTCACTTCCACGCTTCTGTTCTTGAGTACCTGGTGTGTCCTTCTAATGTAAATGCTTCACAGGTTTTTAAAATTTAATTTCAGGGATGTTTTCGCAAATCTTGCCTTGTGTTCTGTTTCCTTACACTGGTCTTCTTTACAGATTTCTTATCCAACGCTACACTTTCCCCTACTACCTTCAATATCTGTCACTTTCGCTCGACATTTTTATCTGTGCTTTGGTTTCTTTTTGCTTTCGAAATGTCCACTTTGAAATCTTTTATGTATGGGAAGGCACGATGTGCTATCGTAATTCTTCTATTCAGTATGTATTTAATCCTGCACATGTTCCTAAATCAAGATTTGCTTTCTGATTTTTTTAAATTTCCAAAACCTTTATGTATTCTTTCTCCTCACCTTGGAGTAATGCAGTTCTGCTTTGTATTGTGTTTGCAGATCTTGCATGATTTTTAGTGTGTCATGTCCTCAGTCTTCAGCTGAGTTTTGATCCGCCTGTGGGCTCATCTTCCTGACACTTTTTCATCTCCAGAAACACACTGTTGGTTCTTAGCTCTTTTTTCTCTTGTGATGTTGTAAGGATCCTACCTCAGCCCTTTTTTAAGTCTTCCTTCCTTCCTTCCTTCCTTCCTTCCTTCCTTCCTTCCTTCCTTCCTTCCTTCCTTCCTTCCTTCCTTCCTTCCTTTTTTTCACGTGTATGTGTATGCATGTGTGTGGGGTATATCGGGGAGCAGGCCCTGTGTGGCCCTGTGGAGGACCAAGGGTGACTTTGGAAATCATCCTGGATTGCTTCCACCTCTTTTTTGCTTTGCTATGGGATTTCCCTGGTTCTGCTCACCAGGGCCCGCCCGAAGGGCAGCCTCCACAGCCGTTTCTGCCTGACCTTTTTACGTGGGACCTGGGATCTGAACTTACGACCTTCTGCTTGCGAGACAGAGCCTTAACCTCTGAGCCATCTCTCCAGCCCGACCTGGGCCCTTTCTATTGTCATTTGTATGTGAGATTTATTTTCCTGGGCATTCTAGAGAATGCTTCTGATCTCAGACCTCCCTTACTTTGGTTTTCATGAAAAATGTGCAAATATAGCTGGCCACTTCCTGAGCTGAGACATTTCTGATCCCAGGTCTCACACCTCCTGGGTTCTCTTCCTGGCTGTTTCTCCTTGCTGCAGACTCAGTCCCGCAGGGCACGCTGGCTGTTGGCCTCAAAGGCTCATGAGAGCCAGATTGCTCCTGTCTCCTTCGGAACTCACGCTGGCCTCCTGTTCCCTTGGCTCTGTCTGGACAAATTGCTGCAGATGGGGTGAAGCAGAGAATGTCTGCTTGGTTTGATGCTCCATCCATCCTGCAGTGAGTTTCAGTAGCCATTGCAGATTTCCCCTATTCTCAGGTCCACGGACACCCATATCTTTCCTCTGTTTCCTGAGCATACCCTCTGACCCACTGAGAACGTGGGGCTCATATCCCCACATGCCAACTGGAAAGATGGTGTACCAATGACTCTTCTGTTGCTGCGATCACTGGAACAAGTAGTTCATGGGAAGGAAGGGTTTATTCTTGGCTTATGCTGGCAGGAGACTCCATCCCTACACCAGCAGCTGAGGGGGGGTCAGAACTGAGAGGGGGGCGTGGTTTCTTACTTTTCAGTCTGCTCAAGTGCTGAACCAAGTCTCTTCACACTACCCACCTGCCCTGGGAAAGGTCCCACCCACTGTGGGCCGCTCTTTCCACACCATCTAGACAATGTCTTACAGACTTGTTCAGGGCTTGTCTTAATTAAATAAGTCTTCACAGATGTGCCTCAAGGCTCAGCCTTCAGTTGCCAGGTTGGTATCTCTAGCTACTCTGCCAATGACATAGTTTATAAAATGGTATTATTTGCCCCCCCTTTTTGGTTACATGTTGCCAGCATTCTTTAGTTTTGCCATTTACTTTCTTTTTTTCTTTTTTTTTTTTTGTTTTGATCAGGACACAGGTGTTTATTGAGTCTAAGTCTAGCAGGTGCCCTCGGCTAAGCCCAGTGAAAGCCCAGGTGACGTGGTGGTTCTGTGAACCTCCATGTGGGTGGAATGTAGAGGTCACAGCTGGCTTGGGATGATACTGAGCCTGAATTTGCCACTACCAAAATATACATCTGTCACCAGTTTAAAAAACCCTCCATGCTGCCCAGGTTCTCGCAGGAAAAAAAAAATCATAAATTTGTACAGCTTGCCATACTCTATGGACTCTTGGGCAGGGCCAGCCCCACCTGGCAGCTGTCAGTCATCTCTCCACCGGGGAGCCAGAGGCAGAACAAAGCTTTGGTTCAAAATCTGAAGGCAGAAAGCCCTGGAAATTCAGAGCGAGAGGAGGCAGCCAGGCCTGGCCCGCCTGGGCCGAGTCCACGAGGGGGCAGGAGCTGCAGTGGGGAACAGAAGCAGAGTGGACTGTCTCTTGCATGTAAATGCAAAGGGTCAGGAGGTCTGGTCACCTGGAGACACCGCCAGCCACAAGTGTCTGCGACAACAGAATATAGCACAAAGTTCATGAGACGCTGCAGCTGAGGACAGCCAGGCCGGCCAGGCAGAGGACAATCACGTCACTTGATTAAGGGGCAAGGCTACCTCAGCTTCAGCCCAGCACGGGGACGTGGTCCCATGGGTATACGTTGCATGGTGCCTGGAGAGGGCTCTGGTGGCTTGGGTGGCAGTCCATGGAAGCAAGGCAGGTGGGTTTAAGGCATGAGAAGGCGGCTGGTTGTGTTCTGGGGCTGTTGTGGTCTCAAGCCCAGGCCCCTCAAGGTTTTGCCATTTACTTTCTACATTTGCTTTTATGCAAGGATTTCAGAAGGTTAAAATCCACTATTCATACATGGTGGAGAGTTCTTCTGAGATTGGTTATCTGTCCTGCAAAACAAGCGACCATGTGGAGTTTGGCTCACCGTGACCTTGGGCCTCTGGGTTCTCTGTATTCTCATTGGCTGTCATCATCCCCATAGGTGCTAGGTCCTCTGCAGATCGTCAAAGCCAGTGTGGTCTTGGATTCCTCCTTAGATGGACAACAGCCCTCTCCTCCAGTTTTCCACGGTTTCAGTGGAGGCTTTCTACTCTCTGCTGGTACACACGACTACTCCTGTGACTGTTTATGTTCAGTAAGTGGCACGAGATTCTCAGTGGATTTTTCATCTTAGATGATGATGCCCAGCTGTGGATCACTGTGTGCTCTGAGCATGGGGAAGGTGGACCAGGCTAAGCCTGGAGGCTTGGTAGGTGCTTGTTGCAGTCCGCCTGCATGGTTGCTGATAAATGACCATCAAATGGCTTAAGAGAACAAGGGGTTTATTTCCTTACGACAGTTCAGTTACAGTTAATAGTCCAGCTTGATGGGAGAGCATGCACCAACACCAGGGCCAAGAGAACTGGCCACACCGTCTCTACATAATGGCTGAGAGATGGACGATCCTTACTTGTCAGACCAGCATATCTGGCCAAGTGTACACAAGGATGCCAACTCTCTCAACCAGCTCTCTGGATTTTATTCCAGGGCCTAATCCCATCCACCTGGATCTTTCCAGCCAGACAATCTCCTGCAGGTTTGCTCTGGACTTAATTACTAATTCTCCAAAATGTGCCCAGAGCTCACACCTTCAACTGCCAAGTTGAAAGCTGTGCCCAACTACGATAGTGTTTTAAACACATTGTCACCTCCTAAGAAGAATTCTCTGACCTCCCATTCTGCCCTCAGCCACAGAAAACACTCGCTTAGCCCCATCTGCAAGATCCCTCCTCACACCTGCTGGCATTATCTGCAGGTTGGCCCGGGATGAAGGAACGTCGAGTGGCCATCTGAAATACTTCCTACCCTGTCCTCACTTGCTTAGAATCCCAAGATTCCCAGACCTCTTCTGTCTTCTAAGCTCAGGTCATTGATACAACCACGGATAAAGTCTCCTGTGATCCTAGACGTAAGAGAAACACATCAATGGGCGACTGTGCTGCATACGCCAATGGTGGAAAGGTCTAGATGCTGGTTCGGTAAGAATCCCTGGAAGACAAGACTCGGTGTTCCTCAGTATGATCTACAGCCCAGGGATCACCTTGTGTGTGGGAATGTTTGACTTCTGACGAGAAGATCGAGTCATCCACAGCTCTTGGTGCAACTCATGGAGTAGGTAGCGTTTTGGTGCAACTCATGGAGTAGGTAGCGTTTTGGTGCAATTCATGGAGTAGGTATCGTTCCTCACAGGCAGCAAGAGGAAGGAGGGAGAAGGGCGTGGGCTGCTGCGTCACCCTGTAGTCAGGATCTTGTCCAGGAGACAGAGTTACATTCTGGTTACCAAACATGCTAGTCCACTGGCAGCTGCTGCTTTGAGGTCTTTAACTATCGCACATCCTTGACCCAAGACGCTGCTCTCCCAATATCTGCTTCTGTTGTTTCTTTGCTGAATCTTTTCGAGGTCCTTAGCCACTGGAGATCCCTCTACTCTCTGAGTCTGGTTTCTGACCTGATTTTTCCGTGTCATTTTATCAAGGCTCTTACTGCCCAGAAAGAGTCTAATCCTGTATCCAGCCTCTCGTGAAATAGAATCACAGTGACCAGTTTTTACAATAGGCACTGTTACCCGTGGGACTCCATCCATTTACTCAGAAATATCTGTCA
The DNA here is from genome assembly GCA_023101885.1 of Typhlomys cinereus. Lineage (NCBI taxonomy): Eukaryota > Metazoa > Chordata > Mammalia > Rodentia > Platacanthomyidae > Typhlomys > Typhlomys cinereus. Next base: position 44,717 of record JALPQD010000935.1, on the reverse strand, counting down.
TGGGGAGTGAATGAGAAGCTAATCTTCGGTGCCGGGAAAAGTAATACTGCATATTAAGGGGAATCCGCATTTGTTAGCATAAGACTCTGAGCCTTGATTATAAGTGTCAGTGTGGGGAAAAACATTGACCAAACCCAGTGTGAAATTACAAGGCTGCAATGCAAACATGTTGGGGGAGAAATGCAAACAGATTTATCCCTGCATGAATTCACTCGTTCACAGTGAATCTGCCACTATCTAGCCACTGTCAAGTGCTTTACCCATCGGAAGACACTGTGGAAAAACCTGGAGTCAAGACACTGGTCTTTGTCAGATGACATCCTAGAACAGGGAACCAGAAAGCACGGAGTGATAAGTGAAGACTTCCTCCCTCATCACTTCCTGACAGGCAACGGAGACTTTAATGATGGGCAGAGTTGAAGTAACACAAATTTGGAAGGTTGATAATAGAAATATACAGTTCTCAGCGCAGTGTATTCTTAGGTTTGTTCTTTAGTCTGTGGATGTTTGGAAAGACTTTTGCATCTTGGGTGGCTCACATATTGCTCCTGGTCACTTCAAGATGCAAAGCTGGGTTGGAGCGATGATTCTGCGACAGGGAGCTTTCCTGGCACATGAAGGGTCCTGGGTTCAATTCCCAGTGGAGGCAGAAAGACACAGTAAGATAAACCAATATGCAAAGCTGTCAATCGGCTGAATGTCTTTGCATTGAACATGCATGTTACTGAGTTTAGTTGTATGCAAAAATAACTGCTACTGTGGTTGGATTTCATAGATGGTTTCAAACCATGGACTGGTTGTTTATCCTGGATTTCTTGGATGATAGTGTTAGTATGGTGAATAATGAGTGCTACAATGTTGTCTTTGTATCTTTGTTTAGTTATTACCTCATTACAGAGGTTTCATTGGTCATGTATGAACCAGATATGTGAATTGTTCATCAATAGATCTCTTTAGTTATGTTGATATTAATCTCAGTGTACTCAAACACTTTCATATTCTCTCTCTGTGTCTCTCTCTCTCTCTCTCCTTCCCTCTCCATGTTATAGGCTCAGAAGTGATGTCAGGTTTGTGTCTTCAACGCATGCTCCTCTTATTGACAGGCACATAATAGTCCTTCAAATACATCTGTTGGATGAACAAAATCCTCTCCCATCCCTTCCTTTCGTCTTGTCTTTTCCTTTCTTCCTTTCATTTCCTTCTATTCATTCACTAATTATTTTAGTTATTCTGCAAACATTTACAGAACCATGACAACAAATCATTTGTTTATCAAGAGTGTGCAATGTACCAGACACCCCATGTGCAGAATAATGATAACATGAGGATGATGGAGAAGCAGTTGCTCTGGCGGCATGCATATCCTGTGAGGTGCTGTGCTGCTCTCCATGCAGTGAGCTGCATCCATGGGACAGCCTGTGCAGTAGGCGTGTGGTCTCCATTCAGCTAAGGATCTGAGACCCAGAGAGGCAGCTGAGTCGCCCATGATCATGCAGCTAGAGAGGGGCAGGCACAGAAAGACGAAGCAGCACTCTATGAATCATGGTCCTAGTTTTTCAACTACTCTGTCTTAAAGTAAATTAGATTAAAAACATCTGGCCTATGGGCTGCAAGATAGATCAGCGATGTGGCTCTCCAGATCCTGTGTAAAATACTAGATGGGCATGGTGGTCAGTCTGTAATTCCAGCCTTGGAAGGAAGAGACTGGGAATCCTCAGAGCAAAGCTGGCCAGCCAGACTAGTCTTACCTGCAAGTTCTTGGTTTGATTGCAAGAAAAATGTGGATGAATGATCAAGGATGGTTCTTAATATCAACTTCAGGTTTCACATGTAAACATGTATACCCATGCACACACATATGCACCCACACACATATGAACAGGCATGTGCACACACATGAACCACCACACACATGAAACAACAAATGGTTGTGGAGCAACTCTGGATCATGAATACTAATTGATATGTGTGGACAGATGGGGCATTGTGTTGATCTTGGGAATAATGCTGTAGCTTCAATCTTAAACCTCAACGTAGTCTTGAAGACAAGAACATTGTCCATTCGTTGGGGATCTCCACTCTTCAAATAGAGAGGGATGAGTGTCTTAATAGAAGTAACTGAATGACATTTTTGGGCTCCAGCTGAAGACAAGACTTGGGACTATATTCTGCTTTATTGTGATTGTTGAACACTTCCCCTTCCCCTAAGCCCTTTGCTGTTCTGATGACAAACATGTTAGTTTCCACTGGGAACCCCTCTCAGTCACCAGTCTCAAGACTCCCTTCATCCCTAGCCTAGTGTTGGAGACCCTTTCTGTATACTCCACAGGCCAAGCCCATGAAGCAGGTCTTATCTGACTGTGGTGTGACATTTTTCTAGTCTTAAGGATAACTCTTATTCTGGGTAAACTGAGCTGGTACAATGGAAGTAAATCCAGGGACTTTTATGGGTATTTCCAGAAGGTTCTCAGGCCTCTGTGATTTTCCTTGGGAGGTGATACCATCTGTATATGAAGTCTCTCCCCCAAAATCCAGATACTGTTTAGCTCCATAGCCCATTATTAAAATAAATACTTGACCAAACAACTCAGAACAAGGGGTTTTATTTAGCTACAATTCCCAGTGCAGTCCATCATGGCAGGAGAATCACAGTAGCAGGAGCCACGGGAGTTTGTCACATCGTGTCCACAGTGAGAGCAAAGGGCAGGACCAAGGCTACATATTTCCTTGCCAGCTAGTTGACGAGCTTGCTACATGCTCAAGTCAGCTAGCGCTGTCTTATCCACCTTCCCAGGGAATGGCACCACCCACTAGGGGGTGTGTATCTCCCCTCATCAATTATGCAATCAAGACAGTCTCCTATAGGCTTGCCCAGAGGTCTGTCTAAAATAGATGAGCCATCCTAAGTGTTCTCAGAGGTCAGGTTGATTACCGAGGGCCTGGTTTCTAACTAGTGGTGCTGATTCAGGAAGTCCTAGAAACTCTGGTGGGAGGAGCCTGTCCTGGGTGTGTCGTCTGATACCTCTGTCTCCTGTCCCATGATGTGAGCAACTCTTTTCTACCCAGTCCACCCTCCAAGACATTTCTTATCTGCTCAGATCAGAAGCAATGCAGTCAGCGGACCATGGGCTACAACTATTGAGATGTGAGCCAGAAGAAATAACTTTGGGGATCTGGGGAGGGGGAGTGCCAAAGCTGTTGCATCACTATGGGGGAGGAGCCCAGGGCTTCCATGATGTCTGGTGCTCCACGAAATGGAACCTGGAGCTGAGGAGTCGGAGGGATGGCGATCCAGGCTGAATCTAGCTCCCCTCTGCCCCCCCCCCCGCTTGTTTTCTGCCACCTACATCTGAAAGGCTTGGCATTGCCCCAGCCAGGGTGGGGTGGCTGAAATGGCTCATCAGGGCTGATGTCACAAGCCCCAGGAAGTGTCAGGCGTCAGGCGCTGTGCTCCATGCAAGGAACGGGACAGGAAGCACACCACCCTCCGCAGCCAATCAGACCGTCTATGTTCATTGTTCTCTTTCTTTCCCTTCCTCCCTCGTTCTTTCTCTTTTCCCTTCACTTCCCCTTTGTGACAGTTACCTTCAGCTGACACTTTACACGTCAGAGCTGAGCTTTTAGGTACGCCTCTGTCTAAATGCATGATTAAGGAGGGAAGACACAGCCCACAGTGGGTGGGAGAATCCCGTGGATAACATGAGCGAGTCCAGCGAACTCTGCCAGCTCCGAGCTAGACAGCAGCTGCTCCTTGCTCTCTGCTCAGGCCGTGGGTGTGGCGTGGCCATGGTGTGGCATGGCCACTTCTTGGCTCCCTCCTGCTGGCCACTCTTCTGTCGTTACGACCAACTGGAGCCTGAAATCATATAGGAATAAACATTCCCTTGTTCCCCTACAGAGGGCTGGGTTGGTATGTGAAGCTCAGACAGCCTTCCTTTCTCCTTTTGTGCCTCTCTTTCATTCTCTCCTCTTCCCCTGTCCTATCCCATCTGCTCTCTCTTCTTGCTTTTCCATACTTACATGGAAACTTCAACCTGGGCCCTGAGCCCACGATTATAGCATCTCCCTTCCATCTTGCCATTCTACCATCCTGACCTCCAACTACTGGTCCCATCCACTATATTTGATGATGGATGACTGAGAACTGAATCCTAAACCCGCGTGTGTATCTTTCTCTTTGTGTGTGTGTGTGTGTGTGTGTGTGTGTGTGTGCACTGCATGTCCCTGTAGAGGACCAAGGTGACTTGGGGAATCATTTGGTTTGTTTCTACCTCCTTTTTGCTTCACTCTGGGATTTCCCGGATTCTGCCTTCCGGAGCAGGAAGTGCAGACTACTGCCATTTCCATCTGGTGTTTTTACATGGGATCTGGAATCCGAACTCAGGTCCTTCTGCTTGAGAGGCAGAGTCTTCACCTCTGAGCCATCTCTCCAGCCCCCCACTCTCTCTGTGGCCTCTCTTCTGCCTTTCCCCAAGCACAAGCAACCATGCTCTATCTTTTCTCCCCCTGCATCCTAGTTGGGTTCTCCAACATTAGTGTCTGGGTTTTTATTCCTTCTCTGGGTTCATATTGCATCTTTCAAAGATCTCTCATCAGGAGAGCTTTGCCTGTAATCACCACAGCACGGTGGACGGGAAGGTGCCTCTTCTCCATGCTGAGTGATGGGGGCTCTTAACAGGACAGTTTTTTATTTTTGGAGGAGAAAAAAATTAAATGAAACATGCTTTTCACTCCGTGAGCCTGGGAAAGCAAAGGGGTAATTTCACCAGGATGAACAGGCTGTGGGGTCTTGAGAGAATGAAGAGGGTCTTGTATGTCTGAATGCCCCGCCCCTTCAGGACTGGGACAAAGAAGGGAGAGTCAGATGGCCCAAGGGGACCATAGACATGATCAAGACCAGCAATGTTGAAAGCAAGCCATTCATCGGGCAGGGACTTTTCTTTCATAGGTCAGTGAGCCAGGGCAGCTAAGCCAGCCAGCTGTCAGTCATGCATAAAGCTTTATTAGAATTTGGTTCAGCCTATTTGGCCACATAATGTTTCAAGAGTCAAGTGGAAACACATACAGCCCAGAAATCTGGGCTATTTTCTCCCTGGCCCGTTACAAAGAAATGAGCAGATTTATCTTGGTGTCCCCATTAAGGATGTCATCTGGCCATTTCTGGGCGGATGTGCTGCTCACCTGAGTAACTGTCATTACTTCACGAGCTTCATTTTGGAGCCCTCGAGAAAGACAGTGATCTTGTTCACACTGGTGAGAGGCTGACGCATAGCGGCCTTTCTTCACTTGAAAGCAAAGTAAGACAAAAATCAGGTGCCGAGAACCAAAAATCAAACAATTCTTTGGTGCGTCCCTTTTGAATTTTCTATAAAGTCAGTAACTCTAGCGCACAAGTTGGAGACTACCTCGCGCTACATCAGGCTTATTTTTAAAATTTTTTTATTATTATTTATTCAATTGTGCTTGTGTGTGGGTGTATGTATATGTGTGTGTGTGTACAACCACGGACGAACCACCATGGACCACTGCTACCTCCTCCTTGTTTACTCTGCCCCGGGATTCACAGGCTCCGCCCTACCAGGACCAGAAACGCAGGCCGACTCCTGCTTCGGCCCGGCATCTACGTGAGGTCTAGGATCCGAACTCAGGACCTTCCGCCTGCAAGGCAGAGGCTTAACCCCTGAGCCACCTCTCCAGCCCCATCAGGCTTATTTTTAATGGACTTAAATCTATTTCCACTTAGCTGGGAGGCGATAATGTCATAAAAAAACCTGAGCCCTCTCTAAGCCATGGTATCTGGCACTCAGCAATCAGCCCAACGTTTATACTGTAAACCCTAGCACATCATGACTGCTTATGTCATGTCAAAAACACGGACACTTCTCGGGAGAATCAGTTTTCCCATTACATATTTGGTGTCTCTCTCTCTCTTTCTCTGTGTGTGTGTGTGTGTGCTTCTACTGTGCCTTTGAAAACTCATCTGAAGAGGGGAAAAATGAGCATTCCCTTTGGTTCAGAAGAAGAAGGTGAATATTAGATTTCTTCTACACCAGAGTTATTTGGAGTGTGAGGCTAAGAGAACCGGGGAGGTTCCCATAGGAAAGTACATGGTGAGAGATACTTACTTTCCATTCACAAGGATGTGGTCACCATCACATGGGGGAAATGGTGGGTCTTTAGGCTGCTTAAGAGAGTTAAAATTGATATTTGGAGTGTAGAACTGGGTTGGTGGAGCAGTCTGAAATCCCAGCACTTGGGAATAGGGCAGGAGATTGTAAACTTGAAGACACCCTGGGCTACACAGTAAATTCTACATTAGCCAACCTAGGCTACATAGTGAGTTTTTTATTACCCTGGGTTACATAGTGGGTTTTGCATTAGCCAGACTAGGTCGAACAATGAGGTCCCTATTAGCCTGGCTTCATAGTAAGATCCTGTACTTAAAAATCAAAAATAAAAACTGAGCCAAGACAAAATCCTGACTATCCAGTGATGCCGTTATCTGTCTGGCCCGTGATCAGTAAATAAAAACAACCACAATGACAATAGCTAATATTTTCAGAGTGAGAACTGTCCTCATGATTTTCCTAACTTATTAGGCAAATGTTTTCCCCAAACCCTCCAGGCGGCTGGCACTAACCCCTCTTTGCAGGGTTGGAGCCATGATAATTAGCTCAGGTCTGCTAAACTGCAGCCTAGTTGTTTTGACTTGGAGTGATTTGGGCCTCTTCCTGCCCAGCCCCAGGGGACCCTCAGTCATAGGTGGACAGGTCTCTGGCTGTGGCTGGGGAGACAGCAGCCACAGGCATCTGTGGGCATAGGCTGTGGATGCTACTAGTCACTCCACACAATGCAGGGCAGTACCCACATCAGATTCTCCTCGTCCTGAGCATCACAACACAAGAGAAGGACTCCCACCCTAGAACACCATTGTTACTCCACAAGTTCTAGAACATGCATGGTTACTCCATGTAGACTCCTGTTTTGGACCATCCATCGTTACTCCACAAGGATCCCAGTTCGAGAACACCCATTGTTACTAAAACTCCTTCATGACCTGAGCATCCTCTGGACTGGGTGAACTGACCATAGGAGAAGTCCTCACACATGGTCTTCTGCAGCTTAGTCTTTGTCTTTGCCTCACCTTCGCTCCAAAATCTCAAGTTCCTGCCAGTCCATCTTTTCTCCTGGCCAGTTGAATCTTGTGTCTGACTCTGGAGCCGTCTGTTTGTTTCACCTTCGGCTTAGAACTTTCATTCAGTTGTTGATTGCTGTTCCGCATTCAGATTTCCACTGTTGTAATGCTTTCTGGAAGTGTGCTGGCCCAGTTCTGGCGTGCTTCCTGCATGTTTCATTCCAGTGTGTGAGCTGACCCACCTGTGCACCTCCCTGGAGTCTTTTTGAGCTGTGAGGCCTGTACTGTCCCATCAGCGGGGAGTTGGCTGCTACGGCTCAGGTGAGAAAGCACAGTGGTTGTAACGGTAGTGACGGAAGAAAATACTCAGTTAGAAGGTGTTGCAAGGTGCATGTCTCCTGGTGCTCCTTTGGAGGCGTATGATGTGGGAAAGAAACAAGACACTTCGCCTCTCTACCCATTTGTGGGAAAAGATGTGTACTGCTGTGGTTCCCGGCACGTGTGCGTCGCGGAAGGAACGTTAACACAATTTTGTGTTTGTTGAAATAAAACACTTGAAATCACCGTTGACAGAGACCAAACTGAAAAGTATGGATCAAGGAGTGGAGAAGGTAATTGGCTCGATGAGGTACCAATAAAAATGGAAATAAGGAAGAGAAAGAAGAGGAGGAGGAGGAGTAAAAGAGGAAGAAGAGGAAGGAAAAAAGAAAGCATAAAACTGAAGGAAGAGGAGAAGGTGGAAGAAGAGGAAGAAGAAGAGTAAAAGAGGAAGAAGAGAAGGAGAAGAGGAAAGAAAGAAGAAAAGTAAAAACTGAAGGAAAAAGAGGAAGAAGGAAGAATAGAAAGAGGAATAGAAGGAGGAGGAAGAACTAAGTATTATTTGCCAATCACTTGTAGATAATGTTTTCTGTCCACTCTATTTCCCCCAAACCTGTAATCCCAGATGTTAAAAACAGGGCAAAGAAAGAAATTCCAACTTTCAGAAGGAAAGAATCTTGGAAAGAGCATTCAACATTCAAGTTTTACCACAAATTACCATATTTAAGGAGAGTAAAAAAAAATGACTTCACCAATTATGAAAAATCTGTGGAGCATTAAGTGAGCCCTGCAAACACATGCTCCACCCCCAAGGACTGGCAGCGAGGAGGAAGCCAGGCATGTTGCAGGGAGAAGCGGCAACTCAGGGCTGTGGGGATGCAGGCAGAATGGAGGAGGTCCTGCTATTTCAAAGAAGGGGTCGGTCTTTATTTATTTTTAATAGGAAGAGGGAGAGAGAGCTGCAGAGATGTCTAAACACAGTGCTGTGGTACATTTGGCAGGAAGTTGGTGTGTGTGTGTGTGTGTGTGTGTGTGTGTGTGTGTGTGTGTGGTTTTTGCAGCAAATTCAGGGGGAAAAGGAGACTTTCAGTTCTGAGTCTAATTTTATTGCCACGCTAACTAGGTTTTTCCTCCTCGCTCCCTCAGTACATGTAGAGATGAAGAGGTGGCAGGAAATGGCCTTCTCAGACCCCATAACCGCATGGAATCAGAGGAAGGTGGTAGCATGGGTGGATTTATAAAGACATCCCGGAACACAGCAGAACTGCAAACAAAACATAAAAGATGACGATCTGATTAAGAAACAAGCATTGCTATTTTTTTTTAAACTGGGTTTTACTTTTAGCATAAAACATCTTGAAAAAAGTTTTATGATTTAGCATTTATGAATGACTAGATTTTTAAGAGGATTGTAATATTTTTTAGGGCATTCCAGCTCCGTGAGTTATTCCTTATAGATTCAGATAATGACATTGTAAATCTTTCTGGGGAGACAATTACGCAGGCAGAAATGGCCTGCTCTCCATTGGCTTTTAGGTTCGACTCACTGACATATTACAAGCAGGCTTACCGAGGTCATTAAAACCCCATCCGGGATTTATTGTGCCTCTGTAAACTCTCAGTACTTTGGAAAGTATTGAACAGAAAGCAATACAAAGTAAAGTCACACAAAAGACCAGCCGGGTCATCAGGAGACAGATTTCATTTATCTTACCACCCCGAGTATGGTGGAGGCATTGGAGCTTGAGGGGTGTGTGTGTGTGTGTATGTGTGTGTGTGTGTGTATGTGTGTGTGTGAGAGAGAGAGATTGTGTGCATGTGTGTATTTATGTTTGTGTATTTTTGCATGTGGGTGTGTGTGGGCATGCATGTACATGAATGTGTGCATCTGGAGTCCCAAGGATAAGATCAGGAAACATCTCCTATTGCTCTTCTGCCTTATTCTTTTGAACTTCAGTCTATAATGAAACCCAGAGCTTGCTAATAGGACTGGTCTGGCCAGCCAGTTTGCTCTGGGGATTCCTAGTCTCTGCCTTCTGGGGCTGGAATTATAAAGTGCATGTGTGTGTGTGTGGGGGGGGGGTTGCTTCCACATGCGCCCAGCAGGTGTGGTGGCTTGAGTGTAATTCCAGCCTTAGAAAGCAGAGACTGGGGATTCCCAGAGCAAGTTGGCTACACAGACTAGGAATATTGGTCAGCTCTGAGTTTGACTAGAGACTAGATGTTCCTTATCAAAAGAATGAAATAGAACAGTGATTGAGGAGGATTCCCAATAGCAACCCTGGACCTCCATGTGTGTGCATGCACACACACATACACCTATACACACACATATGTGTCTAAACACATATGAACGTGAATCCACAGACCCCACATAAAAATAAAAAATGGGAGAAAAGGGAAAAGAAATAAAGAATTCCAGGATATCCTGGGCCACATAACAAAATCTTAGCTGAAAAAATAGGGAAAGCAAGAAAGCAAACAATCAATAAAAAATCTGAGCTATTTATTAAACACAACGATGTCCTTGCATTGCTCTGGATTCGTTTGAGGATTCCCAATGACCTGGCTCAATCCTGGTTTACATGTCATTCAGGACACTCTGATCTTTAGTGATAGGTTTCCTGTCCCTATGCCTGACCTTGGACCGGGTTCTCATCTTAATCCCTGCTCCATGGAACCTCGGATGAGTGCTCAGTGCGATGGAACGTCAGGGGTTCTTTGGCCTTGGTGCTGCCTGTGGAATGTGTTGGCCCCTGAGATCTCTGTAGTTTGTCTGATGGAAAGTCTATTGCCTGCCACGCTGAGGTGCAAATTCCTCCTAGTTCCTGGCCTTTATCCCTCACCAGGGTGATTTGGAACTCTTTGCTCTGCACTCTTCCGGTTGAGCTTCTAGGGTTTGTGGGGGGGCAGGGTGGGAGGGGCTTGAGAGGTGGCATCCCCACCTATCTCACTTGGCAAGCTGCTCTGGAAACCAGCATTTGACATCCGCTTGTGGCTTGTATACGGGAGGGTCAAACTCAAGCATGACATAGAATCGGGTATCTCCCCTTTCTTGGACTCAGCTGACCACTTGCAAGACTCAGTTCACCAGGATGCCAGAGGGGGCGTTACAGAGCCTCCGTGATCTGGAATGTTCCCACCTGCTGCCCTCTGAAACTTAGTCTTCCGCGAAGGCTCCTGTGGACCAGAGTGTGAGTCTACACCACCCTAGGTCACTACGGTACCGCTCACTCTACAGCTGAGCAAGGGAAAGATTTTACTACAACCAGAAGCATCTGCTTGCCGGGTGAGTCACTGACTGGCCAGAGTGGAAGGAGGGAGGGAGAGCCTCCGTGGGGTACAACTGCTCGTGATCTGGTGGTGACCTGAGGAGCGTTTTGTCTGTCTCAAAGAGTCGGTGTGGAAGGGGCCGATCCTGAGAATCGTGGTGAGGTTTTCCCAGAGCCGCTTCCCGCTCTCTGGAGCGAGGCTCCTTGCAAGGTCACGTGACGCCGTCCTCGGCTGAGGCCTGAGTAGCTGTGCTGTCGGTCATCTCTGGAACTGGGAGGTGGACACAGAGAGGACACTCTTTGTTCTGGAGCTGGTGGGCTGCAGAGTGGTTGCAGAGAGGAGGTGGTGGGGGGCTGTTTCTGCTGCCTGCTGAAGAACACGCTCGTGGGAGCCAAGCAGGCCTGAAACAGAGGGAAAGACAGCCTATGCCACCGTCTGGGATCTGGCTCAGCCTGTCCTATCTTCTTGTCCTATTGCTGTGGTCAAGTACCGTAACAGAGCAACTTAAGACACGTACTCTGTAAGAGCAACTTAAAACAAGTACTTTGACAGAGCAACTTAAAACAAGTACTCTGACAGAGCAACTTAAGACAAGTACTCTGACAGAGCAACTTAAGACAACTACTCTGACAAAAACGACTTAAGACAAGCACTCTGACAGAAGCAGTTTCAACGAGGAAGGGTATCCTGGCTCACGCTTCCAGGTGCAGTCCATCATGACAGAGAAGGCAAAGCACCAGGAGCCTGAAACAGCTGGCCATGTGACATCCACAGTCAGAAAGTAGAGGGGATGGATGGACTCATGCTTGCTCAGTTTGCTTACGCATGTGCATGCATATGTGTACATGCTTGAGTGAGTGTGTGAGTGGATGTGTACGTGCATATGTTGATGTGTGACTGTGTGTGAGATGTGTGAGTGAGATCTGTGAGTGTATGTGCATGAGATATGTGTATAAAATGTGTGAATATGTGTGCATGTAGGTACATTTGTGTATGTGATATGAGAGTGTATATGTGTACATGAGTGTGAGAGATATGTGAATGTATGAATGTGCATGTGGATTCATTTGTTTGTATGTGTGTGTGGGAGAGAAATGTGTAAGTGTATGTGGGTGCATGTGTGTGTGATGTGAGTAAAGTATGTGAGAAATGAAAATTTATGTGCGTATAAGATGTGTGAATGTATGTGTATGCAAATGGGCTCATTTGTGTGTGTGTGGTGTAAGAATATGTATGTTGTGTGTGCATAAGAGAAAGATGGTGAGTATATTTTGTGTGCATGTGTATGTGTGATGTGAGATATGTATATGTGTGAGATGTGAGTGTATGTGATTGTATGTAGGTACATTTGCGTATGTATGTGTGTGAGATGTGTGAATGCATGTGTATGCATGTAGGTGCATTTGTGTATGAGTATACTTGTGACAGAGATGTGTGAGTACATTTGTGTGTGTATACTTGTGTGAGAGATGTGTAAGTAGATGTGAGTATAAGATGTGTATGTGTGTGCAAGTGTGTATGCGTGTGTGCAGGTGTGTGCAGGTGTGTGTGTGCATGTATGATTTGAGCTTCTGGATCTCTGCCTTCCATTCCTCTCAGAGGTACAGGAATTATAGGTTCCTACTCCACTGCCCCCAGTGGGGTCTGGGGAATGCGCATCATTGTGTGACAAGCACTTTACTTGTTAAGTCACTTTCCAGCTCCGGGTCCTGCACTTTGCATAGCCCAAGACCTTTCTGCCGAGGGAGTGGTCCCGCCCACAAAGAAGTTGGATCTCCCCTCCTCAACTGACAGTCAGGCTATCCACAAGCGTGCTCAGAGGCTGCCATGGATCCTGTCTCCTACCTGCTCTGGAGACATCAGGCAGCACTCTCCATCCCACTGGCCAGCCATGCCAGCTGGCCTTGCTCCTCTTTTGCACTAATCTTCCGACTTAAGCTTTCTTTACCTTGGGACCCAAAAAATCCTGGATAACATGTATGCGTATTTGCTATCATTTTTAACTTTATCTGTTTTCCTAACTTGTAGCTCTAAGGAATCGATTTTTACTGTGAGAAATACCTCTTGAATTGCAGTTGAATGAATTCTCTGTCATTTTATTCTATGTGCTCATTTCAGGGGATCTGAATAAAATGGAAAAGCAACAATCAAATGCTCAGAGGAGCCTCGTATTGCTGTAGCAATCTTTTCTCTCTCTCTTTTAATGTAGGTGGTGTATACATGTGTATCTGTTCGTGTGTATGCAGAGGAGAGTAAATGAGTACATGTGGAGGTCAGAGGTCAGCAGCAGTGTCTCCCTGTGTGGTTCCCATCTTGTTTTGAGACAGCCTCTTACTGAACCTGGAGCTCCCCAATTCAGCTAGACTAGCAGACCAGAGAGCTCCATGTATCCTTCTGTCTCTGCCTCTCCAGCAATGGGGCTGCAGAAACATTTTGTGTCTGGGTGTGTGAAAGTGTCACAACTCCTTTTGCGGGTCAGACAAGCACGTTCCTGAGAGGGCCATTCCACCAGCCCCTTTGAAACACATTGTCCTGAGACACTGGTGTATCATGGTGTAGACAACGTAGGTGTTTGAAATAAACAAACAATGCCTTAGTCATCCTGGTTGAAACCACAGCTCTATCAGGGAACATCTCAGAAGGGGGCACTGCCAAATAGAACCCTCCAGACATGGCACACCCATGATCTCATGTGCTTACTTCCACAAGACCTGCCAAGATATGGTCCTTCACATGAGACACACCCATGTGAAGAAGCAAAAGGTTAACACTGACTGTGGATAAGGGGCTACTGTCTTCGGTGGTATACCCACTGATACGTTGTATGTATTTTAGGAAGTACCCAGGCACATGCTAATGCAGGTAACCCTGATGAGACTCCATGAGTCACACATGCACAAAAGACGTGAAAGTATGAGACTGGCTTGAAAGAAGAGGGGAGACAAGGGAGAGGGATTGTTAATACAGGTAAAAAAAATGGCTTAAATCTATTGTATGCATTTATGAAACTGTCAAATAATAAAAGTCAAGCAAGAAGCCACTGTACATGCTATGGATTATTTTAGGTTGGTAGTATTTTAATTGGTTCATGGGCTTGGACATTATAAATGAGTTTATTAAAGTTTTTTTTTTTTTTGGTAACAAAGTCATGGGGGAATCGAGCTTATCGTTTGATCCCATCAAAAATGATGATAATGTCCAGAAGGGAAGAAATCTTTATGTGAGTGGTCCGAGTGGCCCATCTTTGGAGCAAAGTGATGCGGGGTTCTAACCTACTGATATGAACTGGTCAGGAGTATATGTGGAGAGCTGACTTCAAAGAAAGAGGATCAGTTATCACACCTGGAACACTTCTGCAGTTATTACCACTTGGAATACTCCTGCAGTTTTGACACCTGGATACTCCTGCAGCTATCACACCTGGAATATTACTGCAGCTATCATCACCTGGAATACTCCTGCAGTTATCACCACCTATCCTGAAGCTATCACACCTGGAATACTCCTGCAGTTATCATACCTGGATACTCCTGCAGTTATCACACCTGGATACTCCTGCAGTTATTACACCTGGGTACTCCTGCAGATATCACCACTTGGATACTCCTGCAGTTATCATACCTGGATACTCCTGCAGATATCACCACCTGGATACTCCTGCAGTTATCACCACCTGGATACTTCTGCAGTTATCACACCTGGATACTCCTGCAGTTATCACCACCTGGATACTCCTGCAGTTGTCACCACCTGGATACTCCTGCAGTTATCACCACCTGGATACTCCTGCAGCTATCACCACCTGGATACTCTTGCAGTTATCATCACCTGGATACTCCTGCAGTTTTCACACCTGGATACTCCTGCAGTTATCATCACCTGGATACTCCTGCAGTTTTCACACCTGGATACTCCTGCAGATATCACCAACTGGAATACTCCTGCAGTTATCACACCTGGATATTCCTGCAGATATCACCACCTGGATACTCCTGCAGATATCACCACTTGGATACTCCTGCAGTTATCATACCTGGATACTCCTGCAATTATCACACCTGGATACTCCTGCAGTTATTACCACCTGGATACTCCGCAGTTATCATCACCTGGATACTCCTGTAGTTATCACACCTGGATACTCCTGCAGTTATCACCACCTGGATACTCCTGCAGATATCACCACCTGGATACTCCTGCAGTTATCACACCTGGATACTCCTGCAGTTATCACACCTGGATACTCCTGCAGTTATCACCACTTGGATACTCCTGCAGCTATCACCACCTGGATACTCCTGCAGATATCACCACCTGGATACTCCTGCAGTTATCACCACCTGGATACTCCTGCAGATATCACCACCTGGATACTCCTTCAGTTATCACCACCTGGATACTCCTGCAGTTATCATCACCTGGATACTCCTGCAGATATCACCACCTGGATACTCCTGCAGTTATCACACCTGGATACTCCTGCAGATATCACCACCTGGATACTCCTGCAGTTATCACCACTTGGATACTCCTGCAGCTATCACCACCTGGATACTCCTGCAGCTATCACCACCTGGATACTCCTGCAGATATCACCACCTGGATACTCCTTCAGTTATAACCACCTGGATACTCCTGCAGATATCACACCTGGATACTCCTGCAGTTATCACCACCTGGATACTCCTGCAGTTATCACCACCTGGATACTCCTGCAGTTATCACCACCTGGATACTCCTGCAGTTATCACCACCTGGATACTCCTGCAGTTATCACCACCTGGATACTCCTGCAGATATCACCACCTGGATACTCCTGCAGTTATCATCACCTGGATACTCCTGCTGATATCACCACCTGGATACTCCTGCAGTTATCACACCTGGCTACTCTTGCAGTTATCACCACCTTGGCACTCCTGCAGTTATCATCACCTGGATACTCCTGCAGTTATCACACCTGGATACTCCTGCAGTTATCACCACCTGGATACTCCTGCAGTTATCATCACCTGGATACTCCTGCTGTTATCACCAGTTGGATACTCCTGCAGTTGTCACCACCTGGATACTCCTGCAGTTATCATCACCTGGATACTCCTGCTGTTATCACCATTTGGATACTGCTGCAGTTGTCACCACCTGGATACTCTTACAGTTATCACCACCTGGAATACTCCTGCAGTTATCACCACTTGGAATACTCTTGCAGTTATCACACCTGGATGCTCCTGCTGTTATCACCACCTGGAATACTTCTGCAGTTATCACCACCTGGATACTCCTGCAGATATCACACCTGGATACTCCTGCAGTTATCACCACCTGGATACTCCTGCAATTATCCCCACTTGGTTACTCCTGCCACCTATTCTCCAATTCATTCTCTAGCCGCCAGCAGTGCAATACGAGCTTTGTTGGGTATTTTCTGTACACCAGGCTTTGCTTCCTTCGCTGTGCAGATTCTGTGTAATCTTTTCCATGCCTATGTAGAGTGGGCACTGAAGATCCACACATTACAAATGAGAACAGGGAGACATAGACCGAAACTCCCCAGATCACACTGCAAGGAATCATAGCCTCTGGATTGTGGGTCACAGACTGCAATTACAGGTGAAATCTGACCCTCTACTTGTGCCTGTTGTCATGGTTTAAAATGTGTCCCCCATAATCTCATGTGTTTGGGAAGGTCATGGCACTGGAACCTTGCTGGAGGAAGCTGGTCACAAGGGGTGGGCCTTGAGGTGGATTAGTCCCAGCCTACCTGTTGGAGAAGTCTGCCTTTAAAGCAAGCAGTTTTGCAGCTCTCAGACTTCAGGACGTCTACAGTGATGTAGCTCCTCTAGCTTTGGCCAACTAGCCATGTCTCGTCCACCATGAGAAACTGTATCTTCCCTCTGGAACCATAAGCTAAATAAATCTCCCTTTCTCCTTGAAGTTGCTTGACTTTGAGTGCTTTCTCACAAAGATAGTTAAGAGTAACAGTTACAGAAATTGGTATTGGGTAGTGGGGGTATTGCTGCAAGATTAAGAGCATCTGGTACCACAACATGAAGCTGTTTGTGAAGCTGAGAGAAGTTGGTACCCAGCAGTATGGCCAATGCTGTGATGTATTTAGTGTGCCTTTGGAATTGTTTGTTGGGAAAAATATGGAGAACTTTGAGACTTTGTGCTGGGAAAATCTTTGCTTTGGCAATGGGGCCAAATGGGCCTTTCTCGTGAGAGCTCCAAAGAGAGCAATGCTGTGAGAGACAAAGGCAGTGGAAACCCAGTTTGTGATGGTCCAGAGGGGAACAGAGACTGTGTTTGCAACTAGATGAGTGACACATGGAGCCATGTGTTGGAGGAGAGTTTAGTGAAGCTTTTCCTTCATCCTGAAAACTGAACCTGCTTGGTTGGGGCAATGTAGTCTTGACAATGTAATATGGCTACTTTTTAGTTGTCTTCAGACAACTAAAGAACAAGGAATCAGGAAAGGAGAAGCAAAAACTGTAAGATCTGATGATGAAAAATGCAATGACAAACTTAATGAGTTGAACCAGGAAGAAGCAGAGAACAAAATAGCTGTTAAAGAGATTAACTCCATTTGTAAATCAAAGTCTGCTCTCAATTTGGATAATAGGGGAGGTGGGAGAAGGCTCCCACCCATAAGAATACAAATCCTTTTGGAAGAAATGAGCTAAAGGGTGGAGTTCCAAAGCAAGGGTCTACTTCTTCCATAAAGCAACTGTCCAGGTGTGAAAGAGCTTTTTCCCATGATCAGCATAGAAAAGTGGAATCAGCTGTGGACTCAAAGGGCCAGTCTTGGCAAAATCATCGACGTGGTTTTGCTTTTAGAGGCATCAGTGTTGCAAGAGGAAGGAAGTGTGGATTGCTCCTCCAAGATTTCAAAAAATGATGGAAGCCAGGCAGCATGTGGCAGAAAGTCTACAGTTTAGAGGCCAAAGAAGGGCAGTTTGTGCTGTGGAGTTAAAGCCTGGTTTGCCATTGAGAAGTAAAGATGTTAGAGATGCTAGAGACAACGTGAGACATCTGCCAAGGAGAGCTGTATACCCTGGAAGGAGTCAGCCCAAGAGAGTGATGTGTTCTATGGGCAGCTGTTTTGTAAGGTTGGGACTGAAGCCCTTTGGAACTGAGATGATTTCAATAAGAGGTTCACCTGTTGAACTTGACACACCCAGTATTAACTAAGCTGGGCTGAGACCCCTCTGGAAAGGATCAACTGAGACTACTTGAAAGGGTTATACCTGCCCCAGATCCTATCAGAACCTCCAAAGATCTCATAGAATCCTCCCAGTGACTGCATCATATAAAAAGGAGCCACCAAGGAGAACAGATGCCTTCTTGCAGCTGTGCTAGGAATCATTCTTCCTTCTAGCCACCCAGTTTCTTCGACTTTCTAGCCTTCAACTAGACTAAGACTCTAGGAGTTCTCTAAGTGTGTGTATGTGTGTGTATTAAGTGTGTGTATCACCCAGTTGATTACTGAACTGAGCAGCTAGCTATTGGCAGCCATTGTTGGAGCTACCTCGGCTACTGGCAGCCTTCGCTGGACTGCCTCCGCCATATCTGTAAGCCAACTCAATACATTTCCTATATACATATTATATATATATATAATATATATATACATATTATATATATACATATTATATATATATACATATTATATATATATATATATATATATATACACACACACACATTCTGTGAATTTTGTGACTCTAGAGAACTCTAACTAATATACCTCTTAAAGTTGGACTGGGTATGGTTTACATAATGAAATGGCAATGAGCCTGTGGGGGCCAGGGGTGGAGTGTCATGGTTTAAAATGTGTCCCCCACATTTCTCATGTGTTTAGGAAGGTCACAGCACTTTTGAGAAGTGGAGTCTTAATGGAGGAAGGTGGTCACAAAGGGTGGGCCTTGAGATAGATTAATCCCAGCCTACCTGTAGAAGAAGTCTACCTTTACAGCAAGCAGTCTTGCAGCTCTCAGCCTCCAAGATGTCTACAGTGATGTGGCCTCCTCCAGTTTTGGCCACCCAGCCATGTTGCCTCCACCATGAGAAACTGTGCCTCCCCTCTGGAACCGTAAGCTGACCTTTTTCCCTTAAGTCGTTTGACTTTGGGTGCTCTCTCACAGCAATAGTTAAGAGTGACCATTACACCTGTCAATAAAGTTTTATTGGAATAGAGCACATTGATATGTTGATATATTTTTATCTGTTTACACTCTCCAAGGCAAAGATCAGTGATTATTACAGATGTTATAGACAGCACAAAACATAACATGTTATGTACTGGATTTTTTAAGTGTGTGTGTGTGTGTGTGTGTGTATGTATGTGTGTGTATTTGTGTCTGTGTATATATAAAAAGCATTATGTGAGCCCATGGAAGCCCAAGGATGACTTCAGGAACCATCCTGTATTACTCTATCTCCTTATTGCTTTGC
Organism: Typhlomys cinereus; assembly: GCA_023101885.1. Taxonomy (NCBI): domain Eukaryota; kingdom Metazoa; phylum Chordata; class Mammalia; order Rodentia; family Platacanthomyidae; genus Typhlomys; species Typhlomys cinereus. The sequence goes on along the minus strand of JALPQD010000935.1, from coordinate 25,537 downwards.
TCTGGGATTCCCCAGGCTCTCCCCTCCAGGACAGGAAGGGCAGGCCGCAGTCATTTCTGCCCAGGGTTTTTACATGGGACCTAGGAACTGAACCCAGGTTCTTTTGCTTACAGGGCAGAGGCTTAACCCCTGAGCTGTCTCTCTAGCCTTCTACCTTGTTTCTTGACCAGGGTGTCTCTGCCTCCCCAGTTATTTTCACTTGACCTAGGTCTTCATTCTTGCAAAGCACTTTATCTCCTGAACCGCAAACAGCGATGGGGAGAGAGCCCCGAGACCATGGATCAGTACCCAGGCTCCGCCCCTTCACGCTTCCACAGCTGCCATTCAGCTCACTGCATGAACCCTCAGGAGTGGCTGTTGCCCATCACTGAGAAGGGTGCTGTGTTCCTGGCCTCACCGAGCTGATCATCTCACTGGGAGACACGAGGAACAAACAGACCATCAACGATCTAAGCCCGAACTGAGCTGGTAACCAGGAAGGCAGCCAACAGGATGCCGAGAGAAGAATTTGGGGTGAGTGGGGAGGGCAGGCAGCTAGGGGAAACCTGGTGGGTAAAGCGACCTGCCCATGGGTGTGGAATAGAAAGCATGACAGGCAACCAACCCCTCAGGTGCCAGGCGTCCTAGTCCCAAGCAGGTGCAGTCCTGTGCTGCTTACTGGCTCACAGGAAGACATCGCGAGGCTGCGATGCCAGGATGTGTGCAGACGGCCCCAGAGGGGTTCTGTGCTTCCGGGACTCGTGCAGGCGTCCATGGAGGGGTTCTGCGCTTCCACTAGCTGTCCCCCTGACACCTCTTCACTGTCTCACCTGAGTGCCAGTCTCTGAATGAGGCAGCCACTTTGGATCCAGGGAAACAAAGGGGACGGTTGTCATGGTAACAGAGGCCACCAGGAGCGATGATGACGAACATCTCTATCTGCATCTTTCCTGAATCCCTCTCTACATGGAGACCCCTCAGCTACCTACAAGAGGGTCCTTCTAATGGTGGGGCCCTGTGAGAGCATCTCTCAAGGCTCCGGGCTTGTTCACCAATGTCTTTCCTTTCTACGGTTCAAAAAAGTTACTCAGTTCTCAGTCACTCTGCGCAGTAGACAGAGAAGCTTCCAGGCTGCGTTCCCCTTTGGAAAGATTCCGAACGAACCTTCCTGTTCTCGCTCCTTTACTGCCTTGTCAATCTCCACAGACATGAAATGTGCTTTCCATTGTATCTGAGACCCGCCGCCTGACTCCGCTTACCAGGCAAATGTGTAGTATTCCCGGTAGGGGTGTAATAGGCGCTGTCTCCCCAAACTTTCTGACTGATCACTCCTCCCACCGAGGCGAAGAGTGACTTTTTGAAATATTCATCATGTTCTGATCAATTTGAGCAGATCAGGGTATCTGTAAGAGGATAATGCTTGACAGCGAATGAATTGAAGCTGTTTTAATTGGAAGGAAATTCCCTTGTGAGGATTTAATTTTTTTTTATTGACACTTCCAGGAATCCATCCCAGATAAGTTGAGATTTCCTTATGAAATCATTCCATCCTTACCCCTCTTTTCAAGCTCTGTTATTCTTCTATTTGGGGTGAAGCCAAAGTCTCTCTTAACTACTTTTTTTCATACTGGATCTTAAGGCAGAATTTTCTCTCCTCCTGGGTCCATTTTGACTTACACTTTGTATTATGTTTGAGACACAAGAAAAAGGCTTGGATTAAGAGTGAAGAATGCATTCTGTTGTAGCACTGGCTCCTCCCTTTTCCATGTCTTCTGTCTGGGATCTGATCTTAGGCAGGACCCTGGACGAGTTTCAGTTGGCATCTGTTTCTCTGAATTGTGGCATCTAAGCGTGGCGCCCTGAGCAGACTTTCGGTGTGGTGCTGGTGCTGATGTTGGTGCGGGGGATTCCACTGAGCTCCCCAGCAGGAGCCCCAGGTAAATTCTGCCACTGATAAATTCACAATGTTTTGCGATGCTGGGCAGGGGTGCTCATACCAATACCAGGCGCTACGGGAGCTGACCACACTATGTGCACAGGGATTGTTGAGAGAGGGACAAACCTTACTTGCCGTACAACAAGACTAAGTATACTGAAAAATGCCAGACTACTGAATCAGCTCCCTCCGTTATATCCGTCTTCTCAAAGAATGGTCCCACCCACTATAGGCTGGATCTTCCCACATCAATTAGACAATCTCCTGCAGGTTTCCTCGGAGCTTACCTCAACTATTGATTTTCCAAAGATATGCCAAAAGCTCAGCCGTTAAGTGAACACCTGTATCTATCACACTTGGGATGGTAGTCAGCATCTCTTCCTTTTTTCTCCCTTTCCAGAGCACATGGCAACAGCCATCATAACTGCTTATGTAAAGGATCTTCAGCAAAATTGCATTAATCTCATTGTTAATCGATTTAGCAAGAAGGAGAAAGATAGACAGTTAAGGCGTGAGATGCTGAGCTAGGAATGGTATGGCTTACTCACTGCAATCTCTCCTCCTCGGGGTCGAATGCTATGTGATTACTACCGTCTCTCCACTGCAGCGTTTGGGTGGGATCCTAAGAAAAAGCGAGGTGCTGTGATTGGATGTGTGGGCGCCATGTACCAAGATGCTTCTGGTACTTCACCCAGCTAAGTGACTTCCATCTCTCACCACCAACACTAGGGCTTCTGCCATTAGGAACTCAAGTGACCCTCAGTCTAGATGTGTGTGTGAGGTCACCTCAGGGCCCACCCCTCCCCTGCTCTGCCCTGTGATCATGAAGTCCTGGTGCCACAGCAGCGGTAAACGGTGAGGTCAGTGCATCTATAATCGAGGAAGGACTGTTTTGATCGTCCAGTGTCCTCCATGGGCTTACACACCAGAACACTTGTCTCCAGCTGATGGGGCTGCTCTGGAAGACCTGGAACCTTTAGGTGCCATAGCATCACTCGGAGAGGATCATGGGCCCAGGCCTTGAGGTTTTAGAGTCCTGTCTGCTCGCTGACTGCAGATACCATGTGACCAGCCACCTGCCCCTCCCCAACAGAGTGGTCCGAATCCCCTCTAACTATAAGCTGGAATCAGCTTTTCTTCTGCCGAGGGTTTTGTTGATGTTGTTCGTTTTGTTTTTGTTTTATTTTCGGTTTGGTGTTTGTTCATAGCAACTGGAGAAAAAAACTAATATTAGGATATGCTGAAGTGTTCTCAACGTCGTGCCTCAGGCATTAGAATTTGCTCTGATTGTTAAGTGACTGCGTTGATATGGAAAACATCAGCCCTCCGTCACTGTCTCTGTCGGTAGGGACCACAGGAATGTGCTCCCATCCCCAAGGAGCATGTGGTTTGCAAATCAAAGATCTGACAGTCCTCTGCAAGGAGAGCTGGCTCTAATGTAGTCCTCAGGTGGGACAGGAAGTTTGGCCACTGCAGATGTTTGTTTCTCTGTGGTCTAAGACCCCTCTTCCCTTGGAGATCTGAGAGTATTTCTTTTGTACTATGGAAAGGGAATGGAAGTGTGTGTGTGTATAAATGTGTGTGTTGGTTCCCAAGGGCCAGCTATAGTTGTGGTGTTGTGTGTGTGTGTGTGTGTGTGTGTGTGTGTGTGTGTGTGTGTGTGCGCGCGCGCGCTGGTACCCAAGGAACAAATACAACTGTGGTATGTGGGTGTATATACTGAGAGGGAGCATGAAAAAAGAATAATAATACATTTTTATAAGGTTTTTTATTGTTTATTCAAGTGTGTATGTGTGTAGAACCAAGGGTGAATTTGGGAATCATCGTGGATTGCTTCTACCTCTTCTTTTTGTTTACTCTGCTCCGGAATTCACAGGCTCCGCCCACCAGGACCAGAAGCGCAGGCAGGCCACCTCCGCCTCTGCCCGTCGTTTAAAGTTTGCATGATGTATACCACAGAGACTGCACGTGGATCTCAAACCCTTAGCATCTGGCTACCTTTCCCAGTCCACCAGAAAGGCCGTTCTGATGTCTGTCTCACAGACAGACTTGTCCGTCTTTGATGTCTGCACACAGAATCAGGTAGGATGGGCTCTCCGGCGCTGGATTCCCTCTCTAAGCGTGGTGTTTTCCACGTTCACCGTTGACTTATACAGCTCGTCTTCACTTCTTTTCATGTCCGCCTGTCATCCCATCGAATGAGCAAACCCTTTCGTCCTTCTAGTACTGAGGAACACTTGGGTTGTTTCCATTTTTTTTTACAGTATGGGTAAAACTACTGCAAATATTCTTGTTCAAGTCATTTTTATAAATATGTTTTCATTTCTTTGGGGTCAAGAACAAGACATGGAATTGTTGATTGACTCATAACATGGGAAGATTTTTATTCATAAGGAACTTGTGGAAGGTTTTCTTCGATGGCGACACTACACTGACACTAGAAGGCAAGAGAATGTCATTCTCCAGCCTATCTTTAATGTGAGCCATTCCGCTGCACACCAGAAGTACTTTGTTTTAAAGTAGTTGATCCCCTCCCAGTGGCCCGCACAGGTAGGTATTACGACTGTCCCAACATCGCTACTCAGAATACCTGAAACAATGAAGATATTAACTTGGAAACTTTCTGGGCACTGCTAGAAATTCCATGCATGAAACTGTTTTCATGCAGAAAATTTTCTACAATATTGCACCAAGTTACCATCCAACTGTGCCTATGAGGTATGTGTGAAATATAAATGAGTTTCATGTTCCAACCTCGTTAAGTATGTTGTAGATTTTCCAAAATTCGAATCAATCTCATATCAGAAGCACTACTGGTCCCAAGCCTTTTGGACAAGGGATACTCAACCTCTAATTCATTCTTTCATGGTGCAGAAATTGTGGTGTCCAGGGATTAAAGAATTGCCCATGTCACACAGCTAATAAGAGATCCAGTGTGTCTGACACTTATGTGGGTGGGCTGTGAGATTTGCCTCCAAATCCCAGACCTGGAGCACTTGCTACCCAGGTGGGTAAGGTTGGGACTTCCAGAGGTGCCAGCTCAAGGCAGGAACGAGGCTCAGGTCATTTGATTACTGGACATGATACTTCTTCTTAGTTGGCACCGAGGCTATGCAATGCTACCATTAGCTTCTGAAGGGTCTCAATGGTGGCACACTGTGATTTCATCTAGAAATGTCTTTCCCTTGACGAACATCATGGGAGGCGGGAATGCTAAGTTGGGGCAAAGGTGGAATACTGACTTCCATCTCAAGGAGAGATCAAAGACTGGTCTTTATCCAGGGGCCATGCATGCAACTCAAAGCAAATCAATTTCATGACAACACTCCCATAGATTTGGGGTGTTAGTGGTGGTGTGCAACTACCTCCCACCTCTAGTCCCCAAATATTCAGCATCCCCAAAAGTAGTCTGGTGCAGTTAGCTTCCTGCTCCACACCCACCCGTACCCGGCTCAGCTCCTGACAATAAGCAACCCACGCCATGTTCCTGAACAGTGGCCATACTGACCACATTGGATGCCTTGTACAGAGCAGTGAACTCGTCAGGCCTCGCACACCTGCCTCTTCCACTTGGCACAGATTTTAGCGTCTGTCCCTGACGCACGGGTCAGTTCTGCATTTCTTCTTATTACTAAAAAAATGTCCAATGTATATGTGGTCCACCATCGGAGTGTTGTCCCACAGATGATCCTTTGGGGCCACTTTGAAAGCCTTTTGGTGACTTTAACCTTGTGTTAGTTTTTCTTAAGGAATCGTGGACAAATTCCAGACAGGGGATCTACAATGGACCAAAGGCCCGAGTCTGTCCAAGTCTAACTTGGCGAACCTGCGAGTTGAGTGGGATTACTTCAGGAGTGTGGGAGACTCACAGGAAGCTACATCAGTGAAAAGCCTCTCTCCTCACCACCACCACATGGGTGATGACTAGGGAAAGCTGCTTCCTAGAGCTGCCTGTACCACTCGAAGGCAGCTGGCCAGAAGACTCCTTCTCTCCCAGCTGTTGTAACTGTTTATATAAACCCCCGGGGAGGCCAGTGAGTATTGTATCTCTCGGAGTTTCCTAACGCTGGTAATTTGCTATGGCATCTCTCTTCCCCCGCAAGAGGAGATGTTCAGTTCAGAGAAATGATTACACCACAGGGAATAACCCTACACTATGTGCCTCATAGATGGATTCACTTCTAGGACATTTTTCATTCTTTGGGGTGTATACCAGCTTCTGTGTCTTGGAGATTGCATTCGGTGGATCCAAGAGATCTTGACATGATTTGTGGTGACGGTGGGAGACAACATGGAAATCTTGGTTTTTTTCTTGGCATAAATTGCAGCAGGAGAAAAGCTTTCTCAGGTCAATAGGAAAGAAACATCATTCTGGACTTGCTTATCCTTGGAGGGAAAGGAAAATCAACCAGCAGTTGATTTCAACATTCAGTCAAGCCTGAAGCCAGCCATCTGCTGAATAAAAATGTCATCCTGCAAAGAGAATACGCCAGAAGACTCTAACCAAGCTTTTCTTCCTGGGTCAAGGGTGCCTGTTCTGCCACCTCCCTTATTGGTTTATAAGCTCAGATAGCCAGCAACATGGGAATTTTAAATAAAAAACACATACTATTTTTTAAAAAGTAGATCTCAAAGATGATGTTATTTGTTGCTCGTCCTATAGTCAAAGGGACCTGGGCATCCTGTGCTTCTATTGACTTGAGCTAGGGGTCTGCTACTCTGGCATGAACTTGTTGGAGATATTCTCTCAGCAAGGAAGACTTTGCTCACTCATTTTTCCTGGGAGAGAACCATTTCCCCTTTCATATAAATAATGTAAAAATCTGGAGATGAGGCACTGGGGCAGAAGGAAGGAGAAATGGGTCCTGGCGACATTAAGTGGTCTCTCCCCGGTCCCAGTTCATTAGTGAAATCTAGTGACTTAAATTACCTGGCTCACCTCTTCTGCCACTGTGAGATTATAAATCAGGAAGGTAGCTGCTGCCCGAAGGAGTAGTTGGGGCTTGGCCGGAGGTACTCACCAGGCTAAGAAGGCCAGAAAATTTCCCATTACCCTCCCACACGTAAATGGCGATGAGCACATCTCCACTAACAGCATATGACCTCCCGGCAATTCACAGGCTAAAACGAAACAAAATGGAAACATTTCAACCCCTTTGCTTTACCAAGGCATCAGTAAGGTGGTAGGGGCTCCAGGAACACGAAAACCAAAGATAAGCAGACATCGACCGCAAAAGAATCAGAGGGATTCCACTCTCTGTCTTTCCCTCTTTATTTTTGTCTGTCTACGTGCCTTTATGCCGTGTGAAATTTTGAGAGATGAATTCCATTTCCTATTAATTCAATGGCTGTCACACCGCATCACGTCATGCTCCTGGGATCACAACAATAAGATGTTAGGGTTTAAATGAATAAAACTGCCACACAACACTTGATAAAGCAGCATGCTCACCCTCCTGGCCAGTCTGTTCAGGTAGCCAGAAACTTCCGCCCACAGCCTGGAGTCTGCACGTGACCCAAGCTTAGGCGCAGACCACCTGTAACTGTGAGCCGAGCACTTGGGCTCTGTGGGAGAACGCATTAATGTGATATGCTGGCAAGAGGGAATGACTTTAAGGTTTTTTTTTAATAGAATAGTTTTGGGGAGTGAGGGTCCAGGGACACTGAGATTGCAGAATGGCATTTTCCATTTTCAGAATGGCCCACAGCAACAGCTGTGGTCCGTACAGTTTTTCTGTATTCTTTAATGGCTGAGCTGCTAGGAAAAGTGGGCTGCCAGAGGTTGGGAGGGGCCAGTGAAGGTGTATCAACAAGAGAGAGATGCTTTGAGGCGCGGCGGATTTGGTGAACTACTCAGAAGACATTTCTAAGACGCTTGCTTGAGGTGACCCCCCCCCACACACACATACACACAGGAAAACAACTTCAGATTGGTGACAAAACTCACACTGTTTCACCTTTGAAAAAAAAATCAAATTGGGTACCAGAAGGGAAACTGAGTCTAGAGCAGATCAAGAAGACTCCTTTTCCCAAATCTGATTGTTCCCCCACCACCACCACCACAACAACGTGTTCAGATTGTTTTATCTAAGCAGACAAAGCAAGGTAGTTAATAACTTCATTTTCTAAGCCGAGAGAGGCAACCCTGGAGACCCACAGAACAAGGCAGTGGGTGGTCCCCGGAGCGGTGCAGGACTGGATGTCTGAATTCTGCCTTCCTCCTCCTCCTGCTCTTCTTCCTCCTCTTCCTCCTCCATAACAACCTGAGAGCATCCTGTAGCCAAGAACATCCCTCCCTAAACCCAGCCCAGGGGATCCTCCTGCTGGCCGCATAACTTTCTACACGTCACCCTGAAGCATAAAGCAGGGTGTGCACGTGGCCTTCATTAAGGTGGGCTGCCAATTGTCCAATTACATTCGGCCCAACCCGCTGAGTGCGAATGCAAATCGGCCCACCCCAGGCGCCGCCTAATTTGCAACTATTGATTTATATTTGACTGTCAGTTCAGAAAACAGAATCTTTGAAGCTTTCCCATCCTGCCCCACGCTTCCTCTGTCCAGGTGGCTCTGGGGGTCCTCTGCGCTGCTTCTGATCTGTGCATTCCCTGCGTCAGGCAGGTCATCTCAGGTGACACAGAAAGCGAGATACCATCAGAACGGATTTGGAAATAAAGTCTTTGTCTTGTCACATTAATGCGGCCCTATCAAGTGGCAGTTTATCAAGAGCCACCTCACAAGGCTCTAACGAGCACGCTGCCGGTTCTTGTACAATACTAATTAATCCCATTTTTTTTCACACTGCCGTGATTGCTTCGTGAAACCCACATTGTTTTATTCTCGGTAGCAAAGCGGCTCTTACTGATTAAATCTCTTTGCCCGTGCTGGAGCCTGACAACTGAATTATACCTTGCTCAAAATAATAATGGGTATCAGCTAATAAATACGGTTTAACACACACAAAACTATGCAGCCAAAATCACACCACAAAATAGGAGTTTGACTTATCGGCTCAGCAGTGTTTCATTAAACATCTGTATTATAATTCACTGGTTTTTCCAACTGATGTAATAACTTAATTGATGAGAACAAAGTCAAGGTTATTTGTTCACCCAATTGCTTGCTTCTTGACTAACGTTTTCCCTGTGTGTTATTGTGGAAATAAATATGCAATATTCTTTTTATAGAAGTCTAATTTAGGCCCTTTTTCCCCCTATTGAGAAGTCAGCGTCACCATCCGTATGTGACAAGTTCTCACTGTTTTTCCATGGAGGCTTTTGAATCAGATAGGTGGGTGATGTTACCACTCCGATCTTCTCTGGCTAGCTGAGGTCAGAGGTCAGGTCTCCAGACCCCTAAAATGGTGCAGGGCAGTGGCCCACTGAGTTCCTTCCCAAGGGTGAGATTTTTGGTTCTAATCCAGCCCCTTTGGATGGCTCCTGGTGCCTTAAATGAATTCCAAGGAGGCTGAAATGCTTTTCTGCATTTCACACATGATGTGAACACGCTTATCTCCATCCGTCTCCATTTCTACTTAAGTAGGACCAAGGATGTGTGAATATGGCGGACAAACCACACTTGGCAGCTTTCTTTGTGTAATGTGTGTTTGCCAAGTAGGTGGCACATGCTCCTGATGCCAGCGCTTGGAGAGACTGAGGCAGGAAATTGCTCAGAAAGTTTCAGGTGGAGAAATGGAGTGATACAAGCCCCAGACTGGCCTAGGCTCCATTGTGAGAGCCTGTCTCAACAAACAAACAAACAAACAAACAAACAAACCAAAACAAAAAAGATGTGAGTTTCCTGAAGATAAAAGTAAAAAATACTACAATTTTTGTTGAGCCTGTAGCTTGGTTGGATGCCTGCTGTTTTCACCTTTCAAGGTTTGAGTGTGAATTGTTTACCACAGGCTCATGCATTTGAATCCTTAGCTGGTTTGGGAAGGCTGTGTCACCCTTGAAGAGGTGGAGCCTTGCTGGAAGAAATGTCACAGGGGTCACAGGGTCAGACCAGGTTTGGAAGCCTGGCCCTGCTTTGCCTCCTGTTTCTGTCTCCAGCCATACCTTTTGCTATGTGACTCCTGTTTCAGAGAGCCGGACAGTCTCTTTTGTTAATTTCATCATCCTTGTCTCGGGTGACCTATTCCTCTGTCCCCTGACTGTTTTGTAGGGTGATTGGTAGGTGGAGGTGTTTGATGTAACTCAGGTTCATATTTTACATGAATGATTATTTTAACGATATTACAACCGCCAGGATGCCCACAACATCTAGACGTGTATTTTTCCCACGTTACATTCATTCATGATTACTAGTTTGAGTCCTTCAATCTTGCAGAATAGTTACGTACTAACCCAAGTGAACCTTTAAAAATCCAGAGACTGAGTTGAGAGATGGCTCAGCGGGAAAGACATTGGTTGGGCAAGACTGGAGACCGAGTTCAATCCCCAGATCTGACACAAAAATGAAGAACAGACTTTATCAGGAAATTGTCCTCTAATTTCCATAAGTATACCACAACTTTCTCTCTCTTTCTCTCTCTCTCCCACACACATGCACGCGCGCACACACACGATAAATGACTTAACAATGTTAAGACTGAACAAAATGCTTATATCATTTTTATATTTATTTCTAGAGCTAGCCTAAATTCTTCACCAATGGATTTGTCAGAAACAGAATTTTGCACATGCAGAAAGTGGAGGAATCCTGTTGATTATACTAATTGAGGTGGGCAGATCCGCCCACTGTGCATGGTGCTGTTCCCTGGTTGGCATCCTGGAGCTGGAGAAATGGAGCAAGGGGGCTGAGGGCAAGCATCCCTCCATCTCTCTCTGCTCCCTGACTGCGGAGACAATATGCGGAGCTGCCTCAGGCTCTTTGACTCCATGCCAAGATGGATGGTATTTTTCAATTGTCATCCAGAACAAAGCTTTTGTTTGCTGAGTTGCTTCCATTATGGCCTTTTTTTTCACAGCATTAAGAAAAGAAACCGAGACAGGGATGTGCACTGAAGGGACCACTGGGAGCCAACCCCCTCCACTTTCTCCCTTGGTCTCCACTTCCTAGTGCTCTCAAGGTTAGCTCACTCTGCCAAGCACTGCCTGCTATGATGCTGATTCGCTATCGGGCCCCTAATGCAGCAGAGCCAACTGACCATAGACTAAGATTTCTCAGACTTTGACTAAGATAAATTTCCTTCCTTAGGAAAAAAAGTAGCTTTCAATAAAGGCACAGATGAAATGACCATGAACTACAAACCTAGGTTGACAGCAGGACCTATGATTATTGTAAGGGATCAATGCCAAATACGTCCTGCTGAATCATGATTTGGACTTAGGTACATGACTATGTTTCATTAGCCTGTAAATTACAGTTCACTCACTTCCCAAGTGATATCACAACTTCAATTCTCTAAGGATGAGCGTTTTTACCTTTTACCCATTTGCCTAATTACTCATTTTTCTACAAATGGAGGCAATGGATGTATATTCTTGTTGCAGCTGCTTTGTATGTTGCTGACAAATTCATGACCAAAGAGCTTAGGGGCACAAGGGGGTTTTATCTTTCTTATGATTCTCCATTACAGCTCTAGTCCTAATTGGTGGGAAAGCTCATACCAATACCAAGAGTAGAGGGAACTGATCACATCATACCACAGAGGTTGCTGAGGGAGAGCAAACCTCAATCGCTAGACAGCAAGTCTGTCCCAGCATGTTGAAGAATGGTAAACTACTGATACAGCTCCGCCCCCATCTTATCTACAGCTTATGGAATGGTTCCAAACACTATGGGCTGGGTTTACCCACATCAATTAGATACTCTCTTGCAAGTTTGCTTAAGGCTTCTCTTAACTATCAATTCTTCACAGATACATCCGTAACTTGGCCTTCCATTGTCAAGTTGACACATGTATCTAGCACACTTGCCTACGACTTAAATTTTGAGAATGGAACCCCGGGTTTTTAGATCACTGAAACATACCTAGGAAGGCGTTGGACGAGACTGTTAGATTCATTTTGTCCAGCCTTCTGCCCCCAAGACGTGCCCTGTGCTGAGATGATCTAGACCGTGAAGTCACACCTACTCATGTGCAAATACGCGTTTTGTTCCTGCTGCTGTGAACCCTGGGAAAAAAAGAGTGTATTCACCTAAATTTGCCCTTAACCGAGTCAAAAATGTTAGAGAAAGATATGACAACACTTGATGAACTTCGGGGAGGCAGCAATAAGCTCCTTTTCCCTGTGGATCTCCTTCTCATTTTTCAATTTAGGTATTAGAGTTATCTGTGCACTTAAAAAAAAAGAGCAGACTTAAAACTCTTAAAGGCAAAAGAGCTTTCTTGCTTTCTTTTTTGCAAATTATTCCCCGTAAGGTAGTCGGACCTGTTAAGAATTGCTTCAAATGTGAGAGAACGACGCTGGAGTCATCCGAGTCACCCATCGAGATTACGGAGAGCTTTGATCATGCAAAGTCGCACTGATGCGAAGGGAAAAAAATACCATTTCATTGTTCACATTTTCTTTCTTGAGTTTTGTTCCAGTGATTATAATTATGATGTGTGAAGTAATGAGCACTTCCATACAGGGCGAGACGTTGATGGTTTATTGTTTAGAGAGTTTTATGCAAAGGAGATGGGGCAGACAGGAATGTCTCAGGGATGGGATTCACTAGACAGGATGAGGAGACAGGTCTCTTGCTTTGACAGGGTGTGGCTGACTCCCGAGGGATTGGGGCAGGGACTCTGCAGCTCATAGGTCCGCAGACCAGGTTAAATGTGGACAGTCTCTCCACTCCCTTCAGCACTGATGTTGCAGTCAGCCTGCATGGTTGCCGATAAATGACCATCAAACAGCTTAAGGGAACAAGGGTTTATTCTCGCTTATGATTCCTGGTTACAGTTCTCATTCCAGCTTGATGGGAGAGCACGCACCAACACCAGGGCCGAGGGAACTGGCCACACCATCAACACATAATGGCTGAGAGACAGACAATCCTTATTTACCAGACCAGCATGTCTGGCCAAGTGAACAGAAAGATGCCGACTTTCTCAACCAGCTCTCTGTGATTTATTCCAGGGTCTAATCCCACCCACCATAGGCTGGGCTTCCCCATCAGCTAGACAATCTCCTACAGGTTTGCTCTGGGCCTAATTCAATCACCAATTCTCTATAAATGTGTCCAGAGCTCAAACCTTCAACAGTCAAGTCGACACCTGTGCTTAACTATAACAACTGTGGAGCAAGTTAAGTATTTGTGGCTTAGGAGAGGATGCATAGAGTCAGGGGAGACTCCAGGACTGGGAAGTTGATGGGGAGGATGCTAATACATGCGTGTCTAGGTGTCCTTGAGGCTGAGTTGGATATATTTCCCACTATGAACTGTTTGGACACTGGTAGATTACAATGTATTTGGAAATGTTAGGTACTGTGGGCTTGTGTGGACACTGGTATATAACCCAGTCAATGTGTAGCTCTTGGGTTTCTCCTTTTCAGAACTTCTTGGCTTTTGGCTGTGGGAGCTGTGTGCACAGTTGGGAGAGAAGGGTGTCAACCATTTGCCCCAGTTGAATGGTGCATTTCTGGATCTGTGATTCTCCCTTCTCATGCTAGGAAAGCTTTTTGTCCTTTCCATCAGTATGAGACAAAGACTCCTATTTTTGTTGTTCTACAAGCAAGCAAAAAAGCAAAAACCAAAACCAAAACCCAGGCACTTAGCTTCAGCATTCAGTGGACTCACCCTTGGTGGGTGACCTCCCCCCAGTGAGACCACCCCTGGAGAGCTGTTTGTCCTAACCTCCTTCCCTTAGGTAATTCATTGTGAGGTTTTACACCAAAGCATGCCATGTTCTAGAACAATTTCTTCTCTCCACACCTGTGGTGGTGGTCGACTCTGCTGCAGCTTGCAGCAGCGGGGAGGCTTCTTGTCTACTTATTTGCAATCAGTCACACATCCCCTCCAATAGCAGCTGAAACCATGGTGTCTGTCATGGTTTAAGATGTGAGTCGTCCCCTACAGGCTCCTGGGTTTGAATCTTTGTTTGGGAAGGTCAAGGCACCTTTGGTGGGCAGAGCCTTGCAGGAGGAAGGCAGCCACAGGGGTGGGCCTGAGGTGAGTTAGCTCCGCCCAGCTTCCTGGAGAAGTGGGCTCTTGTGATTTTGCATCCTTCATAATGGACGTGGCTTTAGCTGCCTCCGGCTTCTACCTTCAGCTTCTGCCTCCTGCAGCCTTTTCCACCTTGTAGCTGGTGGCGCCATTCTGGAAGGTTTTGGAACTTTTAGGAAGTGAGGGGCCTAGCTGGGGCACTAGGTTACTAGAAACAGGTCCTTGTGGGTAATACTGACCTGCTCCTTCTTTCTTTTTGCTTCCTGTCTGTTTGTGGAGAACACCCCTCCACCCAATGCCCCATGTCGCCATGTTTAGCGTCACTGTGAGTCCACAGTCCATGGAGCCAAGGGTAGGGCACTATAGTCTGCAGCTCTGAATAAGCCGTCCTTCCCCTAGGAGTATGGGGACGTTCAAGCTTGAGCTTTGAAGTCCCATGACCAAGGTCACAATGAATTTGGAGGACACGCACACTCTACCTCTGAAAGAAGGGTGTGGCCAGGGTATGTGGCTTCTTTTCATCTATTCCTGAGAATCCAAATAAGGTCACCTGTGGCAACCGAATGATAGACTTGGTGACATGGCTGGAGCTTAACCATTCTTTGTCCTTGTCATTACTGTTGCCCTGGTGAGATGTTCTTAAGAATCTGTGTGACCTGTCTGTTTTGATGAATGGTTCAATGGATAATCCCACCGGGGTTGGTTCAATCAGGAAGAGGAGTCGTCTGTAGGGCAAGTTTTTTCTTCTCTGTTCTGCAGAGGAGAAAACTGAAGTTTGCATAATAATTTGAAAGTCCCAAGAGTCACTTGACCATGACCTCCCAGCTGAACTGCTGGTCCGCCTGACTCTGGATATGCTCTAGAGGTGCAGTCTTAGAAACGGGCAACAGCCCCAAAGTGGGATCGGGACAGCCTCTGGTTCAGAACTGACCTGCTGATGGACAAGAGGGTGTGGCTTGGAGCCAGGGAGGGCTGCTGCAGGGCCGAGAAAGGTGGAATCGCAGTGACATGCTCAGCATAGACTGAGGAGCTAGAAGGATTCCTTTGAGCCAGAAGAACATGGAATCTGGGTAGATTGTGGCCTGTGTAAGGAAACCACACACTGAGCTTAGCATGTTACAGGAATCCTGTGCTAACAAGCACATGCTGGCTTAGCATGTTACAAGAATCCTGTGATGGAAAGCAGATGCTGAGCTTAGCGTGTTACAAGAGTCTTATATTAGTAAACACATAAAGAGCTTAGTATGTTACACGAATCCTGTGCTAACAAGTGCATGCTGAGCTTAGTATGTTATATGAATTCTTTGTTTCGTCCACACAAAAACCAGAGATACAGATTGTGGTCGCACTCTCAGATGAATCTGCCAAGACTTCTAAAGCCAAATTCCCTACTTGAGGGCTACAAACACTGAGGATCAGAATCCAGTCTATGAAGTGTCAGTACCATGGAAAGTATTGCTTCTCAAAGAGGGAGCTGCGTGAGGTCAGAGCGGCATGGGAGGGCTTGTGCACGTGTAAATATGAGCATGTGTAGTGCAGTGCAGGTGTGTAAATGTACGAATGTGTGAGAGTGTATATGAATATATATGATGGTGTGTAATGGTTACTCGTAACTATTGCTGTGAGAGAGCACCTAAAGTCAAACAGCTTATGGGAGAAAGGAAGATTTATTCAGCTTACAGCTCCAGAGGGGAGAACAACTTCCACAGTAGAAGCAGCATGGCTCAAGTTAGAGACAGGCTACGTCACACCTGTCAGAGAGGGCGAGGCTGGAATCCTGGAGAATCTCTCTTCTGTTCTGTGGCTTCTTTTATTGGTCCACTACTGAGAGGTTCCAATGAGATCTTGAAGGTTCCAATGGGATCTAGGGTTGATCTTTGTATTATCCAGATAAACCCTTAGGTGGTCTCAGCTGATCTTGCCAAGTGTGGTCTCAGCTGATCTTAGTTAATGCCAGGTGTGTCAAGTTGACACCCAGGATTAACTATCATACAGTGTGAAGGGGTATGAGAGAATGAGTGTAATTATGTAAGTGTGTGTGTAATTATGTATGTGTATGTGAGTGTGTATATGTATATGCGTGTATGTGTGCATATGTGTATGTGTGTGTGGTATGCGTGTATGTGTAAGTATGTGAGCGTGTGAGTGTATGTGAGTATGTGTATGTGTAAGTATGTGAGTGAATGAGGGTGTGTATGTGTGTGAATGTGTATGAGTATGTGTGTATGTATATGTGTAAGTATATGAGTGTGTATGTGTAGTATGATATGTAAGTATATGTAGATATATGAAGAGTGTGTGTGGGAGTGTATATAAGAGTGTGTATGAGAGTGTGAGTGTGCATGTGAGCGTGTGGATAGGCAAGCATGTGAGTATGTGTGTATGTGAGTGTATGTGTCTTAGTGAGAGCGTATAAATGTGTATATGAAAGTATATGTGTTTGTGTGTGTGTTGTGTCAGTGTGTGTGAATTATGCATGTGTTGTGAGTGTGTTTGCAAGTGCATGTGTATGCTCTGTGTAAACTGGGTGGAGGTGTATTTGTGAGAGTTGTACAAACCCAAGTGTGTGTGTGCATCGTGTAAGCCTGTGTATGTGCTTATGTGTGTGCATGTGTTTGTGTGTGCTAGCACTCGTATGTGTGCATGCATGTGCATGTGTGTGCGTGCATGCGTGCATGTGTGTGTGTGTGCGCTGATTGCGAGTAGGTGTCTAGGACTAGAATCAGGACAGGATTCAGCAGAGAAGCAACTGAACTCACGCCAGAGTAGGCAGTGAAGCCCCAAAGGTCCCATGATGAGGACTCCCAGTACCAAGGAACATCCCTGGCACCCATCACGTGTAGTTGTTGCTTACCCAGCACCAGCTAGTTTCTGTTCTTTCTGGAATAGCCCTGAGGTTGGTCGCCTGAGACCCACTGGCTCTGGCCAACCAGGGCTGTGAATCCTCTGGTACACTGTCATCAGTTAACAAACAGGGCTGTGCAGCAAGCAACCCGAAGAGTGTAGGAACTAAACAGGATAGATACAGACCCGGGAGGCTGGCAGCCACTCTGGCATCATGTGGAACCTGGGAGCAAAGCCAGTTTCAAGAGGAGCTATTCCGAGCGGTGGCGGGAGTCACATTATCACATTCTGGGGGCACTCATCCAAGCCCAGGATAAAGCCAGAACCGAACTAGCTCGCCTGGAAGACTTGCACTTACATCGGCTCGTTAATAATTAAGCCCATGTGAGCTGAAGGTTTCTGTAGTTGGTGGTAGAAAACAGTCTTCATGGTAGTTGTTTTTTAATTAGCAAATTTCCATTTTTTTTTTTTGCAATATACTGAAACCTTGATTCTCAAGTTCAGCTAAAGTGAGCCCAACATAAGACATACACAAGAAGAAGGATACAGAATTCACTATCACTGTCTTTGAAGTGCACAGACTTGTGTTCTATCTCTGCCTCTATTACTTTAGGTTAAGGATATGGCCATGGATTCATGCCCAAATCTTAGCAGATTGGTGCTGTATGTTTTTCTGGATGCTAACAACTCATTCCAGGTCAGCACATGCCCTGAAAAACAAAGAAAACCTTAAAATTATCAGCTATGTGGTTCGACCACGTGGTTTCACGTTCATAGTCTCCATTTGTAAAACAAGAATCATCACTTTCCTGTAAAGGGATGAATGGTATTTCAAGTCCTAGCTTGTCTTTCAGAGACAGAAGATGATTTGGGAAAGGCTTTGTCTGGGAGAACGTGATTAAAACAAAGACAGATGTGTATTTTAGGTTGAAACCACTCATCTGTCTGCTGAGATCTAGCTGGGATGGTCCCTGAGGTGCATTTAGAGGGTATGCTGTTGATTACGGTACCGAGAAGGTGTTGTTCCACAAAGCCTCATGATAGAATGGTTTAGATAAAGTATCATCTGTCCTTTGTCACAGAGGCCATCCCAGATCAACATCGAGCTGCAAAAGCCACTGAGGTGGGGCTTCCGCTTGCAGGGTTGCATCCTTATCCCCATGATACAAATCCTGTCCTATGACTAAAGATGACCTCGATTCTGTCTAACCTCCTGCCCCAGAGGACAAAGGACAGGCTGGGAAGGGAACCCTCCTTTTCAACAGAATCCACAACAGGGGATTGAGAGACTCCTCTTCCTCAGGACCTCATTGGCTGGAGCTTGACTACTTGCATGCACTAAAGCGCAAGGGACCCTGGGGAATGTAGTCTTTCAGCGTGTGACCCCAGGGTTAAGGGAAACTCTTACTAGTATTGAAGGAGGGCATTGCTCTGCCTCATCCATGATTCAGACTTAAGTGAAGGCACACTCACTGACCCCCAAATTCTCCTTGGACCCCGGGTTTCTGCTTTCACTGGGCAACCAAGCGAGTACTCCCCATCTGGCTTGTGCCACGAATCCCTTTCTCTGCAGAATATTCCCTGGAAGCTGAGGCTCTGGGTCTCTCAAATGCTGGTTTGTGTGTGTGTGCCCGTGCACACTCATGTCCAAAGCCACTCATCCGCGCAAGGCTCCCACTTTGCGAATCAGAGGCCCACTTACACTCCCTGTTAGCTTCTGCCTTCTTTCATAATTTTTTTTTTTTTAAAGGAAATGCTTTCCTCTCACACAGGAAATCTAATCATACAGTGACAGCAGTTGGCTGACTTGGGCACAACACAACATGTCAATTTTCAGTTGCTTACACGGTCGCACAGAAACTGTTAGAAATTGTTTTGAAATCTGGCATACATTTCAGTCATGTTAATTCCTACAGCCGTGCCAAACTCTGTGAAATTTGGCTACTCTATACCCCAGGGAAAGGTGGGGGATTGGGAAGGCTGCAGCTTTCTCTCTCAATCTCTTGGCAGTGACATCATCTCCCCCTCCCCCTGCCCAGGAGGAACAGTGTCCTCAAATAAGCCAAGAAGCAATGTAACTTTTCATATTTATAAGACCGAGTGACAAAATGGCTGAGAGAGACAGGAGCTGTGCTTGAGAAGGATTAAAGAATCACAGATGGTAGGGCGCTTTTTTTTCCCTTCCCCTCTTTCCAACAGATTTGTGCCAGATGTGTGAATATCGATAATTTCTCTGGGGCTCAACTCAAGGCACAGTGTAGATTTCTGTGTGATGGGAGTATGGAAGAGCCGACTCCGTCCCAGAGGTGGCAGTTACAGGAAATGCGTGGCCTCTTCCAAAGCTGAACCAGAACCAGAAATCCCACATTTCCACAGGAGCCTCTGACTCACCCTTTTGTTCTGGACCTAGTATTTTTTTTTTTAATCTCCCTAGTAATGGACAGGCTGGAAAATCCATTTTTGAAAGCACAGGGTAGAATTCTTAGAGTGGAACTTCTGAATGGGTTGAACAGATCCTGTTGAACAATAATAAAAAAAATTAGGGAACACATCTTAGAAAGGCTGTGGCGTAGTAGAAGATTCGCCATAGAAACCCAATAATAAAATTGGTTTAACAGAAGGACCATTTTCCAGTGATTGTAAGGAACAGGTTAAAAAAAACAAATATTTTAAAGCTTCTCCAGTTGTTCTTTTCCTTTTCTTTCTTTCTTTCTTTTCTCTCTTCCCTCCCTCCCCTCCCTCCCCCTCCCTCCTCTCCTTCCTTCCCCTTCCTTCCCTTATCTCTCTCCTCTTCTCCTCCCCCCTCTCTTCCTTCTTTCCCTCCTCCCCCCTTCCCTCCCTTCCTATCCTCCCTCCTTGTCCCTCCCTTTTCTTCTTCCCCTCCCTCCCCTCCCTCCCCTCCTTTCTCTCTCTCTCTTTTCCTTCCTTCCTTCCTTCCTTTCTTCTTTCCTTCCTCCTCTCCTCCGCTCCCTTCGCTTTTTTCCCTCCCTTCCTGCCTTCTTCCTTCCCTTCCCTCCTCCTTCTTCTTTCAATTCCTCCCTCCTTCCCTCCCCTTTCTCTTTTTTCCTCTCTTTCTTCTTCTCCTCTCTCTTTTCTTTCTTTTTTTCTTTCTTCTTTTCTTATCTTTCTTTTTCTTTCTTTTCTTTCTTTCTTTCTTTTTTCTTCTTTCTTTCTTTCTTTCTTTCTTGCCTTCTCTCTCTTTCTTTCTTGTCTTCCTTCTTCTTTTCGTTTCTTCTTTCTTTCTCTTCTCTTTTCTCTCCTCCTCTCCTCTCCTTTCTCTCTCTCTCTCTCTTTCTCGTCTCTCTCTCCTCCTCTTTCTCATCCCTCGGATCTCCCTCACTCTCTCCCCTCCTCTCCGTTCCTCGCTCCCCGCTCAGCACTCTCTCCTCCTCCTCGCGCACCTCTCCCTCTCCTTCTCTTTCTTTCTTCTCGTCTTTCTTCGTTCTTTCTTGCTCTTCTTTCTTCGTTCTTCTCTCTCTCTCCTTCCTTCGCTCCTTCCTCCTTTCCTTCCCTTCCTTGCCTTCCTCCGTCCTTCCTTCCTTCCTTCCGTCCCTTTCCTCCTTCCTTCTTTTCTTTTTCTTTTCTTTCTCATTTTCTTTCCCCTTCTCGCTTTGTTCTTCTTCTTCTTTGACCCTTCCTTCTTTCTCCTTCTTCTCTTCCCTTCTTCTTCCTTCCTTCTTCTCCTTCTTCGTTTCTTCCTCTTCCCCTCTTTTCCACCTCCCTTTGTCCTTTCTCCTTTCTTTTCTTTTCTTCTTTTCTTCTCTTTTCTTTCCTTCTTTCCTTTCTTTCTTTTCGCCTTCTTCTCTCACTCTTTCTCTCTTTCTCTTCCATCTTTTTGTGAGAACAAGTCTCATTGGAGTCTCATGTGGATGTGGGGTGGCCCAGACTGATCTTGAACTCACGTTGTTTTCAAAGATGACCCTGAACTGGACCTTCGAGACGTGCCGCCCCAGACCCAGCGTGGAGGCTTTTTGGGCTGGGCCGCCCATATCCTGCGGTAGTCCCATCATACTTTTAAAATTTTGACTCTTGCTGGAAAGCCAGAAACATTTTGCGCCAACTTGCAGCTTTCGTATATCCAGTTTTTTTTTTGTCTTTTTTTTTTTTTTGTTTCCTTCTTTCTTCTTTCCTTCCGTTTTTCCTTCCTTCCTTTCGTTCTTTCTCTTCTTTCTTCTTTTTCTTTCTTTTCGTTCTGCTTTCTTGTTCTTTATTCGTTTCTTTCCATCCTTTCTTTTCTATCTTATCTGCTTGTCTTTTCTTTCGTCTTTCTTCTTTCGCTTTTTCTTGTCTTTTCTTTCTTTCTTCTTCTTTTCCTTTCTTATTTTTCTCTTTGTTATTTCTTCTTCTTATATTGTTTCGTTCCTTCTCTTTTCGTTCTTCTTTCTTTCTTTCTTTTCGTTTTCTTTCTTTCGTTCTTTCTTTCTTCTTTCTTTCTTTCTTTTCTTTCTTCTTCTTTTATTGCTTTCGTTCTTTCTTCATCAGAGAGAATCACTGAAAAGGTTCAGGAAGAAACAGGAATATCTAACATCTCAGAGATTCATCTACCTAAAACCATCTCTCAGAGATTCAGTTTGTGGATCAAATAAATTATCTGTTTGAAGTTGAATTTTAAAAATCTGTTGGAAGTTGATTTTAAAATCAGTGTAAAATGTTTTGGTATTTATGTCTTTCTACTTTGTGTGCGATGTATCAAATGGCTTTAAATAGAGGTAGACATGCTATGCTTGGGAAAACACAAGCAGAGAAGCAAAGACGGATGAAACATGAAGTGCTGCATGGTTGGGAAGTGATGGGGGCTGGGCTAGGGCTCAGCTGGCAGATGCTTGACCAGCATGCACTGCGGGAAGCCCTGGGTACTGACCTCAGCGTTGCAAATGCTTGGGATCCCAGCTCCTGGAGGTGAAGTCACAAGAATGAGAACCTCGTTTCTCCTTCGCTACATAGAAAATTTCAGGCCAGCACAGGCTACTTGAGACCCTGACTAAAGATAGAAGAGAAGGCAAGCAAGGAAGAAGGGCGCGGGAAGGTAGTGAAACGTAAGGAAAGAAGAAAAAGGAAATGGAAGAAGTGAGGAAATGGAGGAGGGAAAAAAACAAAAAAGGAAGAAAGGAATTAAAGGGAGAAGAGGAGCAAGGAAAAGAATGAGAAAGAAAACACTAAAGAAAGAAATAAATAAAGAAAGGAAACAGCACAAAGAAAGAAAAGCGAGCTAATGCACATAGGTAGGAAGGTTAACAAGAGGGCGGAATTAGGGAGGGGGGATCTAAGTTTGGGTGTATTTTAAGAGGTTTTTGATAGTGGTGCCAATCCTTTCTTAGCAGGCGCAATCGGTAGCAGCCATGGGACAGTTGGGGCAACCCTCCAGGATTTCAGGTACCACGGTGGTCTGTGCAGCTGTTGGTGGGCCTGCATTCTGTTCTCTCGCCATCACACAAGCAGAATGACAACTGAAACATTTACCCGCTCGGTGCACGTGCCAGTCATCAAGGTGTTCACACGATTCCCCGAGGGACTCACCTAAGAAGTGACACATCTTGCCGTGCCTTTTGGAAACATGCTCAGAGGTCACAGACAGATGCGGAATTTAGGCGGTCTTAAACAACCTGGTGTGGGTGTGGGGGAGGGGGGATACCGAGCAAGCAGCCAGGTATCCTAGAGCATGAAAGTATGCGGGACAATGCTTTGCTCTCCTTGACTCTGCGAATGGGCCACAGTGCTTGCTCAGTGAGGTATTGACAATGACTGAATCCGAAGTCAGATTCTAACTCAGTAGAAGGCTTCAAACATGCTGCAGACCTGTGCTGATGTTCTTGGTTGGCACACGGAAGCCCTGTAGGATCCTAGGATTGGAAGCCTTTAGTTACTACATCAGACGTCCCGGTTTTTCGATAAAAAATGAAATAAAAAAATAGTTTAGGCAACAAGGTGTTCCATCAGCCCCCCTCTGGATGGGGCTCCTACCCTATCTGATGACGTTTCAATGGCCAGAATCGTCCCCAGGATTCTTTTCCCACGTAAGGATAGGAAGCAGAGCCTACTAGTCAGGTGCCACTACACGCCAGGCAAGGGTAGTTTTTAGGAGACCATCACCCTGAGTATCCAGACACTCATGTGGTTTTGTTGACCGGCTTCTCCTCCTCAGAGCATTCCACGTTAAAAGGAAAGATGAAATGTCTAGAAAACCAGCCGTGAGATTCCTGCCCTGAGCCCTTTCTGTCAGCAGTAGGAAAAATTGGAAGAGTGGACATGTGACAGGTTTGATAGACTGGTAAAACTCTAAAAAGGCCATTATTCAAATATTTATGGATCCTTTTAGCTAATGGATTCAAATTATGATGCCGCACTTGTCAACAAGATAATTCTGCAAAGAGAGAGAAAAAAAAATGTTAAAGGCTGAGCAGTTCGGTTCCTTATAACCCCGAGCCCTCTCTCCTCCCCAGCAAATGAGCGGCTGTTCTCAATGAACAGGGAACATTCTCGCTCACTGCATTCTTCTGAGACCCGCTGTGCGTCGAACGCCAACTCTGAGCTCTTCTTCTGAGAGGAGTTTGGCCCGTGAGAAGACGTCTGGGCCATCACGGATACCTTGAGCAAGAAGGGGATTCATTAGCTGCAGGGTGTGGCGGCCCCCATGTGGAATCCCAGAACTTTGGAGGTTGAGGCAGGAGGATTGCTCTAGTGTGGGATCCTGCCTCAGGTTTAAAAAGGAAGAAGAAGGAAGGAAGAAAAAGAAAGAAGTGGAGCCCTGAGCTACTCCGCACGGAGCATGGTAGCGCCTTTGTCTCCAAGGTCACCCGAGGTGGCCGTAGACAATATGTGAATCGTTAAGAAAATGTTGGTGGCAGGCTCGGTGACAGTCGCCAGATGGCATAGACCTTCAAGACCCTCAGAAGAGTTGAGCTCCGACTGGTTTTGTAAGGAAGTGCAGAGGTTTGGGACCAGCCTGTATTTTGCTTCTGCAAAATGCATGGAATCACCTAAGCTCACTATGTGTTCTTCATGCCTATGTTTGAAATTCCCAGAACACCAGCGACAGCAAAACTTACATCTGTAGACCTCCTGGACAGCTTGCCCAATAGCGACCGAGGATGTGGGCGAGGTACCGGAGACGTCGTGTTTAGGGGGACATATTAAGATCACGTGTCGCGGTGCTGATGGGCCAAACTCTGAATCCTCATGTGCTGCATCTGTGGATCGGGTCTGCCGCCCGCGCTCATGTGTTTGGTCTGTCAGTGTATCCTAACCATCTAAGATACAACCGAGAGCTGACGGGGAAGCAGCCGCCCCGCACATTTATCTGCAAAAAAATCCAACATGTCGATCACTCGTGTCTTCACACCCACGCAGACCTGCCTGTGTCCCCTGCAGCGCTGTGGGTAAATCCTGGGTGGGAGAGGCCTCCTTCTGGAGAGTTCCGCCAGAACACCTGGGTGGCTGGACAGTACAGCTGGGATGTCACTCTCGCGGCGCGTGACGTTCCGCTTCACTGTCTGCTTGCACTTCTTGGAGGAGGAGTCTCCACACCCCTGTGGAGATTGTCTTGATCAGGTTCACGAGGTGGGAAGACCCACCCTCTGGGGTGCCAACCCTTCCGGGGTTGCTCCGACTGCGTGGGCCTGGGGCTGCGAGCTGCAGCCTGCGCCCGCTCGTTTGTATGCATGGCCGTCCATTCGGACCGCCTGCCGCCCGATCGCCGCCTCCCGTCTTCTTCCACGCCTTGCTGGCACTTGTCCCTCAACCGTGAACACCATCTTTTCTCTCTTCATTGGCCTTCGACCGGAATCTTTTATTCCGGAACACTCCAAACAAACCGACTATGGGTTTGGGTGCTTCTTGATGTCTTTCCCACGACTCCTGTTGTAGCAGGCACGGGTAGGGGGCGGGGCAGAGGCAATAGGAAGGAGGGACCTAGTCTTCGTGGAACATCCATGCGGGACACTGGGACCCCTCCCTTTGGTTCTCTGGCGTCTCCCCTGCCCCCCCCCCCCCGGCCGCAGCCCCCTTAGGGGTTCTAACTCTAATCCCCCACCCCCCGCCATGCTTTCCGGGATTGTGTCAAGCTGTTGTCCTCTCAGCGCCTCTGCCTTGCCCACCCTTGCCCTTCTACGCCCCTGCCTTTCCCCCCCCTCTTCTCTGGCACCTCTTCCTGGTGGCCTTCGGTGCCGGTTCCTTAGTTCGCCTCCCGGCTCCTGGCCGGGCTGCCTTGTGTTCCCCCGCCCCCTCCCGGTCTTCCTCCTCCCGCTGTCCTGGCCTTTGGCCGGCCGTTGTCTTCTCTTTGCCCCCTCTGCCGTCCCGCCCCCCCCCCGCCGCGTGGGCGTTGCCTCTTCTCCTTTCCTGTTGCTGGTTTTTTCTTTTGCTCCGTTGTCTCTTTCCCTCTTCCCCCTGTTGCTCGGCCCCCCCTCCTCTCTGTTTCGTCCCTGCCCCCCCTCCCCTCCCCTTTTTCCTCCTCGGCCGTGCCCGCTGTCCTCTCGTCCCCCCCTGGCCTGCCCCCCTGTGCTGCTTCCCCTCCCTGTGCCCCGCTCCTTGCCCTGTCTCCGGTTGTGTTTTTTGTTCCCCCTTGCTTTTTTTTCTTTCGCCCTTTCTTTCTTTTCTCCCTTTCCCCCTCTTTTTGCTCCTTTGCGTGCTGCGCGCCGCGGGCCCGCCCGGTCCCGCTCGCGCGCGCCTGCCTCCTGTCCGTCCCGT